>JAZDUA010000061.1:3165000-3762500 GCA_038098605.1 Gryllus longicercus | reverse complement strand
ATTTTTTTCGGCGTTTTCCTACAATTATAGTATTGAAGAAAGATTTTTCCTAAATTAAATCTATTTCATAAAGATAGGCTTTAAATTAAGGTCGTGTACATTTTTTAAAAATTGTAGTATTTTTTGCGTGAAAGTACGGTCGAGAAAGTACGACCTGATTTTAGCACCACTGGATTTATTTAAGTGAAGGAAAGTTTGCTGTCTTCATAGCAATCTAACTACCACGCTTGTGTGATTTTTGACATTGCGTTTTTTGTAATAAAATTCGAACAAATCATGTCCAGAATTTGTTTTTTTTAAATGCGGACAGCAATGCAGCAAAAAACGTCATTACGGCAGAATATTATGACACAATTTATAATAACAAGAGCTCCAAATCATGCGTATTACAATTTTGGTTCTTCGAGAGATTTATAGTAGTTTCTTTATTTTTACTTTCTCGTTCTTACTAACGCAAGGAAAGAAGGTATTACAATCGTGTGCCTGAAAACAGCGAATTTTTTACCCCAAAACCCTTTTTGCTGGGCTCTGGTAAAGAAAACGTGGATAAAACCATTTGCTAAATACAGAAAAACAATTCCGTTAAAACATGGTGTATCCAGAATTTGTTTTGTGCGTTATTGATACTGAAAATAGATTGACGGCAAATCATCTGTCTATCCGTCCGTCCGCCCATCTGTGCACAACACTAGGGCACAAAGTGCCTATTTTTAGCCGATTTTCTCCCAAACTGTTATTCCACAATCGATCTGGCTGACGTCGCGGATTCTGGAATTTATAACCGATATTTTAATAATGGGGGGTACTTTACATGAAGCCCCTCGGACTTTTTACAAATTAAAAAAGATGGCTTCAAATTTGTTTGCATTTTTGGAAACTCCTATTTTAATCTCATAATTTATACTCACATAGTTTCTTATTTCCTTAAAATTACAGTTATGAACTTTTTTAAACGAATGTTTGAATATTGTAATAGGCGGTCAGAATGACCTCTCTACGTTGTGTGCGTGTCTTGTATGCACCACTGGGGTGAAGTGTTATCATTTGATACCAGTGCATAATGGCTTCAAAAGTCATGAATAGCTTTGTTGAAATAAGTTCTTACAGATCTCACATTGGACATACCAATGAATTGTAGTAGCTGATAAGGTAAAGCCGTTCAAATATTCCCAAAATCCAATGACCATTGACAATTGTATGTTACGAGATATGGGATATGTATATGCGATAAAAATTAGTAATATTGCAATTTCAATACTGTAATCGCCGGAGAAAATTAATTTCAGATGTGGATGATGGTATTAGTTAGAATGTATTATACCTAATTTTTATGCTATTTTTATTAATATACACAAAATTAACATACAAACGATCACATGTAAGCTATTCTTCTGCTATTATTTACTAATCCTAAGATCGTTCTCAACTAGTTCCGAAAATTCTGTCGTACAATTACATTTGGTTCTTCGCCGACTTTGTTTTACACTTCTGTATGTGTGTCCCCTATTGCTCAAAGAGTTTAAATCTGTACACTCTGACTTGTGTTCACTTCTTCTTCTGCAATTGCTCTATTAATTGTTTTGTAGACGAATCTGAATAAACATTAAAAGTTGACTGTTTTGTGCTTTATGTGAATAGGGTTTTAGTTAAGTGTAATAAGAATAAGTCGTTAGATTTTACGCGTTACATTCATTTGAAAATCGGTTTTTGCTCGCTTCAGAATGTAAATGTCAAAAGTTGAATAATGGTGTATTTTCATTGTCTAGCATTATACACAGTTCTGATTTTCTCCGTATTCACTGGAAGTTCTTCAAATTTAATATCTTCCAAGGTAATACCTTACGTAGATCTTTTACAAATGTATTATTGTTATTATTATTATTATTATTATTATTAAATTTAATAATTTAAATTTCAAATTATTAAGTTTCATGTTGTATTAGGTATTTTGATTGTCCTTTGATTTTTCCGATCTGTACAGTTAATAATACGTACCAAAACTGAGAAAAATATAATAATAATAATAATAATAATAATAATAATAATAATAATAATAATAATAATAATAATAATAATAATAATAATGTCTTTATTAATGGCGAGCCCTAGGCCGTAAGGTCTGCTCTTCCTCAAAACCACTGAATCGAGATTAATACAGAGTAGTAACATTAATAAAGGGGGAAGCTGTACATTTACGTCTGGGAATGCAAAACTAGGAATCATCCCGATATACTCTTAAGTGATAAAGAAAACCCAGAAAACCTCAATCACGATGGTGGCTTATGACCAACATTAATAAAGCAGAATATGACATCCTTAGTAGTGAAAAATAGAGAAAAGACGTTCAGGGGAAGCGGTCATAAAGAAGAAAAGGGAAAACCCCTTTGAGGGAAAGGGAAGGGAGAAGAAGCGAAGAAAAGGAGGAAGAAGAAGAGGTCGGAAAAAGAAAAAAAATATTCCAGAAACGATACAGAACGCTTCTTTTGGTATACTTTAGCATTTTACAAAATCTACAATCATTTTAACATGGAGAAAACAATATACTGCAAGTTAATAGAACGAGTAATTTAAAATGCAATATTGACAGTATTAAGGAACAATATATACGTACAATAGGATATAAACATCAATTGTATTTATGCTTAAGACCGATATATTTTAATAAAGATAATGCTGACGGTACAAAGATAATTATAAATACACTATATTTGGAGCGCCGCTAATCACTTTTGTATATTTTATTTGAATAATTTCATTAGAGTGCACAGATAAGTATATGACTGTTAATAATGTAGATGGTGTGACAGGGAATGGAAAATGAGGATAGAGTAATGAGGTATGGGATGGAATTTTGAATTTAACGAGCGGGGAAAGTACTGCGTTTAGGGGAGGCGAGACCGAGTGCTTGGAAGGGGGAAAAGTCTGGAGATTGAAGAGGACGTTAACGCCATTCTATGTCATTATTGCCTACCTAGATAGTTAATTGATTTTTGAATTTACGGTAAGTATTTGAATGTTTTAGACTCACTGGTAGTTTATTCCAGGCTCGGGAAGCTGAATGGTGAATGATCTACTGAAGGATGTCGTGTTGTGACGTGCTACGTGTAAATCGGGCGGAATCACCAGCTCCATTGAATTTCAGAGAATTGAATACGTGTTACACGAGTACCATGTAAAATTTTATGAACAAACAATAGATAGTTTTTAGCAGTACACTACGGCAAAAAATATTTTACCGGAAAAACGAAGAGATTTCTAGACGACTTCGCGAGCTGTGAGTAGATCGCGGTAGTGATTTTAACATTGACTCCTGTGTCACGTACAAACTGTATATGTTGAGATCTACGGTCGTTAATTGTGAGTGAGTGGTGTCTGGCTCGTCTTGCGACGCCGCATATATATATATATATATATATATATATATATATATATATATATATATATATATATATATATATGTGTGTGTGTGTGTGTGTGTGTGTGTGTGTGTGTGTGTGTGTGATATTTTAATTTGCCAAGAAATTCCTTATTCATAGTTGGCAATGCTCCCTGAAACCAGTGGACACATGGATTCACATGAATGACAACAAAAACGTACAAGCTAACTCGTACGCTACTGTAAACCAAAGAACAATATTCCTAACAAAGGATGAAGCTATTATAATGGATGCTATCGAAGGCATTTCCCTCAATGATTGTATTTTAGCAATAGGTAATATAGATGAGCCTTCTAATATCAGATTTGCATCCAAACTTTCAATGAACAGAGTGTGCAAACATCTCACGTTAGTAGATGTAACAGAAAACAACAAGCGCATGAAAATTAGAAACAAAATAGTAGAAATCAGACCCCTTCTAACTAAATTTAAAAGATTAATCGTATCGAATGTATGCCCTATTATACCACACGACAGTCTAGAAGAAAATATTATGAGTTTCAATGTGAGGTTAGGTTCATGATTGTCGTTTCTATGTGCCGGAATCAGTGCCCCAGGATTTGAACATGTATTAAACTTCAGAAAGCAGATCTATGTACATCTTGATGACATAAATAACTTTCCATCTACAGTCAACATTAAATATGGCTAGAGCCCGAAAGTTTGGCAAAATGCCTTTTCGTTATTGTTACCATTTCATGACTTATGACAATAGAAATTACTTTATTGTGTTTCTGGAGTTGTTTTAATAGATTTTAATTTTAACTTTTTTGCCTATTTGAGCTTCTGATGCCTATTTTTGCCATTTTGTCTCATTTGCGACTTTTACGTCATTATTTTGCTTTTTTCTCTCTTCTTTGCTTAACCGATCTCGATCACGTTGGATATATACCCACAAGCCGCGACAACACGAAAGCATGGTCGTATTTTGTCTTTTTGTGGAAACAAAGATATTATTAAAAATGTAAATGTAAAAAGAAGAGGATACCAGTCAAAAAAATTCATTTACGCGGATAAATTTTGTACGTACGCAAAGTAACAACAAGTGCGAAGAACGAAAAATATAATTCGGTTTTCAGTATTGCCGTTTCAAGATTCAAAAGGGAGTCCACAAAATCATTTCAAAGAGAGCGATGCGAATAAAACAAATTCATAGCCATCGCACAGTATGGTCATGTACAAAACGATACAAGAAAATATCATTTTCTTACACGTTAAGTACAAATGTAAATTTTAGAGTTACAATAAAAGTTTCAATCATTTTCATTTTTATTTTACAATAATTCTTTTAATTGTGACTTTTCATTGTTTACATGCCGTTTGTACTCCCACTTTAGCTGGAGTAAATGCGTTTTTTCATGCCTATTTTAATAAAAATAAATGCCTTTTTCCTGCGTATTTTAGGTAAAATAAATGCTTGAACTTCCGGGCTTTAATTATGACGATACCACTTATAAGATTTACCCAACAACAGAAAAAATCTGTTTCATATGTAAACAACAAAGACACATTGCAAAGAATTGTGAGAAAAATACCAGTAAATCCGTTGATAATGATACAGAACGTGAAAAAAGCAACAGAATGTGAAACACACACATCAGAATTGCTCAGGAAGAAAAATGCAAACCTGTTCTTAAAACTCCTCAAGAGCCTGTTTCAGTCGCAAGTAAGGAAAAAATAAAAATAAAGTACCAAAATATAATATTGTTATCCCTGAAATTGAAACAAACAGTTAAGCAAAAAAAAAACTCCCACTTTCGTCCAGCTCAGTACAAAGCAATCTAAAACCATATCCTCCCATTGTACCAGATCAAGACATGATCAACGAAATACCAGAGTTTAATTTTCAGGAAAAAGTACCTTCACAATCTCCATAAATTACTGCAAATTAACCTTCAGTTGGGATCAATGAAGCGAATATTAATATAAGTACCAATTCTCAAGTAGAATTTGCGAATATTCATTACTAGTCATTCAGTACTGAAGGTTCCTTTAGGAGAGGTTTTCGGAGACGGACCCTTAGGTGAAGTTCGGATCGGATTCGCCTGACATGTAAGTGCCAGAGCAGGCTCCGGTCGAAAGTGACACCCAGATAGGTTGCCTTAGGCGCCCATTTGAGTTTGTGGGTTCCGATTTTGATTTGCTTGGGCGGCGTAAACAGCTTTGTGTGTTTGTGTTTGCGGCGAGAGAAGCAGATTGCCTGAGTCTTTTCCGCTGAGAAAGTCAAGTGGTTTTCTTGGGCTCACTTCAGAGTCAGGTTCATCTGTTTTTATAGTGTTTTCAGTTTATGATCTAGGTTTATTCCTCTAGCTAGGGCTGCTATGACGTCAGCATACAAGAATAGCCTAATCCGTGGTATCTGTGATATGTCATTGACATATAGCGAGAACAGTAGCGGGGAGAGCACGTAGTCTTTGGGGATTCCGGAGAAAATACCGATCTTTGAGGATCTCGCTTTTCCCACTTTGACCACGAACGTGCGGTTTGTGAGAAAAGATGCAAAAGATGCAATCATATGCGTTACATCTTTAGGGAGGCTTCGTCTTAGTTTGGAGAGTAGTGTATTGTGTGGCACTTTGTCGAAGGCTTGTATCATGTCGAGGTATACGACAGGTACATCCTGTGAGAGTATGAGGTCAGTGGAGATCTGCTGGGACATACAGAATGCCTGCAGTGAGGCTGAATGTCCCGGTTGGAAGGCAAATGGCTCATCGCTTATAATGTTTTGTGAAATGGTTGGATTCACACGAGAATTAGCCTTTCGAAACCTTTCCCCATGATTGAGAGCAGGCTGATAGGCCTATGGCTCGTCGCGAGAGTGAGGTATTTACCTGGTTTCGTGACCTTCTTTCTCCCTTCCAATAAATTTCCTTCTCGCTCTTAACCACTATTTATAAGAATTTCCAAATATCTTTCTGAATTCTCTATGGACCTCCCATTACTTTATCAGAAAAGGTTAAATCCCATTTATCTATTGTTTTCGTTTACGCCTTCAATTAATCTAGATTTTATAAATATTCCCCATTCCGATTTACCCTCATCTGCGATTTTCTCGTACTTTTCTTTGCTTCAGGACAAATTCATTGATATTCATTTTTTTCACAGATAGTTCTAAACAAGAAGATGATACTGGAGGTTTTATAATTTCAATTCACCCTCAACCTACTTATTTTACTCATTTACCAGGCTAAATAAATGGAAAAGCTAATTAGTAACAAACCTAAATGATATCCAGAAACGAATAACCTTTTTTCTCCCTTCCAAAGTGGTTTTCGTCCCTTTCGTTCAACTCAAGATCTGGTGAACATCGATACTGAAATTCGTAATGCCTTTACCAAAACCCACCGTGTGATATTGGTTTCAATCGATATAGAAAAAGCCCACGAAATGATATCTAAGTCAAAGATTCATCAAAGCATAAATCAAGGTAATGATTATACTTCTCCCAAACTGGAATTATAAAATGGGTTTCTGCAAGTATAAGTAATTCGTGTTATCCTATTTAGATAGCGATTAACGAAGTGATTAACAAAATTACCAATTAAATTATTTTATTTAGTGGATGATATTATCCTTTCTTGTACTAGCAACAATTTGAACTTAACAAGTCAATTAATACAACGAGCTCTCAATCAACTCTCCCATTGAGCAAAATATTCAGAATTTATTATTTCAAAAAATAAATTTGAATTTATTATTTTTTTAAGAATTTGGAAAGTTCTTCAGTCAACAGTCCATTTAATGATTTATAATCGCCAATTGAAGAGAACTAATATCTGCAAAATTCTTGAAATTAATTTTGATGAAAAACATTCATGGAGAAATCATATTAATATTTCGAAAACTATGTACGCTCGACTAAATATAATGCAATCTTTAAAGTGGGGAGCAGATACATGTATTTTAACCAAAGTTTATAAAACAATTGAAACCAAAAACTGATTACTGTTCAATAGTTTCTGGTTCTGCAAAGACTACTCTTTTACAAAAATTAGACCTAATCAATTTAGCATGCTGTTTAAGTTTAGGAGCATTTAGATTCAGCCCCTTTAGTAATCTGTTTGAAGAAGCTAGTTTTCTTCCTCTAGAGTTAAGAAGGAAAATAATTTGCTTAAAATTTTCTTATTAACATTCATTTCTCCTATTCTTACTATCTTATATATCTTTGAATCCTTTAATCAGAGAGGTTAAAATAAATTTCCTTCTCGCACTTAACGGCTATTTATAAGAATTTCCGAATATCTTCTTGAATTCTCTATTGACCTCCATTACTTTACCAGAAAAGATTAAATCCCATTCCTCCATAGTTTTCGTTTTCTCTTTCAATTAATCTAGATTTTACAAATATTCCCTATTCAGATTTACCCTCATCTGCGATTTTATCGTACTTTTCTTTACTTCAAGACAAATTCATTGATATTCATTTTTATCACAGATGGTTTTAAACAAAAAGGTGATACTGGGGATTTTATACTTTTATATCATCCTCAACTAAGTTATTTTACTCGTTTACCAGACTTCTTTTCAATTTTCTCCTGTGAAGCCTGGGCAATTATTAAAACATTATATCTCTTTTTTTACGATGCAAAATTTCCTCAGATTTGGTTATATTCACAGTTTCATTATCAGTAATATCAGCTATTCAAAATAAACTATCAACAAATTATTATATTGAACTTAAGAACGTCTTCTAATCTTGTACCAAAATAATTGTAATGTCACTCTTACATGGATCCCTTCCCACCGAATAATTAATGGAAATAAAGAGGCTGACTACTCAACAAAAAAAGGCATCTAAAATTTATTTACTCAATAATCCCATCTCTGGTACCGTTGAAGACTTCAAAAAACTTCTATTTTATCAGCTACGACTGTGGGATTGGAAATGGAAATCAAAATATTAAACATTAAGTCAAGTTAGAAATTAAATAGTGGATCTTCCTCATCTCTTCTCCAAGATCACTAGAAAACATCAAGTTATTTTATCAAGTCTCCGCATAGCCATTTTAATTTGTATTGTATTAATTGTTGAATGTTTTAAATTTGTTAAAATACAATGTTACGAGACATTACGTAATCAAAAAAGTAAATTTGTATTATAAATTAATGTAATAGGAATTTGGATCGCTTATGACCATGTAGTTTTACAGCGATATAGAATAAATTAAATTTAAAAAAACAGAGAGTGGAGTAAACGTCTTTTGTCTACAGTAAGCATGCGAATTCTGTCAAAAAATGGGATACACGGTCTATTTTGTTGAATCGAAAATAAACCGTATACACGCATTCTGAGCTACGTGAAGTTAACGTTGTAATTTACATGACATGTTGGTCACAAGAGAGCCGCCGCAATAGTCAAATGTAGCATGGCAAGTGATTTAATGAGAGTCTCACATGTACTAATTGGTAAAAGTTTTCGCAGGTGTTTAAGTGAATGCATTGCGACAAAACTTTGCGGCAGGTTGAATCTACTTGCGAGTTACAGTTGAGAGTGTTTTCGTTAAATAGACTTAGGTTCTTGACTTCGGAGCACGGAACTGTGTCATTTATATAAATTTTAGGCTGAGCAGACGAAGATATTTTATTCAAAGTGCTTTTTGAATTGATAATCATGCACTGTTATTTATTTGGGTTTAATTGTAAGCCTAAGAACGCTGCCATTTGTTTAGGATTATCAAATCTTCCTTTTGTTTTGTGTGGCAAATACGGCAATACTTCAAAACATCATCACTAATATTGATAGTTCTACCCAGGGCCCCACCACCTCGTAGCGGCCGGCAGCGAAACGTATTCCCAAATTGAACATCGAGAAATCCGCCATTAGGATGGCAAGAACGCGCGGGAAGTCAAATATTTCCCTTCACCTATGAAGAAAATTTGAGATACTTAGAATTTGCGCTTCTAATTTCTTTACTCTACAGGAAGCATTTTTTCGAAAAAAAATCCGGAGAAGGAGATTTAAAGAATACTGTATTAATGTAATAAAATATATTACTCGAGTATATTTCAAGAACTCCAAAAATTTCCTTCCTGCATCCTGTTCTGATACAACCTGTCAGTTTCGAGTTTTATTTTTCTTTGGTTTGCCCTATTGACTTCTTAATATAATTTAATATTTTTATTTTCTCACACTTGCACCACTTCTATAGATTTATTTAATAGCGTATATTGCAACAAAGCATGTTCATTTCACTTTGCACTTCTTCAACTATCAATGTATGTTAAAAACTTTGAATGTTTATATATATATATATATATATATATATATATATATATATATATATATATTGAAACACAGAATGTGTTCCCTTACACTAATTAAAACATTAGTGTAAGTAATCAATATATATTTTGGACTGCGCGGTACGTACGCCAAGCGCTGCGAACAACGACGGGAGCGAGCAACGGTCACTACCGCCACCGGTGCCACCGCCGGGAGGCCAGCGTGAGAATGTCAGTTACAAACTGGGCAGCGAGCACGTGCAGGCAGTCGTTAGGAGAATTGCGAAGAAGACAGACGTTGGCGGAGCGGCGAAGAGTTCGGACGTGTGGCGAAAAGCTCGTCAGTAGTGCATGGACAAAGAGAACATGCGGTATAGTTTATGAACTATCAGCAACTGAAGTGCAGTGGACACGTGAATGAGATATTGAAAGTATCAGTAGAATAAAAGATTAGTGCCGATAGAACAATTAATCGCGCTCGTAATAATTAGCGTGGCGAGGACAATACTGGAATTGTGTTGTGCGGAACCGTGACCAGCATGTGTGACGCCGAGGTGCCAGGAGCTGCATAAGGAAGAATTCGCCAGGTTACCAGCCGAGGCGACCGCCCCGCCATCAGCCGCCGGCGGCACGCAGCTGCTGCCGAGGTCGACGACCCCCGCCGACACGAGCTGCATTTCGAGCATCGAAGGTATTTGGTCGGGGCCCCGAAGGTATGATAAATGCATATTACACCTAATCTTGGTACCAAGGCAGAGTGTATAAATGTTGTCAGATCATGTAATTAACAAATTTGATTTGCAAATAAACCTTGTTCATGATTGTATTTCTATTTCTGATTAACTTTCCCAATATTATACCAACTTATCCAGGGACCCATTCACGGAAAAGATACCCTCCTTTAGTGTTATATTGCAGTGGAATACCCGGCATCACCAGGTACGTCACAGCTGGCGCCCGAACAAGTCTGGAAAGCGTGTAATTAAGAAATGTGGCCTTAGGAAAGTTGGTAAAATATTGGAAGGTACTGTGCATGTATTTGATGTATAGTAATGCAGATTAAAGATAATAGGCAGGCAATGTAAAGTTTATTATTATAGGGAACAAAAAGTAACAGTACATGTATTAACAAAGCATGCATAAGTCATGTAAGCATAATGAATATTTGATAATTATAGAAATTTTGTTGTGAAATTAATTGTGGGCAGATATAGGAAATTATTTGAGAGTAACCAGTATAAAAATTACTACTACAGTTACTGGGTTTATGAAAGCTACACATGTACATATTGTAAATGATATAATGTAATATAATTCCAAATTTTGTAAAACATGTTAATAATGTTTGAATTGGTTGGTAGTTTTTAATAACATGGAAATTAAAGAATTTGGAAGTAGTAACAATTCTTGTGGAAATATCAGGGTATTTAATATTATTATACAAAGTGTGCACATTACCTGCTGGGAATTTACATTCAGCAGTGCATTGTCCATTGGTAATGGTAAAGTTTGTGGAATTCAATAGAAAGGATACTAGGTTGGGGAATGTGTAGCAGCATTGTGAATGTATATGTTTAATATTCATATGTACTATTGAGGGAAATTTATGGAGAAGATATGACATGTAATTGTGAGTGATTATTGTGTACATAATATAGCAATAATTGTATTGAGAAGTAATTCCAAATTAATAGTGGATTTATTAAAATTTGAGAGTATTTTTGTAACAATGTTAATAAGTTGGTCAGCGGCATATATGTAGTCAAGTGGCAATAATATTACTGATTGTAGAGAATATGTTTATTGCGTTTTTGTGGTGAGTGAGGGTGTGTTCATCATTAATCTGCATCTGAAACATTAGTGCATTACAACAGTTACGTGTAGTATACAGTGCTGGGGCGGACATAGTAAATTCATAGGATAATTGTTGTATCGTTGTTAGGTGTGGCAAAAGGAAAATTTGTGCGAGTATTTTAGTGAAGTGAGGATCGAACGGATAGCTCAAAGTAACAGAATGGAGGCGCAAAATGTAGTGCTGGACCGGGAGGAGAAGGTGGAGGAAGTAAGGGAGATAGATGTAGGAATCGATAATAGCATTTCATCGGAAAGCAGGGATAGTGGAATTGGGAGCCGGTTGGACGAGACGTCAGGGGATAGTTTTAATAAAGAAGTAGAAGTGACATCAACACCGATGATCCAGGCAACAAGAAATCCAAACCTGGGGGGTGGAGAAGATATTAATTTAGGCGTTATGCAGATGATGATGAAGATGTTCGAACAACTGAATGGGAAATTAGATGAACAGAATGGGAAGATATTGGAAGGACAGAATGAACAGAAAATATTCACAGAGGAGCAGAACAGGAAGTTGGCTGATTAACTGAATAGGAAAGTAGAGGAACAGAATAGGAAGTTGGCTGAAGAATTGAATGGGAGATTAGATGAACAGGATAGGAAATTCGAGGAACGGATCAGCAAATTACAAGAGGAATTAAGTGGGAGAATAGGACGCGCCGAAGAACAAATTGAGTCAACGAAGAATGAGATGACCAAAATTGCGGAGCGGGTAGAAAGTCATGAGCAATGGACTGCCGAAGAATTAGGGAAACAGAAAAAGGAGTTAGAATCCCAAGTAATTAGTCTGGGGGGAGAATTAGAGAATAAGTTATACCAGCAATTAGATGCTAAAACCGCTAAGCAGGACGAGAAAATTGAAAGGATGCAGTTGGTAGTCAAGGAAGAAATGCAGGAGAATAAGCGGGAATGCGAAGAGAAGGATGTGTCACTACGAACAGAGATCGAACAAATAAAAGAATGCAAGGCATCCCCAATTGCAGCAAGCGGGACGGTACCATTCACCCCTCCAAGATCACTAAAATTTTCAGGAGACGGTAAAGAAAATCCGTGCATATTCATGAAGGCGGCAGAACGACATTTAGCTGTCATCAATACCTCGGAAAGGTGTAAGATACAATTGTTATATTTAATGCTGGAAGGGAACGCAAGGATATGGGCCGATACATTTGATGAGTTTCCCGAATCAGTAAAGGCATTTAAAGATCGGTTCTTTGAGCGGTACTGGAATGAGGAGATTCAAATCAATTTTAAAATCAGCTTGATGAATAATCACTACAACCAGTCAATGGGAAGCTTGCGGGAATACGCAACAAGGCGTATCATGGAATACAAAACGTTATCCCCACCGATGAGCGATCAAGAAATTATATGTGTACTAACGAGACAATTCCCAGTTACGGTGCAAAATCTATTACGTAGTGTGCAGCACACCAACTTGGAGAGATTTCAGAACGTGTTAGGGGGGTACGACCTAACTTTTGCAGGCGCACCAAAGAACAGGAATGAGGGGAACGTTAATGTGATAAGAACGGAACGGAATCAGGGGCAAGGGAGTGATAGGAGCACTAATTACCAGGGAAATCAACGCGGAAGAGGGGGAGATGGATGGAGACCAGAGCCGAGGAACCAAAGACCGGCCTGGAGCGGACCCAACCTAAACCGCACGGAGTCAAGAGGCGGGGGCGGAAGTGCAGCCGACCAACCAGCACAGCCAAGCACAAGTAGAGAACAAGAGCACTATTTAAACCAATAAATTCCGTGGTGAAAGGTGGCCCCATTACGGACGCGGAAATTGTGAAAGTTAACGTGGTCTCCATAAATACTATACGGCCAGTAACTCACGATGCCCAACCGTGGCAGAGAAGTAAGAGCTCAGCGATCAGAATCAGGAAATGTCCCACGATTACGATGGAATGTGAGGGAGTAGTTAAAGAAGCATTAGTAGACACAGGGTGCACGACTACAGTAGTGTCGGAGGAAATGTACGAGGAGTTAAAAGCAAAAGGAAAAGAAATAATGTGTTTGCCTATGAATAGGGCGTATGTGATTGGAGCTACTCAGAAGAACTCAAGCCCCATCACAAAACAAATAATGTTTCGAGCCAGGATTGGCGACCAAGTATACGAGATAGTGGCCCTGGTAGTCAAAAAGTTATTATACCCGGTAATCATAGGGACGGATTTTCTGGTCGATCACAGAGCAATTATTGATCTAGAACGGCAAGTGGTGGAGTTGGGGAGCCAGGTGATAGGATTCGACTTGGGGATGGACGAAGGATACGAAGCATGTACGGGTGTAGTGGCCGAAGAATCATTAGAAGAACAGCTGAGGCAGCAGACGGAGAAGATAGAGATATTAAATACGCGTCACAAGGAGCAACTGTTGCAGCTGTTGATGGAGAATAAAGAAGTATTCCAGAAGAATCGTGCCCCAATAAAGGGATTCACATTTCGAATCCAACTTACAGATACAACACCATTTCGACAGCGTAACTATCCGATACCAGCAGCGCTGAAGCAAGATGTTTCTGAACTATTAGCATCAATGATAAATGATGGAATCATAAGAAAGGCACAGACATCCTACACTAACCCAATCGTGATCGTCAAAAAGAAAGATGGAGGAATACGATTATGCCTAGATGCACGAAGACTAAATGCAGTAACACAACCATACAGGGATGCTCCGTTATCGGTGGAAGAAGCATTGCAGAGGTTTGGAGGGAACATCATTTTCTCTAGTACTGACTTTAGTAAAGCTTATTGGCAAATGCAAGTGGCGGAAGAGGACCAGCAGTATACAGGATTCGCATTTGAGGGAATATGTTATGTGTTTTGTAGGGTGCCATTCGGGTTACGCAATAGCGGAGCTGCGTTGATTCAATGCGTCGACAAGATTTTGCAAGGGAAGCTGCAGAACAGGGTTACAACATATGTGGATGACATAGTTTTACAAGCTAGATCAATAGAACAGCATTTTGAAGACCTACGAGAATTATTTCACATATTAAAGGAAAATAATTTAGTACTGAATGTGAAGAAATCAACTTGGTTCACTAAGAAAATAGAGTTCTTGGGCTACGTAATAACCACAGAAGGAATCAGCATGAAGCCGGAAACCATCGAGGAAATCAAGAACATACCACCACCGAAAACAGTTAAACAGGTACGCAGATTCATCGGCACCTGTAACTACTACGCCAGATTTTGCCCACGATTCGCAGAAGCAATGCATCCATTCTACCAACTAACAAAAAAGGACCGAAAATGGAAGTGGGATGAAAAGTATCAAGAAGCATTCGAGAAAGTAAAGGAAATGTTTTATAACAGTTGCTTTATTGCACATCCGGACTTTTCAAAAAAGTGCGTGGTACAGACAGACAGTAGTGATTTCGGTATGGGAGCAATGCTATATCAGGTGATCGATAAACAGGAGAAAATAGTGGCAATAGCTAGCAGAACCCTGAAAGGACCCGAACTCCGATTTTCGGCTACAGAAAAGGAGGCGAACGCCATCATATGGGCAGTAGCAAAATTCAAACCCTACCTAAAAGGAAGACATTTTACAATAAGAACTGATCACCAAGCTCTATCATTTTTAAGCAGATGTCATCTGCAGAACGACAGACTGCATAGATGGGTATTAGCATTACAGGAGTTTTCCTTTGACATAGAACATTGTCGCGGGACTCAAAATTATTTACCAGACCTTTTAAGTAGACACGAACCAGGCAGGGACAGTAAATACGTCAACGCCAGGGAATTCCACGTAATGGCGATTGATCTAGGAATCTCGAGATCACCGGTATTCGACTGGAATGATCTCGTCAGGCTACAGGAAAGTGACGACGAGATTTGCAAAATTCAAAGATTCAAGCAAGGACAGATGGCGGAAGAAGAGGCGGAATTCGCAATGTTACAGCAAAAGGAGGACAGATGGAAAGTAGTACAGGAAGCAGTACTAATTAAAACCAAAGATAACCCGGAAATATGGAGGATTTGGATACCTCAGGATTGCACTAAGGAATTAATCAGATTTGCACACACATCATTGGCACACTTTGGTGCAGAAAAAATCCATCAAATATTACAGTCTCTGTGTTATTGGAAAGGAATGCGGAAACAAATCCGAAAGGTGATAAACTCATGTATGACATGTTTGAAGGCAAAACATCCGAATCGGAAATATGACGGCCCGATGCAGAACATAATACCAACAGAGAAAAACGATTTGGCTGCACTGGACGTGTACGGACCACTGCCTCGTACAGACCACGGTAATAAATACATATTCGTAATCCTGGATGTATTTTCAAAGTTTGTCCAAGTGTACCCAATCAATAAGGTAAATTCAAGGAACTGCTTAAAACTAGTGGAGAGATTTATTCAAATCGCCGGATCATATAAAAGGATATTATCCGACCATGGAACGATGTTCACGAGTGAAAAGTGGGAAGAAGGAATACGCAGAATGGGGGCAATTCCCATCCACTCGACGGTGCGTCATCCTCAATCTAATCCGTCTGAACGGATAATGAGAGAGCTATCGAGGTTATTCAGAACTTACTGCAAGAATGACCATACAGCATGGAACAAATTAATTCCGGACATTAACCGCTGGCTGAACCACATCCCTCACGATAGCACAGGAATCTCCCCGTGGGAAGCACACTTTCAAAACAAACCGCCCCACATCTTATACGCGTTGGAGAGACCCGAAATATCGCAAGAACCAACTAAAACATCAGAACAGATATACCAAGCATTAGTGAAGTCAGGGAAGGAAAGGAAATCGAAATTAAAGAAGAAGATTTACAAGTTCAGTGAAGGGCAACTAGTGTTACTACGAGTTCCCAAGGTATCAAACCCAAATTTGAAGCTGTATGCAAAATTTTTCCCATTATATGAGGGACCATATGTGATAGATGTTACGGATAAAAATGTGGCTAAGTTACTAAATGACAAACAAGAAGTGATGGGACACTACAATTTCCATAACCTAAGACCCTGTCCCATAGGTATGGAAAATAGTGAAGTGTAAATAAGTGTAATCTTAGTGTTAATCTAAACAATCACGTGTTAATTCGATTTTAGGGTATAAGTGTATATAGGGTTCATGTAATATACAAGACAGTGCAACCATCGGCAGAGACGATGATACTAAAGTGAATTTTTCCGGAGGCGGGAAAAATCCAAAAAAAGAAAGGAGGGGGGTGATGAAACACAGAATGTGTTCCCTTACACTAATTAAAACATTAGTGTAAGTAATCAATATATATTTTGGACTGCGCGGTACGTACGCCAAGCGCTGCGAACAACGACGGGAGCGAGCAACGGTCGCTACCGCCACCGGTGCCACCGCCGGGAGGCCAGCGTGAGAATGTCAGTTACAAACTGGGCAGCGAGCACGTGCAGGCAGTCGTTAGGAGAATTGCGAAGAAGACAGACGTTGGCGGAGCGGCGAAGAGTTCGGACGTGTGGCGAAAAGCTCGCCAGTAGTGCATGGACAAAGAGAACATGCGGTATAGTTTATGAACTATCAGCAACTGAAGTGCAGTAGACACGTGAATGAGATATTGAAAGTATCAGTAGAATAAAAGATTAGTGCCGATAGAACAATTAATCGCGCTCGTAATAATTAGCGTGGCGAGGACAATACTGGAATTGTGTTGTGCGGAACCGTGACCAGCATGTGTGACGCCGAGGTGCCAGGAGCTGCATAAGGAAGAATTCGCCAGGTTACCAGCCGAGGCGACCGCCCCGCCATCAGCCGCCGGCGGCACGCAGCTGCTGCCGAGGTCGACGACCCCCGCCGACACGAGCTGCATTTCGAGCATCGAAGGTATTTGGTCGGGGCCCCGAAGGTATGATAAATGCATATTACACCTAATCTTGGTACCAAGGCAGAGTGTATAAATGTTGTCAGATCATGTAATTAACAAATTTGATTTGCAAATAAACCTTGTTCATGATTGTATTTCTATTTCTGATTAACTTTCCCAATATTATACCAACTTATCCAGGGACCCATTCACGGAAAAGATACCCTCCTTTAGTGTTATATTGCAGTGAAATACCCGGCATCACCAGGTACGTCACAATATATATATATATATATATATATATATATATATATATATATATATATATATATATATATATATATATATTTCAAAATAATTCCTGCTGTGTCATCACAATCACTAGTTATACCATCAAGAACTCTATTAGAAACACTTTCTGTATTGCATTTACATAATTAAAACTAGGGCTTTTTTGGAATATGATTTTATTTCTCGTTATTTGGAAGAGTATGGATTAATTTACAAAAATTACAGGTTTTAATTTACAAAAATTTGCTTTAATTACAAAGAAAGAAAAAGAGCATGATTTGTACAGTTGTGTAAAATTGTAATCACATGGGCAGTTTTGAATCTTAAACAGAATAAATAAAATTTAGTTCCGATTTTATAATAAAAGAGGAGGCAATCAAAATCAACCTCAGACTTGCTATTAACACTTCAAAATAAGGAGAAAATAAAAAAGCTGATTAATGTAACGTACTATACCACGTTTTTGAAAATATTCTTCCTCGCTGCTTTTACCCACTTCAAGCACAATTCTTTATTAGAAATGGAAAACCTATATGTTTAGGAGAAAGTCATATAATGCAAATAAATCGTTTATGACGATCACAACCGTTCGTTTACAGTTCGTTTACAGACGATTACAACAATCGTTTATGACGATTTACTAATCACTTGAACATACCTGTGAAACGTAATTTTACTCCCATTTACATCTATTTTACCAGCTCTATTTGTGCAATTATACGCACAACAGTAACTACCATTATAACTGTAATATAATATATACCAATTTAAATAAATAAATTACTATGATAAGGCTCATAGGATGCTTGTGACGTAACTCACTGGCAGTCACGTTTAACGACGTTATTTGTTCATAAAAACATGGTCATGTAGTAATTTATCAACGTGAAAGAGCAAAATTCCTCAGAATGAATTAAAATTAACCTCACATACATATCCTTAAACAGGTTAAAAACCACACTCACGCTAATTCGCAGTTAACAGCTGATCGCTTTTGCCATCCTCATGGCGGCGACGGACATCTTCAATTTGTGAGTGGAACAGTGGCGCTCGTGGCACATCTAGCGTCTTCTTAAGATACAATGTCTATGACCCACTAAGAGCGCAGCGCTAAAACGTGCAAGAACACAGTTTTAAAAATTTCTTAGAATCTTCTGGCCGGACCCTAAAACAAATAATTAGGTCTCCATCAGGAGACAGAGAAGCGTCGTATGGCACCTCATATGTCTCGATTCGTGCACGGGAAATGGTCTGGCAGTGAGTGATGCACGGACAAAGGGACTTGCAGTTACTCAATTATCTTATGGGAATTTTATCTTTTTGAGAGAAGCCCTTGTAATAAAATGATTTAAAATTAAAAACATGAAGTATGTGTGTCGTTTGTTTTAGTTCATTTTCACACGTTTTCACACGTATTTCACATTTTTTTGCAAATTAACATATAAGACATGAATTTCTTAATGTGATTGCATTCTGATAATTGTATTTGAAAATCACTCTCATGTAATCTTTTGATGATATTACCTTTTGTAGCTATTTAAAACCATTAGAAGCTTTTAAACTATGATTTGATAATATGTGGGACTCTTTTGCATGTATTGTTTCGATAAAAGCTAAAGTTAAGGAGTAGATTCCATTGTACAACTGCTCATTTCTTGAAATTTTTATGTTTTTAATCTATTACAAAGATTTCCGAAAGTCAATATAATAGATGTCAGTATGTTTTATTCGACGCTAAAGCTTTTCCTATTATGTTTTCATATCTTACTATTTAATATACCTAGAAATATAAAGAGATAAGTATTGAAATAAATTATCATGGAAATGAAAAGTCTGAAGAAGTCAAATAGAAAGATTATGTCTGCTGTGAAACGCCAAGTCAATGTAATGGTGAGAAGAAGAAACACAAGAAAATATAATAAAATAAATTACAGGAACGAAAAGCATGGTCGGAGAAAAGAGAGTGAAGCGGTCCGATGGAAGTGAATAGCAAAAACAGAGAGGCTTACTGAAAGAACAGGAAAATATAATCTCTTACGAAAGTAAATAACTATAAACTGATTAATGTATTTGTTCACGGTCTTTTGCGAGTCCTTATGATTCGTATGGAAAGTGATAGATAATTACATTGTTGTGAATAATAGTGGGGGTACGGGAAACATGATTACGAGAGAATCTTAAGAATATATAAGGTATTTAAGATATAATGTGGAATATGTGGTGTTCCATTCTCTCTACAAGCGAGAGAAAAAGAGAAATGAGGGCTTTCGATCCAGATAATGCAGTAGTTTGCTCTGGCGCAATAGCCAAACAAATAATTTTGGATTTCCATTTGCATCATGAGTATTTCCATCTTGTGATCGTGGCGTAAAACCTCACACGATGAATAATGTGGCCCATTCATTCTTCGCTCATTCCGGGCAATAAAATAGAAGAGCTGCTTAGTTCATTCACTTCATTACGCATTTGTGGAGCGTCTCTGAAAAGCAGTGTGAAACACGTAGCAACGAATGGTATATGTCATAAATGAATGATAAAGATGACGAATGAGAACGAATTATTATTGAATACTGCAAAAATATGAGCAGGGAAAACCAAATAACATTGAGGAAATATATTTTATTTACTATAAACAATGTGTTGATTGGAAATATTACGAATTGTTTGCATTGAAAAGAAGAATAGAAGTCTGATGCATTAGTCATGACCTACAAGAGTGTACTAATTACGAGCCACGTCGAATTTATTTCGGCACTGCGCCGCATTTCTAAAGTTCATCTCTCATCGCATAGTACTTTAAGATATTACTCATTCAGATTTTTAAATTTTTTACAACTACCGAACTAATAAAAACAACAAAAATGTTTCTTCCATACTAGGGAGCTACAACTCTTAAAAGTTTTGTAGCAAATCAATATAATAATAAAAACGTCAATTAATTGGTTCGTTAATGAGCTGTTGCGTGAATGCAATTATTATTATTAACAGAGATTTTCATGAGATATTGCAAAATATATTTAACCTTTCACTTAGCGTTGTGCATCACCTACAATTTCTCCAAGATAAAAGAAATCCTAAGGTTTGCACTTGCTTACAAGTGAAGGCTATTGTTGGGCACAAACTTACATTTTCAAGAGGCGCCATCTCTGATTCATTTCCATTGCCTAGAGAATTCTAATACCACTTCACTGAAACGTTGTTTCACCCATATGCGAAGGAGGAGAATTGAAAAGAAGGGTGAGAAAAAGGAAGGAGAAGAGAGAGAGGAAAAAAGGAGCAGGAGATGAGAAATGAAAGGAGAAAAGAAGAGTGAAGAGAAGGAAGAGGAGGGAGCATAGGAAGCGGAAGAAGTGGGGTATGAGGAAATCGATGATAAAGAGAAGACAAAGGTTAAATACAAAAAAGGAGTGGTAAACTTCCAGCAACGGAGCACCGCTCGAGCCAGGACTAGCTTTGAGCTCCCGGCTCGCCTCCCGACAAGTGTGGTAGTGTAGTGCACATAAGTGTGTGTGTGTAAGTAAGAAGTGACAATAGGACAAGGGAGAGAAAAGAGAAAGATTGCGCGCGGTAGGTGATCCGTTTATTAGGCGCCTGCCCCGGCATTCGCCTGGTGTTGATCGGAGAAACCATAGAAAACCCCCGATGAGAGCAGCCGATCGCTAGAATTCTCCTCCAGACAGCGGCTGCACTCGACCTAGCTATCTAGCTAACGTCGAAAATCCTGCCACCGTCGGAACTCTATCCCTAAGACATCCCGGTCACAGGGACTGCAGTAACTACAGTTTATGTCCTCAACCACCTCAGCTAGTAATAATACGGACTGTAAAGTACAGCGCATCTAGCGACACTAAGAAATATTCTATTCGACCATCCACTCCTGCGTACAATGGCAAATGATTTATTGCAGTGATTTCAAGAGCATCTCAAGTCTAGGACTTGAAAGGTTCTTGAAATCACCACCAAGAATCTTGAAATTTGGAATGGTTACTCATATTTTCCAAGTCAGAGGAAATTACTTCTGCTTTAGCAACCATTACTTCGTCGCGATTGAAAAGCCAAAAGAAGAGTGGAAACAAAAGAAAACGTTTGATGATTGGGTAAAACTGATAAATAACAAAAGTTCGTGAAAACCAATTGGGAAACAATGAAGTTTTTCTAGTACAATGGGAATTTAAGAAGTACTTAAAATCTCAAAAGAAAAAGAAAAAAGTAGAGGTTCTGGTTTCAAGGTATAAAATGTTCAAATTTAATAAGTTTTGTTAATGACGTAAGTGTAGATACAAAGGTAAGTGAGATGGTGTCGCTGTTCTTCCTCATTTTTAAGTCCAATATAAAGTCCTTAATACCTGATAATATTGCTTACAAGTCCGCAATCAACTAAGCGTTTTTTGCAACTAAACGGTGGGAAAACGTACAAAAGGAATGCTTGTAATAAATGCTTTCTCTGTGCAAGTTCAAGAACTTGTTACTGCTCTGGCAGTGTTAAATGTCTATGGTCTAAAACGTTCCAAATGATCCATCTTCAATAACACTATAATTTTGCACTACAAATCATGAACTATATCTATAGAGTTTTGAAATAATCAGCGATTTTTAGTAGCAATTCAGAGTTATAAAAAAAATGTAATCGTATGTAATAATTATTCAGATAATGAATATATTATTCATTGTGAAATCAGGAAAGCAGATTTATTTGAAGAGAGCAATTAATTAAGAAATTAGCTCCCGGAAGCCGAGCAGGTCCCTTGTATTTGCCTTTCATCTTTTTATGAAATTATGATGAAGGGGAAGAAAAGATGATTAGTAAATATGGAAAGAAAAAATGTCGAACTATTTGCACCGTTCTGAGTTCGACATCCATCGTGAAAGCTTGTCTTGCATAAATTCTTTCTATGGACTGTTTTTGAGCATTATCTACCTGAACAACGTTATTCTGGTGTGAAATCAACAACGTTAAAAAGCCTTTGTGCCTCTTTGGGAAGATTCTAGAACTAAGCACAAAGACACACCTTTATTTTTCATCATTTTGATTCTCTCTCAAATACAAAAAATATAAGAAAGAGTAGATACTACAGCACTAGATTAATGAATAATGCGTAAAACAGTGTGCTTACTTTATTCTCCTTAAAGTTACTGTACTCTGAGTTGCAACATACATTTTATGAACGTCAATTGATGCAAAATTAAGAACTAAAAACGCGGAACACAGTAATGAAAATGCAATTTCTAAAAGGTGTAGTCCATTGTAGCACTCATCAGGAACAATGTGAATCCACCAACGCCAAACAACACAACATAGTTTAAGGCAATAGTTTTCTAAAAGGCGACACAAAGAACCCTGCACGGCACAAAGTGACCGTATCTATCTATCCATTTCTTTTTTAAAGAAAGAGTACATAATTTGACCATGATTTACTTTTTCAGACAATGAGTTAATGATAATGATTTGAAATTTACGAACCTTTTACAACAGATAGTAAAAGGAAAGTTTCAGTTACACATTCTTTATTTTCTAGCCAAAGCACAGTTGGATCGTTACACGAGCGCACGCTGTCTCTGCGTTCATAAAAGCCTTCGCACTAAATTTTTTAATACCCAGTCAGTGTGTCAAGAGCACTAGGTCTTCGTCGAGTGAGCACACATAGGATAAAGGGAGGTCAGATAATAAAGGGAGAGAGACTGCCATATAAACGATCATGAAAGTCTTCTATGCTGTATATCCTGCAATAATTTTAGCCAAGTGTAAAATAAAACCAATAATATGAAAAAAAAAACAACTAAAAATCATTGTTGCATATATGAAATGGAAAAAGTTATCTCATGTATACGCATATAATCCTAGTGCAAACGTTTTTAAGACAACTGGAGGGAATAAACTGTGAAAAGGAGATTCTAATAAAAAAATTGGAAGAAAGAGAGGAGTGAGAAATAAAGAAACTTGATATAAGGAGCTTAAAAGAAGAGCTTGAAAGAGCAAAACAAGGAAAAGAAGAAGAAGAAGAAAGAGAAGAATAATTAGATGCATAAAAAGAAGGTAAAACACGAGAAAGAAGAAAAAGTAGGAGGAGAAAAATAAGTGTCAGAAGGTAAAGAAGAAAGTTGAGAAGATGGAAAAGAAAAAGGAGGAGGAGGACGAGATGAAGAAATGAAAAGATGGAAGATATAGTAGAAAAAATAGAAGAAGAATAAGAAGAAAAATGAGAAGAAGAAAACAATAGCAAAGCGAATGGGGCCCAGTGGAGGTCTTCAGAACCGCGCCCTTCACTGTGGCGAAATTCGGAGGCGCGTGTTGGCGCAAGCCTCGCGCAATCCCTTCCTGTAAGGGTCACCCACGCCGCCTCCCCTCGCCCGCCAGAGCGCGCCCTCGACGCCCCCTCAGCCCTCCACTCATCTCCGCCGCCGCCTCGGCGCTCCCCGCTAAAATCACCGATATTGAACCTGCGCGCGCCGTCCTCGCTGCCGCCGCCGCCGCCGCACTTATTATTCCCTTTAATCATGTCTGCGCCCCGGGCGTGATCTGCGCGTGACATTTGGCGGGGGCGCCCCCGCAGAGGTCTCTCTCTGAGCGCGCGCTCTCCTTCCAGCCCTCGCGACGCCACGTCGCGCCTCGTCGGCGTCCGCGCGCTCCCCGCTGTCGGCGGCGTTCTCCTCAGCGGCTATTCCTAGCGCTCCTTTTTCTTATTGCGTTGCCCCTCTCGGAGCAGGGCCTCATTTCGTCTACAGCTACGATGGAAGTGGGCTTACTTGAAAAAGAATTATGTTGCTACACAAACTAATATACCCTAACGTACTGGGAAGTAGGGCAGGATATCGAAAACTTACTTTCCTCTATTCCTCTGTTGCTCGATTTTGGGAATAATAATACACTCATTATTTAAAATACTTAAAAGTGTCAACAATTAATGTACCTAGCTTAATGATAATATCAACAAATATTTGTCACCAAGATAGTTGTTTTTCACGCAAATGTAATTAAGAACTCAATTAAGTAGTAATATCTAAGAAACTTGACGTTGCTTCTGATCCTTGAAAATTATTATACAGAAGGAGGAATGAAAACTCCTAAGTTGATTGAGTACTGACACTAAGCATGGTATCACAAAATCTGTTGTCAAAAATTGCTTCTTTAATGTCATGTAGTACAATTTTCTTCAAAATGGCTTCATGTTTTTTTAAAGTTATTTGGAAGTATTATTTTTATTTACCAAACAATATTGAAAAGTATTTTTCAAACTTTTACTCTCTTCATTAATATCTACAATTTTTTGGACAATAAGAAAACGTAGTTTCTCGCACGTAATATTTTAACATCACAATTTCTGTCCACATTTCAGCCATCATTTGTAAAACTCATTATCAACTTTAGAGAATGAGTTACGGAAAGTATAATTTTTGAAATGGGTAATACATCAATACAACGTTAATAATCCAAAACTAACATTCAGTCAGAAACAAGATCGATTAGCAATGAGAAATACATCAAAGAATTTCAAACTGCCGGGTTCGCGGCGTTTGCCTAACTACTACCTGATACCTCGTGAAATCCTTTTTTTTAGTAAAAGAATGGCCGATAAATAGAATTGACAATTTCGACGATACAATTTGTATCTTCAAAATATTGTAAATGACGTAATTGTTTAAAGTGTCTAATTTTTTAACAACCCATTGTATTAAGAAAGCAATCTCTTCCTTCATTATTTCAGTTTAGCAATGCCAATTTTTTTGTAATTTTCAAAGATAAAAATAGTTTTCCAAAATATAACAAGCGTCTTTTTTAAAAAACGTTCTTTATTCTGAGAAGAAAATGAGCCTTTTTAAGAATATATAATTTTTTTCAAATTGGCTGCATTTTTTTTTGAAATTGCATGATCAACACTCATACTTTTGAAACATTGATAATGATCATATTTAAAAAGCTATTTTTAAGAATATATTTTATTTTTTAATAAACGTATATCTTCAATAATATAGTTGTAGTAAGAAATTTTGAACGTGTGCAATTTTCAAACATTGAGAGAGTACAACAAAAATGCAAGTTGAGCATTTTAGCGTCGTTTGCCCTAGCAGAAGAAATAATAACAAAAAATAGAGCTATTTTTGAGAAAATTTTTAAAATGTTTTAAGACTTTATGTAAAGTAGCACTGAAAATCATAATATTCGTTTCAACTTCACACGGCCTCGACGCGAGACCATCGATTTTGGAGAAAATCATCTGAACAGTTCAGGGTGTAGCGTTGCACACGCGGCTGATGGGTAGACTAATCGACAGGCAGAAATATGCTTTACTCCCAGTCCATTTTTTGGTATCAAGAAATGACAAAACGTGGATTCTGCGAACTCAACATGTTAGAAGTAATTTACTAAACATAATGGAAAAAGATGTTTGCACTTTTTCGGTGTCAGGTCCCCACAATCGAGTTCTTCTGTAAAATCGCCGTTTTGCCACAGCATTACAATACTTTTCGTAAGCATTATGTGACGGAATATTTATTTTTGCGACTACTACACCGAATATTTATTTTCACAAAAATCTGTTAGGAGAAAATGAAAATATTTAAAATAGAAATACATTATAGTATTAAAATGTGCTAGGTATAAACATTCTCAAGTTGTCAAACACACAGTCACCGATATGGCTGTTGTAACAACATTTCTTTGCACATACCTAAAGTTCTGACCACATTAAAATAAGGTGTAAAATAAAACTTATGTAAAATTTCACTGTCGCGTAGCCATATGTACTTATAAGAGAAATAACGTATTTTCATTTCGTTGTGTGTGGCCAATTGTTATAGCCAATGTTCCCTGAATTACACGATCTATGAAGTAGAAAAGCCAATTGTGACATTGTTTATTTGCGTTTAAAACGAGAAGAAACGAGATGTTTAATTTTAACGAAAATAAGATAAGAATTATCATATAGCACAACAAGTGGGGCTAAAGAATGGTATAAACTTTTTCGCATTAGTTTTCTATTTTCTTTGGTCTGAGCTAGCTACTGGCTCTTACCACATACTCTTGCCAGCTCCCATCTATCACTGTCCATCTATCACCCAAATTTATTTTTACATTTTCTCGAATTTTCGGGTTCCTAATAGTCAAACCGAAATATTATTTGAAGAATATTAAAGAAGATCAAAACCTCGCTCTATATGATATTTTTTTCGAAACGTTTGGTGTGTTTTTTTCAGAAACTCAATTAAGCGTTACTAAAGTAAAGTTAAGTAAACATTTGGAGCTATTTTTCAGAAAATAGCATTTAAGCGTGTCGTAAAATGCAGAATTTTGAGCTAATTTTCACATAAAACTGTTGAGTTTTCGGGAATCTGTATCCGACATTATTTAAAACGCATGTACCAAAAAAATCATGTACACAAATTGCCGCTGTGTAAATATTGACTGTAGACAAGTGAAAAACATTAGGTTTTTTAATTTTTGAAAAACAATAGAATAGAGCGATATGGCGTTTGTCTCACCCTTTACAGCACATTTAGCACTATATTTACCGAAAGTCTAAAGAATAAATTGAACTTATTTTTGAAAATATATTTTATTTGTTATTTTTTAATATTGCACTCAATATTGCGCGAAAATATTAAAATTTTCAAAAGAATGTACACGACCTTAATGAAAGAACAAGATATGGAGAACAAAATTTATTCGAAGGAAAAATCTTCTACTTCAATTTTGTAGTTGAAGGAAGACGCCGGAAAAATATCAATTTTCTGAAATTTTCGAAAATTCAGAGTTAACAGAGAAAAACGGACATATGGCATCTTTACAAGTGTACTTTTACTCTACTCTTTTTCAAAAAATTTAAAGAAAAAATTTGGATCAATTTTTGAGACTTTTGTATTACGTATCACTACGTATATACGCAATATATAACTCTGTATATACGTACATATACGATAAAGTAACTAGTGGTGTTACAGAATGGCACAATTAAGCTTAGTTAAGTTTTCAAATTTCCTAGGTGTGGGCTCGATTTACAGTGTTCAGAGTTAACCCTCTTGCTAGCTGCCATCTATCGCCGCTCAAAATAACTTTTTGACATTTTCTCAATTTTTCGATTTCCTAAAAGTTGAACAGAAATATTAGTTTAAGAATATTAAACAGAAGTAAAACCTCGTCATAAATGGCAATTTTTATGACAAAATATGGAGCCCCTTTTAAGAAAATGGCATTTTAACGGTACTGTAAATGCGAAATTTGAGGTTCTTTTTCGCATAAAAGGTTTGGGTATTCGGAAAACTTCATTTGAAGTCATTTGAGGTACTTTAACTCACAAATGCAATAGATTTAACAAATCACTGCAAATGTCACATTAACGGGGTGAGAGATATTTATAAAAAATATTTTTGTAGAAAAAAACAACAAAAAATACAGCAAAAAATGTAATCTCAAAGAGTGTAATCAGCTCTCTCCGTTTGAAAACTCTGAAGAAACAATTTGGAGCCATTTTTGAGAAAATGAAATTTGAGTGTTTCTGGAAATGTGGAATTTTGAGCTAGTTTATACAGAAAACGGTTGAGTTCTCGATAAACGTTATATGACTATATTTAAAGCACATATACTCATAAATATAATAATAAGCTGCTTATGTAAATATTAATGACGTGAGAGGCATGTAAAAATACTTTTTTGTAATTTTTGAAAAAACAAAAGAAGAGAGCAAACTGATGTTTATGATATCTCGTAGAATACATTAGGCATTATCCCTTTCAAAAGGAAAAAAAGAGCAGTTTTTGAGAAAATTTGTTCTTGCTATTTTTTAAAATTGTACATATGGCATGAAATAGTGCGCAGAAACTACTAAAAGTACAAAAAAACATGAACTTAATGAAAGTACTCACTATGGAGAACAAATTTTAATTGATGGAAAAATCTCTATTTTAAATTTTGTAGTACTAGGAAAGCCGGAAAAATTTCAAACTTTTGAAATTTTCGAAAATTCAGTCAACCCTGAAAATCGGACCTGTTCCACCTTTATAAATGTATTTCACTGTATTTTTACAAGAAATAAAAAAAATTGGAGCGTTTTTTTGAGGAAATTTTGAAAATGTCCGGATCTTCGTAGAAAGTACCCCCAAGAATTACTGACTGTTTTTCAAAAATAATTTTCTTGCAAGAATAAAGTACAGTTATAAACGCGGGACAAGGGTTAACTCTAAATTTTTGAAAGTTTCAAAGTTTTGAGATTTTTCGAGCGTTTTCCTACAATTACAAAATTGAAGATAGATGTATTTCTTTCAAATAACATTTGTTCTGTGTACGGACTTCTTTAATGAAGGTCATGTACATTTTTTTGAAAAAATTAGTAGTTTTTGCGCAATATTATGTGCAATATGAGCAATTTTAAATAATAACAAAAACTAGATTTTCTCAAAAAAGGTTCCAAATTTTTCTTTAAACTTTTAGTAGGGATGGTGTACTCTATGAGATGACATAAACATCAGATAGCTCTATTCTTTTGTTTAAAAAATACAAAAATATATTTTTACTTGGCTCTCTCGTCGTTAATATTTTCACTAGCGACAAACGCGACTCTAATTTTTTTTAAACAATTGCCGTTTAGGACGAGGTTTTACGGTACTTCAATATTCTTAAAATAATATTTCCGTTCTGATATTAGGAAACAAAAAGTTTTAAAAATTCGAAAAAATGTACTTTGGGCGGCGATAGATGGCAGCTGGCAAGTTCGAATAGCTAGACGAGACCAAAGGAAATAGAATACTAATACGGGAAAGTCTGTGCCATTTTGTAGCGGCACTAATTTTCCAAAATGGATGTTCCCCTTTCCATCTACCTCAACTCGAAGCACAGGGAATTTGAAAAAACGTTCTTCATGGTTTAGGGGGTAGTTTTGAAAAAACAACAACACATTTTCCGAATCAGGGATCCCCTAAACGTGTATTTTAGTTGATATCTCGAAATGGATTTTCCGCAAATCTTACATAAATTAAATGGCTTAAAATACACAGGGGAAAGCATCAGGGTATCGATGAATCACAAAACATGGGTACTGACTATATCACTTGTTAGAGGAATTTGTTAGTAACAGGATTTATCTAGTTTTTGCCGGGGTCCGGCAATAAGAAATTTTCTGCGGAAAATTCGCCGTTTCCCGACGAACGATTACACAATTTTCTCTTCTTACAAATCAACGGCTACAAAGTGAAAAGGATGTAAATTTTCACTTGTTCACATATATTTCGTGGCCGAGGAATTTTTCTCGTCGCCTTTCATTCTCTTCCGACTTTCTTCCGAGAGCCCCCTCCGCGTCGCCGGGTCAACCCCCATCGTGTGGCGCCCTTCCGTCAGCGCCTCCGAGTCGTTTCCCGCTGAATCGCAATAACGGCTGCCGTCCTTGCAGCGCGCGCTTTCCGCGACTGTCAGCCCGCATCACGCCCCGCCCCACCGCGCCGCTGCGCCGCGGCCACGGGCCGAGGACAGCAACGCCCAAGAGCGTTCCTCAATAAGAAGCCGGGAGCGGTGGCTCAGAGCATCAACTGATGTCTCTGCAGACCCTCTGTCCGGGAGGTCCTGCACTCGAGGAACGATGGTGGCAGGAGTTTCAACACTAGTTAGACAGATACGTAAAATTCAGTTGCTGTCTGGAGGAGGATTGTAACGCACGGCTGCTCTGATCGGTAGTTTTCCGTTGTTTCTCCAATCAACATCAGGCGAATGCCGGAGCAGTACCGTACGAAACGGACCGCGCGCGATCTTTCCTACCTCTTCCATGTCCTATCCTCTCCCCTTACAAAACACGCACTATTCAAGCACACGTGCCGGGAAACCGGTCGGGAGTTTAGAGCTTGTCCCGGCTAGGGCGGTGCCACAGTGGGTGGAGATACCTTGTTGAGTAAAACCTCGCTAGCCGACGTAGGTCGGCGTCGGATCTCGCCATACAGCAAGAGACAGATCGCAACCAACTCCATAAAAAAACATGTAGTATATTTACGGGACTATTGACGTGTTGACGTGCCCGGAAGTTCTAAAACAATCATTCAATCAAATAAGAATGTTCTTGGTGGAAAATAATGGCACAACTGAGCTGAGGTGAAATAAATTATTTTTTTTAGACATCCACTAGTAAAAGCTGTTTCTTTTAGGGCGTTCGCAGGATTCTAAATTTCAGATTTTAGCGCTAGTGCTAAATGTAAGACGATGCTCAAATATTCAGATATAGCAAAGTCGTGAATGTAGCAAAGAAACAAATCGTCTAATCAGCTATAACAGATCTTAATGTAACAAGGTACCCAATTAAATTATATGTATACTTGAATTAAAATAAAAGGAAAGTCAGTAGAAGCCTCAAAAATAGTACATGTCACACGCGGTAAAAGTGACTTTAGATTGCTCTCTGGATTTCGTCAATCGGCCATTTCCTACTTAGAAAATAAAAGTGTCAAGTATTATAATACCACTCGTATAATAAATAATTATTTCATAATGATATATAATTAGCGCAACCAGAGGAAGGAAAAGCCACTCTTTAACTCGACGACCGTTGTGGATTTACGAGTTCGCCATTCGTTGAGAACAATCGAAATAAATGAGTCGCATTTAAGGCCGGCCCATCAAAACACTCATTGTAAAGTGTTGAAAGACTCTCGGACGATAACACAAATAATTCGGTTGTTGCTGCATTATCCTGGAGGTGATAAGGGAAATCATGCACACCACTAATTAGAGGAATCGGTCCTCGAAATCGATTCCGACTGGTGCCATAAATTCACCGGTGTTAAAAATTAAAGTCAATTTCAGGACTTGTGGGGATTTAAATGGCGACCTCCCGATCACGGGTATACTCGAGTCACAAGGATTTGTCTTTACAGTCGTGAATAGAAGTGTTTATGAATTAAAATAAATGCCAAACAAACCTAGCTTTACGTTAAACGCATACTCTTTTCGATTTTTCAAGTAAATGACAGCAAAAATATCATGCGACAACAAATTAATAGAATATCTCAGAATTCAGAAATGTCCAAGTACTTTTATTTTGTACTTCTCAAGTCTCTCTATTATGACATCCTTCTATCTTCTCAAGGTTTTGTATTCCTATAAAATCAAAATTTCAAAAAAATACAACATGGGTTTTTGACCAATTTTAAATTAATTTAGGATTTGGGGTTTTTTACTTTGCAAAGTATAATTTAAAAAAAATATTACCAATACTGAATTTCATTTTAATATAACTGAAGAGAGAAAATGAAACACAATATGTTATCATTTTGCTTTCATATTTTAATTAAATTTTAGGCCTAACCTGTTTTTTTAAGGGGGGAAATCTTTAAATGACACCACTCTTTGTAGGACTCGAATTCCACCAATTAAAAAACCCCGGCTTCCGCCTCCATCCCGGTGCTGCTTGAGGGCTCTTCTTCAGGATGGTACTGTCATGTAGTTAACTGTCAAGTCTTTGTCTTCTCTCTTTCTCGTGCATAATTTATTTTGCCAATTTTTGGGCACTAAGTCTTTGGCGATTGGAGCATCATTTCTACAAGATTTTCCACTGTAAGTGATTTGTCCACTTGCAATAAACTTCTTGTCTTGGTGTTTCCCAGTGGGGACAGTGCAAGAATATATGCTCAGTGGTGTCAATTTTCTCGCAGTTTGTGCATCTTCAGTTTTTCCTGTCCTTTTCACGTAGTGGTTAAATCGTTTATGTCCGGTCAGTATTGGGGTAAAAAGTAATATAATTTCTTGATCTTGCATTTTAATCACTTCTCAATCTTCGGAATTAATGTCTTGTCTATTGACCTACCGACTCTGTTCCATCTTTCTTACCATTCTTGTAGGGTTGCTTCTCGAAAATATTTTTTTCTTTCAGGTCATTTATGACGTTTCTTTCCTGTATATTTTTTCTTTATTTCATTTGCAGGTCTATTGGTACCACCCCTGCAAGGATTTGCAGTGCTGCTGTACACACTGTTCTGTATCAGCAAGTTATGCATAACAGCATTTTCCACTGTATCTTTTCTATCGCTGTTCTCAACTTTGTCCTCTGTAGTGATTTGGACCATACGAAAGCAGCATAAAGCAGCATTGAGTTGACTGCACTGCAGAGAGTGACTGTTTTGGCTGTTTGTGGGTCTCCGGTGTTAGACATTAGAGTTGATAATATCCCCATCTTTCACGGCGGTTTCCATTATGAGTTCCCAAAACTATTGCTGTCATCTAGCATTATTCTCAGGTATCGCCTTGCTTGAGTTGATCACCGTGTTCCTTAGCAGGAACTGAATGCCTTGCCTTCTCCTTGATCCCTTCTGGATTATGGCTTCTGTTTTTGTGGAGCTATGGTAAGTTTATTGATTTGTATCTACCCATCGATCCTTCGAAATGATTCGTTAGCCGTATTTTTGAGTTGTTCTGCGTCTTTAGCCGCGACCACCAGCGCTAGGTCATCTGCGAAACCTGTCAATGTTGCTCCGCGAGTCAGCTTTAGGTTAAGAACTCCATCATATTCCATAAGAGTGGCCCTAATATCGACCCTTGTGACACGCCTGCTTGCATTTCCGAGTTTTTCCTAGAATTTACAAGCCTAACCTCTAATAAAAACTTTTAGCTCTTCTTGGTAAAAATTCGGGCTAAGATGGTGCACCTTCAAATATTTTGCTTTGATTTTTTTCTCCTAACACCTGCGAACCCAATTGCAGAAAGGAAAAAAATCGAATAATATTTACATTTAAATGTAGTACTTCGCAGCGTTGCTAATAAATTCCAAGAAACAGAAATATAGTTCTTGAAATATTTAGTGCTGGCAAATAAATTCTAACGATTGCATGTGTTGACAACATATCTGTTCCATTTCAGAGGCCAAAATCACTGAATGCTGTTGGAATACGCCATCTAACGTTTCCAGTTTTCATCCAATTTTCAGAAGAAACAGTCCTAGTGAAAGAACAATTAAAAGCGCGGCCAGATAGATAAAAGGGAATGCGCATAAGGGGGCAGCGCAATAGAACGAGAAACTGTAGACAGAGAGAAAGAAACAGAAAGAGCGAGCCGAGCGAAAGAACGACAAACAACATTCAAAGCAAAAAGAAGAAGGAGCAGATCGAGCGAAAGAACGAGAAACTGCGTTCGCAGTAAAAAAGCAGAAGAAGTGGGGGAGAGTGAAAGAACAAAAATTTTGGTCACAGAGAAAGAAGCATTTCTGTTCTTTCGAGCGGAGCGAGCCGTATGGCAAATAGAGAATCGAGCAAAAGAAGCAGATGGGGCAGGTCGAGCAAAAGTACGAGAAACAAAATATTCAAACAATACATTTTTACAATAATAATATGTTTCAAGCTTTATCACCTACCAATTCATCATAGATTAATGAAGATACAAAGAATTGTTCAAAAGAAGGCTACGAATTAAACTTTCTATTCCACAGATAACGTGTCTGAAAGCAAGATTTAACATAGTTTCAATCTTAGAAAAAGAATGACTGAAGTTTGGTAAATTCTAGCTCAATGTTTGGGATATTGTAAAACATTTCGGAGGTTACATATGTGATTATGAAGTCAAACAAGTATATACAATTAGAAGCAGAGTTTTGCGTTCTAAGATATAAAAGAAGATGAGCAGGACAAAATCGTTGAAGACATTGAACGAAGACGAATGGTAGTAGTGAACGAGTAATTTCCAGTAAAGCAATTTCCTCTAATATAAAATTCGTGTCGAATGTGATAAGGCAGACGTATACAAAGAGCAACCGTTAGAGAATGTTCCAGAAGCTGTAGTGGGAGAGGTAGAATTGGCATCCCAAGAGGCGCGCGAGCAGGCTGCGCCCGCGGGGGCGGGAGCGTCGGGGTGGGTGGCGGGCGCCACCGCGCGGAGGTGACGGAGCCGCTAGCACCCACTGAACTCATCGTGCCCCGGAGACTTTTATTATGCCATCGCCTTTATGATGGAGCGCTGGATGCAATTTGGTTACGCTCGTTTCAGCGGTCTCCGCCGCGCTGAAGATGGTGACCTGGAATGGGCACCGCGCTTTGGAGGCGAGGAAGCGCGGGTTGGGAGATGGGAGTCGATAAGGGAGCTCACCGCTGCCTGAACAGCTGCAGTGAACGCGAGATAGATAAATAGATAGATAGATAAATAGATAGATTTGATCTGGATAGGATTTAAAAGAGGTACATACAATATATATTAAAATACATGAAATGAATATTGTAACTAGAGACATGAATTAAGATCGGAAGTCAGATCTTAGGCCACTGACCACGCGCGATTTCTCCTTCCCCCTCTCGTCTCTCCTTCCCCTTATCTCCCTTTTCATAACTGTACCTAGAAACATTGCACTACTTCACACTCCGGGAGACCACACAGGAGTTTTGAAATGCCAAGCTTGAAGAGATATTTGAAGGAGGAAAATCCGCATTCGATAGGTATATCGACGTCGGATCTCATTTCAGCGGGAAAGAAACACCACCACCTCCCAGGGTATAAATGTACTACTTTTACGGGAATAACGGTCTAAGTAGTTGGCATCAATCGTAAGCAACACTCTGACGTCAGAAGGCGATGGCAGACGACGAAGAATCTAATGACCGCGTTGGCAGTAAGTAGGAGTCTGATTGTCGGAAGCATGGTGTCGATAGTCATCGGAGTGTCTGTCAATCGGTAAAGTTGGGTCTGTTGTCGACGGAATGTCAGGTGAATGAAAAGATAGCGATTGTCGTCAGGAATTACAATACGAATATGATGGTCGGTTGGAAGTTACTTTACACCCGACGACGAGAGTTCCACGGGTACAGAGGCACAAGAGGCGCCGAGAGTAGGGCTCTTGAGACAGGCGAGTGTAGCGATGACCTGTGCAGGAATGAGGAACTATCGCTCGTCCGCTAGTTGATGATCAGTTAATACCATATGCGAGGTACACAAGTGAATTTTAATGGTTCATGTGTTTGATGACCACTAATAGATAGTCAAATCTTCCAATAAATGCATCGATGTCTGTGTGAGCGCGCGTGCTTTGCAAATGGATGATTAAACAAACAGAAAGCGCTTGAAGTGCCTGGGAAGACGTGAGAAGTCCGCACACGAATGCTTTCAAGAGTCGTGACAGATCGTGAGTAACTGCATCGGGGTCCAGATCATCTGGGATTCCATTGAGCAACTACCGTGTCCCTCTACCTCTTTCGTGAAAACAGTTGACTACAGGAAAAATGTTCTTTGAAGAACAGCTGGGACGCGGGGGTTCCTGACGAAATGCGCGTTTACGACTTCCGTGTTGTTACGACGCCAAGTTTTTCCATCTTTTCTACGTTGTTCCACCGTCACAACGCCCACGCCACTGCTGAGCGTCGTAGGCGTGACGTCAGAGCATGAAAGTCTACGTGCACTTACACTCACGAAAAGTTAAGCCATTTGAATAAATTTATTCTTCATTTTTCTGTCACCAAGGATATGAATTTAGTAACGACGACCTAAATTTAACTTTAGGTTCCCCTTAACGAATTTTAGCATAATGCCACTGTGTGTTATATTCAATTTGATACACCTCTAGATATTTCGACACACCCGTATCCCATTTAGTGCCCTTCTATGTAGAAGAGTTGAAATAATGTATACTTAAGAATATGTCTAAACAAATAAGTGTAGCTAAAGACAAGATATTAAATAATAGTTTACAGTTGGGAAGCGAAAGAGAAATTTCATCATCATTGAATTTCAATATTTGATTTCTGTTCACTTAGTAACGTTTTAATCTGTTTAACACATCAAGACATCAATACCGGAGATCCCTGCTACTTCCTAAAATTCAATTTGTAACTTGTATTTCTGAATAACTATTCCTACATTATTGTCCTCTGGGCCTGACATTTCTCCGAAAACCATCATGCAAGAGATGCAGATGCTTAAAAATTTCATTTGCGAGCAGACAAATAAACTTTTCAACACTATTAAATTAATATATATATTAATATATAAAGTACGTTTCTTCGTGAATTATATAATTTATTATTACAATTAAATAGGCAAGAATTGTATGTAGACTAGAAATATACTTACTAACTTAAACGTATTCTTCTTGAATTGTGTAGTAAACGGGCCCCGCGTCGTGTGAGAACTGTAAGAACTGTTTTCTATAAACGACGGAAGAAAGTTTGCACAGGATTTTACAGACTTTGTCATGGACAGTATCTAAGAATTTCCGGTCCAAGGTTCGTTATCACTGTCCAATTTTCGGGGTGGGGAGCTGTGGTGTTGGGAAGAGAGAACAACCCACTTGCACACAGACAACGAACTTACTATTTCCACTGTTATATCACCAGGTATTTTTACGGCATCTATTATAGTCTGCAAGCAACAAGTCCCTAAATCACCGCCTACAAGGCTCCTTATTTTCTCATAGTAGCGCCTCGAAAAGCCACGCGACCGATCCCAAACACACGGAATCACCAAACGTGTTGATTTACGAATTTAGGAATGAAACATTTAAGACACTTAATTCACCGTTAGAGATGTACATTTTCTGAGCCTCACGCTATCCCGATGAAAGGTGTTAATTTAAGAATTTTATTCGATGTAATAATTCGACACAAAATTATTAGAAGTTGAGTATGGTAAATAAAAGATGTTGTCTGGTATAACAATTTATGTTGCTAATGATTGTTTCGATCGCGTAGCGATCATCCTCAGAGCTAAAATTAGAATTATCGAAATAAAATCATATTAATACACGAATTATAAACAATATGGGATACGTTAATACACATACTATATACAAAATATAGACATTGCATGCCAGATGCGAAAGCAAACTGGGTCGTACATACCTTGCAGCTTCCGGTTCTAAAACAAAGTTCTGCGAAAACCGCAGTATTTTGTGTGTAATGTTTGTATTAACTTAATTGTTTATAATTCATGTATTAATAGAATTTTATTTCGATAATTCTTATTTTAGTTCTGAGGATGATCGCTATGCGATCGAAACGATCATTAGAAAAATAAATTGTTGATACCAGACATCTTTTATTTACCATACTTAAATATTAGAAGGTATCTACCTCACCAGGGATCTAATTAATATTTGAAGATATTTTAATATCAAGTCAAAACCTTCACACGGAATATTCGATCGTTTGAAGACGATTAATGATCGTCAAGTCAGAACGTTTACAAAAATATTCAAAGACATTTTTACTCCAGAAAACAGTACCATTCCAAATCCTTTTAGTGAATGAATTTATTTTTACAACTTTCCCATTCCCTATTAGATTTCTCTGACTCTTTGTTCTTATCTACGTAATTACCACCAAAGTTGCTTTAATAACTCCTTTCCCCTCTCTCTCCTAATCCTTTCTTCAAACTTACATGATATTTTGCTCCAGCTCTTAATGCTATTGGTCAACTGCTACTAATTACTTTCTCGTACTTACTAAAGTAAGAAGAGAAAGTATTGTAATCGTAGTATTGTAAGTATTGTAATTGTATTGCGCCGGGAAACGGCGAATTTCCGCCACAAAAACTTTTATTGCGGGCCCTGGTAAGGAAAAAATTGGTTAAACCCAGTTGCTAAATTTAGAAAAAAAATCTTCTAACACGTGGTGAAGACAGAATCCATGTTTTGTGGGTCCTTGACATCGCAAAAGCCATTTGACGACAAAACGACTCTCTAACTCTCCGTCCGTCTGTGCACAACGCTAGCTGATAAAAAGTTCAGCCGATTTTCTCCAAAATTGATATTCCCCAATCATTCTAGCTGATGTCGCGAATTCTGAAATTTGAATCCGATATTTTAATTTTGTGATATACTTTATATGACGTCCCTGGGACATTTTCAAAATTTTCAAAAAATGGCTCCATATGTATTGATGAAATATTGATGTTGAATAGTGCAAATGAAGTTTAAGAGAATGATATAGTCTTCATTACTGATGGCATCCCTGATTTTCCGAGTATAAGAAAATAAAATTTTAAAACTTCAAAATTGGAGATAGAGATTTTTCTCTAAGACAAAGTCTGTTATATAATATTAGCTCTTCAAAAAAGGTCAAGCAAATTTTTTTGGAAAAAATAGTAGTTTTTGCGTATTTTGGGATTGAAATTTACAAAAAAAATCTGAAAAAACACTCCAATCTTTTTCTTTAAATTTTCTTCACTTATGTAATAACAGATGGTAAAAAAACTGGTGCTAGTCCCATTTTCGGATGTTACTAGTTTTTTGAAAATTTAAAGAACAGTTTAAAATTACAAAATTGAATATTGAGATTTTTGTTTCAGACAAAGTCTGTTGTACAAAATTATCTTAACAAACTACATTAAGTGATTTTTTTTGAAAAATTGAGTAGTTTTTGCGTATTTTGCGATAGAAATTTACAAAAAACATTTTCTCAAAAAACGCTCAAAATTTTTCTTTACATTTTTTCCACATATGTAGTAAGGAAGGGTAAGAAATATGTAACTAGTTTCATTTCGGGTATTGCTCGCACAGCAAAATACAGCAAAATGAAGTTCAACCTTTATAGCCGAAATTAATTATTATTGCAATTTTTACCCCTATGAATATTTTCGATAGTGGCTTTGATGATGAAATTGTTTTTAAATTTATTTTCAGTCTTCATTAACAAGTTATGGAGAGGTACGTTAATGTATCGCTAGGCTCTTACACTGTCATTTTGTGAAACACTCAAAATAATGTTCTAATGAATCACAGAGGAGGAAATATGGTATAATCTTTTCTTCCGCTACTTCATCCACCTCTTCTTATCTTCACTCTCGCTTCCACCCACGCCCCCACCCTTGCCCCCGCCTCTGACGACTCCACCACCCTCCACAAAACCCTCGCCCCGACCCAATATCAAGCTCTGACTCCACCTCTGTCTATGCCTTCGCTTTTTTCCTCTCTTCCGTCCCGCCCTCGCCGCCACCCGTGCGTCGGTCTCTATCCTCGCCACCACCCTCACATCCATCCCTACCTCCGCCACTTCCTGTGCAGTCGTCGCTGTCCTTGACTACGCTCCCGCGTCCACCCACGATTCCGCCTACACCTTGTCTCTGTTCCTGTCGCCACATTCGCCCAACTCTTGCCACGACAGTCTTCCGAAAAACTCTTTCTATTTATTGATTCTGATGATTGATAGTGCGATAATGTTTTTTTTCATTCGATTTAATAGATGTAATTACTTTCCAAGCTTCTGAGCTCCATGTTCCACCTATGAATTGTACTATATAATCGCATTTATCCAGCCACAATTTATTCTTCCTTGATAACACTTCTTGTTTTACTTCTATTCTTATTGCGTTGTACTATAAATTAGTTTCAGGTTTCTTCCCACTAAGACATTTTAAATATAACTCTCTTTTCCTCTTAATCTTTTCTTCTAGGCTTGTGTCCCACCAATACTGTTTCGGTTTTAGGTTTCAAGTCTTTCTGTACAGATATGCTGTAGTTGCATCGATGAGACTGCTTAATTTGTATTTGGTAGGTTTCATGACAAATAAATCTTAATCTTCTTTATCCGTGACATTTGATGTAAATGGTATGAATATTTTAGTAATTACCCAATAATGATCGCTATTTTGGACTCCCAGTTTCACTCTAACATCTTGTATTTCGAGTGAAGCTTTTTGCTTGGTTACACAGAGGTCTATTATAGATTAGAGTTTTTTAGTATATTGGTACCAGGTGTACTTATGTTGGAAGAAAATGTTATTAATTTTCATTTCATACGCTTCACGAAGTCTTTTTCCATTGTCATTGCGAATTTCCTCACCACATTGACCCACAATATTGTTGTTCTTGTCTCTTCCAACTCTGCGGTTAAAATCTCCGGCAAATATTTCGTGGGACTTGGAAATACTGCCAAGAGTTTCTTTGACTGTCATTTCAAAATACCCTTTCTTAGCTATTGGGGCATCATCATTGAAATTATATATTCCTATTAAACATATGTATATTCCTCTGATTTCTAACACAAATAACGTTCGATTATATACTCCCAACTTTTTATACATTTACCGAATTTTTCACCAATTACAATAGAAATTCCGACTTTGGCATTTTCATGTTTGTCCTTTCTTTTCTGTTTCAGACCAGACGGCTATATCTATGTTTCTTCTCATCATTTCCTGAATTACTTCTTGTTGTTTGTTTTGCTTTGTACATTCAATATAACAATATTCATAGTCAATTTTCTTTGCCGATGTCGTTTTCCTTTTAAAATATACGAGGCATTCTTATGACTGAGAATTTTAGCGGTGTGATATTTTACGTGTGCAGGGTGCTGGCCTACAGCACAACTCCCAAACCTAGAGAACCGGGGATTTTATTTCAGGGATATCAATCCCATAGGTTGATTGCTTCCACCGTAGCTTAAGGAGTCCTGCCTACCCCTAATCCACTCTTTACGAGTACGTATGATTTAATTCTCAAGGTTAGTGAATCCCACCTTCCCCTTTTGGTCACGCACCATTCTCAATTGAATGCTTCTGGGGTGCTTACCGCGTAAGGCCTGTCTACTACACTCTAAAGAAATAAGGAAGGAAGGTGAGGAAAGACTCCCTAGCCCTCGAAACCTAAGAGCGTCGGGATCAGAAATAAACAAGAGTTGACCAAGGGAGGCTGATAGAATAGATGAAAGCATTGTGGCACAAGAAAGTTAAAGATGTCACAATGGTAGATGCAGGAACCATAACGACATGGACACATCGTTACGTGGGAAGAACAAAAACGATAGGAAAGAATGAACGGATAAGATTGGGATGGATAGGACGTGGTAGGATACGACTTAGTCTGGTCCCTCAGTTTTGGTCTGACCGGCAGGGGTGACCCTACCCGTAGCTACGCAGAGAAAAAAGTCATGCTACCGCCGGCTTAGCCCTCCACCTCACTGAAGCACACAAGCCTTCCCGCCCGCACAGACAGTGCTACTTCAAGGCGGAGTCCCAAGGGCAGGTTTATGCATATAACTTTATATAATCTAAAAGAAGAAATTCGAAACCTGTAGTATCAAATCGATAAACTTAAGTGATGCTTCTAGATTCCAGGAAAGCAACGTAAGGGCAAAAATCGCCTTCAGACATTACTAAAACCCATGAAGCCCAATTAGTGCATATGCTTTGGTGGTTCAGAAATGAACCGCTGGGCTTTAATGGTTTAAGTAATCTTATACAGTACAATTAGTACTATCCCTTCCAAAAGTGTAAAGAAAAAAATTGGAATCGTTTGAGAAATTTATGATACTTTTTTCAATATTGCTCATATTTCTCGCAATATTGCGCGAAAAATACTAAAATTTTTATTATTTCCAAAAGATAGGCGGGATTTACAGCAATATAGACAACTTCAGTAAAACCTGTATTTATTCCAGTATCCGTGTGTAAGTTTTCCAATTATATACTTTTGATATTTTGGTGGCAAATTAAAAGAACCAGTCTTCTTTTAGTACTGCAGATATCTCGGCTAAGAATATAAATATAACCATCTTTCAAATTTTGTATCATATTAAAATAATCCATATGTATCACCCACCAAAATCAAGACTACGCCGAACTTCGCGCCGAAGTTCCTCACGGAAATGTTTGGCATGGGTCATTGAGACCAGTGACTTCTTTTCATTTATACGGAAAACCATGGGGATAGTATATACTCGTATTTTATATGAATACGTATCATTTATATACTATTTGCGGTGCATTTATAAGATATAAACATGAAAATATATACGAATTGAAAATAATTACAGTGCACGCGATAGTGACTAATATTACTTAGGAAGTTTAATATTTTTGCACATCAGTTGAAAAACGATTTAACTCTACAACTTTCCAATAGAAATATATTTGTGAACCATTGACAAAGGTATAAAAAAAGGATTTGTAATGATATATATATATATATATATATATATATATATATATATTGTGGCGATATGGGATTAGACAACCCCATAACACCACCGTTTCATCGGCATGAACGTTCACAGGCAGCGAGAAAAGCAGCCGAAAACCAGAGTAGCAAAACGCGCAGCCTGGTATCCGTTGCTCGTACTAGTCACCACGAACTATCAAGCCACGTTTTTACTGGTGAAGGGTTGAAGGAGGAGAAGTTACCCCCGCCACAGAGAATTTCCCCAGGCAACACCAATAAATAGGCGGGCGCGCAAGCGGAAGACCTCTTTTCCTAGCCATCACGCGTCGGGTCAACATCTCTCTTCTGCCAGCACGCGTCGGGTCAGCAGTTCTTCTAGTAAGTCACCGCTCGGCAAGTAAGCAGATTTTCATCAGCGCTCGTCAGATTAGGTAGTAATTGCCGCCGCAACGACTGTTTAGATAGGAGTTTCCGGCGTTGCAAAAACGTCTAGCTAGTCGTCCGCGAAGTAGTGAGGAATTAGTGAAGTATTCTTCTATTAACTAATACGGGAAGTAAAAAGTTGCCCGTTGTGAGGAAAGCTCTGAAAGTTCTTGATTAACAGAATAAAAGTTAGGAACGAGCGAGGTACTTGTACTAGCAGTCAGGGAAGTGCAAGGGACATTTTCTACAAATTGGGCGTAATCGAAGGCGGTAGCAGCCGTGGGAGGAGAAGAAACCGATTAGTGGAGACGGAAGAATACGCGAGTCGACCGGGGAGAAGACGCCGTTCAGGAAGAAAGAAAAAGACGCAAGAGGACAGCGCAGGCAACGCAGAACTTCGGAATCGAGCAACGCGGTGCGGAACGCAGCACCCGACTTCAAGGTTGGAAAGTGGACAGTTTCGAGGTAACCTGTAGAACTGTGAAATTAGGTCAAGTTCACGTCGGCAGGGAAAGAATAGTTCCAGAAGTGTTAGAAAACTGAGGACACGGGTGGTAATAATTTGCAACTTTGTAGTGGGAGATTTAATGCGTTATTGCTTGCCTTAAACCATTCTATCGGAGCAGTCATTATTCTGTTCTTAGCAGTTATAATTAAAAGATAAATTGAGAGTAGTGCGCTTGCCCACATGTTATTTATTGTATGTAATATTTTAAAGAAAGGCAAGAGATTGTAAATTAAGTTTAATTTCACGTGCAATTGTAACTAGAATAACTTAAATTTAGACGTATTGGATTTTCAAAGGGAATTCCCAGTACTGGTTAGAGAAATTGCTTCAGAAAATTAGTTCTGAACAAAATTAAGTGTCCATTTATTGAATAGGCTGTAAAGGTTGCTTATTTGTATTTATTTGATCATTTTTGAAAGTGTAATTCTATTTTTGATTTGTTTTTTTGTTGTTATCAACTCATGCCACAGAATTTTGGAGTGAATTATATGCTCGTTTATGTGTGATTTGTGTGACTTTTATTGTGTCAAGGGTTCAGACCTTTCTCGTACCCCAAAGATCCTGCTTCCTGAGATTCTAAGCTCGCTTCACGAGCATAATATCTTAACAAACCCGCTTGCAGTGCACGAGGTGTGTGTGCAGAAGGTATACAGTTCGTGTGCGATAAGAGGGGTGTTAGAATATATATATATATATATATATATATATATATATATATATATATATATATATATATATATATATATATATATATATATATATATATATATACACAGCATTAGGGGCAAACATTGATTTTTCTCTGTATTCTTTCAAACTCTTGACTTCAACTCTTGAACTCTCAGAGACGAAAAGTATTCGGGTAGACGAATCTCCCAGACGGTACCAACGTACGAACTCTCAAATGTACAAACGTACGTATTCTTATTTCAAGAACTACAACTAACAACTCTGAATATGGACACGGGAACAGTTTTGAAAACTTCGAAATAGTTTGTTTAGTCATCAAAGACTTAACTTATCCTGACCAACTCTCAATCCGAGTCCGAAACCGACTCTGACTGGCCGAGACTCACTGACAGAATGACAGGCTGACAGCGAGACTGGCAGACTTTCTGACAGACGGCTCACTGACTCTGATTTTGATTGTTTGACTGACTCTGACTCAGATTGACTTTGCGTCTGATTGATTCCTTCTGAATGACTTTGAATCTCTTGAGGACGGAGTGGACGACGGAGAGGACAAGAAGCGGACGTCATGTGAAGGACTGGACAGAGCGCAGGGCAGAAGTGTAGAACATGGGCGCAGTTACGTGGCGTGGCTTTCGGCGTCGGTACGCTGTTGCCGGGGCTTTTATTTCCTCGCGGAAAAGCTGGTGCGCATCCGGCAGCGCCTTCCATTTACAACCCTCCACCTTCACTACACCCACCCACATCCTCTACCAGCACCGACCGCCCACGCAACCCGCGAGGTCCTGTTTATTTGTTGATCTGAAACTCCTGAAATAATCACTAAGCTCTACCAGGGGTTTCTTACTCCCCCGCAATCAAGAAAATACTTACTGCTTGCTCGAATGCATTCTAAAGGAATTATTTTTGATAATTTTACACAGCGAATGAAAATGTGGAATTTTGTCACATTCTGTCGATAATTTCTCAATTATTTTGTCGGTCACTGCGCTCTGGAATGTGCAATATCACCCACAAATATCCTACAATGTCACAGCATAAAATGTCACAGCTCAGACTCTCTTCTCTACCCGATTTCTGACAAAGAGCAGACGACAAAAAGCAGACGCACATCTGCGACGTCGTTACATCCCAGTGCACGCACTGTAGCGCGCGGAAGGCAGAAGAAAATAAAGAAGCAAAATGAGCAACAGAGCACACTGAAGAGCCTGGAAACTATGATGGATGTTTGTACTAAGTAACGTTCAATGAGCTGGATGGCTCTGAAGAAAAAGAAAAACACACATTCAGATCCAGCAAATGTGATTGTTACTTGATCAAAACATGGCTATTTGAATAAAGACTATTCAACATTATATATTTGTGAAGTGTGGTGTATTTGAGGCAGGTATTTCAAACAATTGAATATGATATTTTTTAATGAGCTGATTTTTAGAACCGATTTTGTTCAAGACAAAACATGTCAATCGACCATTTTTAGGTTACCAAATGTTAAGTATTTGCAATTTACGAAAAAATGGAATGTTGAACAAAAATGAAACTTGCACCAATCTATTATTCATCCCAACTTATATAGGTGCAAATTTAAAAAAAGAAATTGAGTGGTTATTGAAAAAATAATGTTTTGAAATTTCTTAAATATCAATCGCAAATTACGCAAAAACTACTCTATGTTTAAAAAAATACATTATCTTTTTAAAAGAGTTGAATTTTTAGGACAAACATTGTTTTGAGGCAAAAATCTCTCTACATTTTTGTAGTTTTAAAATGTTAACGTTTTGCAATTTTTGAATCCCCGAGCAATATCTGAAAAGGAGAGTAGCACCATATATTTGACCGTCCTTTATTGAATAAATGCCGAATTTGTAGTGAAGTTAGTAGTGGCACAGAATGACAAGGACTTTCTCGTATTCGTTTTTTAATTTATTTCTTCTGGGATAGCTTTTCTGACTTGCATCATACTCCTGCCGCCTGCCATCTATCGTCGCCCAAAGTACATTTTTTAAAACATTTCTCAATTGTTGCTTTCCGAATAGCAGAACTGAAATATTACATTAAGAATAATAAATAACCGTAAACCATCGTCATAAATGGCAATTTTAATTTGGAGCCGCTTCCATAAAAATGACCTTTAAGCGTTACTGTAAATGCGAAATTCAAAGCCCTTTTTCTCAGAAAAATTGAGTTTTTGATAAACTTCATTTGAATTTCGCCTACTAACAAGTGCAATTAAATATACAAACCGCTGAATAAAAGTATATTAACGGCATTTGGGATTTAAAAAATGACAATTGTGTATTTTTTTAAATCAAAAGAATACAGCTAACGTCATCTTAAACAGTACAATTAGCACTATCCGTTAAGAAGGTTTGAAGAAAAAGTTTGAGTCCGTTTTTAGAAAATGGTGTTTGAGAGTTTTTGAAAATGCGGAATTTTGAGCTCATTTTCAGAAATTTTATATGACTTCATTTAAAGAACATGTAAAGTACGTTAAAGCACGTTTAAAGTAAATGCAATAATGTAAATAAATTGCCGGTAGTGAAAATAATGACGTGGGAGACAATTAAAAAAATAAACTTTTGTAACTAAAAAACAAAAGAATAGAGAAAAATAGTGTTTATGTTATCTCGTAGAGTGCATTTACCTCTACCCTTATCACAAGTTTAAAGAAACGTTTAGAGCCGTTTTCGAGAAAATCGTTTTGTTATTTTTTAAATTGCACATATTGCGCGAAAACTACCAAAAGTTTAAAAATTGTACATGACCTTAATGAAAGAAATAATCGAGGAGAAAAAATTTACTCGATATTAAAAATCTCTATCTTCAATTTTGTATTTGGAGGGAGACGCCGAAAAAACGTTTGTAATTATCATATCTTGAGAGTTATCAGTAGGAACAAACTTTTTTTGTAATTTTTGTATTTTCGAAAAAATTCATTTTAAGTTTTTTGAGGTTCTTAAACTCAAGTTTTTTGAGGTACTTACATGCTATAGTGTTTACAAATCGGCGTGAGAAATATTTCAAAAAGTTAATTTGTGTAATTTTTGAAAAAAACAATAGAATACAGCAAAATTAACTTTATATCATTTTTAAAAGCGCGCTTATCACTACCGTTTGGAAAAGTTTGAAGAAAAATATTGGAGCCATTTTTGAGAAAATAGCGATTGTGGATGTCTGAAAATGTAGAATTTTGAGCTCATTTTCACAGGAAAGTGGTGCGAAAAGTGCAAAAATTATTTAAAGCACATATACTCATAGGTACCGTTTGGAAAAGTTTGAAGAAAAATATTGGAGCCATTTTTGAGAAAATAGCGATTGTGGATGTCTGAAAATGTAGAATTTTGAGCTCATTTTCACAGGAAAGTGGTGCGAAAAGTGCAAAAATTATTTAAAGCACATATACTCATAGGTAAAATTATGTAAACAAATGTGCCGCTAATGTTAACATTAATAAAAAGTGAAAGACAAGACAAAGAATTACACTTTTGTAATTTTTGAAAAATAAAAGAGTAGAGCAATATGACTTTTACATCACCTAATAGAATGCTTTTATCATTATCCCCACCAAAAGTTTAAAGAATATATTTGGTGAGGTTTTTGAGAAAATATTATTTTTATACTTTTTAGAAATTGCAAATATAACACGCAATACTGTATCAGAACTACTAAAAGATTCAATAAAATGTACATGAATGTCTGTAATGAAAGAACTAACTGTGGACAACAAATTTCAATTGACGGAACAATCTCTGTTTTCATGTTTTGTAGTTGTAGAAACAGGCCGAAAAAATTCAACCTTTTGTAATTTTTGAAAATTCAGAGTTAACCGTGAAAATCGGACCTGTACCATCTTTATAAGTACTCTATTCTTTCAAACACATTGGAGCAATTTTTGATTGAGATGCAAAGTGACGAACGCATAAACCGCGTGCCATAAACTTGCGTCTCCCGCAAGTCTCGCCTGCTCCGCCGAGGCTGGCCGCACGCCGCCGGGCCTGGCCGTGCCGCCGCGCCGACAGAGGGCCCACAACAGTCGGGTGGATGACGCAACGGCGCAGAAGGGGAAGAGGGGAGGTGTTTTCGTAAATTTCACTTTACGACGCTCCTATTCGTCCGATTTGCATGCTTGTCACGGCGTTGGATTCAGGAAGCATGTCGCCATCGCGCTATAAGCCCCCATTTTTTATTTTTTCCCCAGAAGTTTGAGAACTAATTTCAAAACCGCGTTTTTGCTAAATTTTTTGAAAAAGGTCATCGTAGCGTAGATTCTATTTTAAAAAGGCGTCAAATGCCGTTTACAGATCGAAAATCGAACCATTGGTTCAGACGTTATCAGTAAAGTAAATTCCCCTGTCATAGTGCTGCGATCTATTGAATTTTCCTACAAGTATTTTTCGGTGCATTTAGCCTTAATGAAAGAACTCACTGTGGAGAACAAATTTTATTTGAAGGAAGAATCTCTATCTTTAATTTTTTAGTTGTACAAAGACACCGAAAAATCTTCATACTTTTGAAATTTTTGAAAATTCAGAATTAACCGTGGTAACCGGCCCCATGCCACTTTGTTAAGTGTATGTCACTCTATTCTTACAAGAAATTTACAGAAAAAATTGAGAGCCGTTTTTTAGAAAATTTTGAAAATATTCCAGGGGCTTCATGTAAAGTACCCCCAAGTTTCAAAAAATGTTTTTCAAAATCTCAAAGTTTCGACGCGAGCCAGATCGTCAGGTAAAAATCCTAATTATAGTTAGGTGCTAGTGATGTTCACAGAGGGAGAGACAGACGTACGGATGTCGGCGTTTTGAAAAATACACTTTTTCGGTATCTGGGGACCCCAATTTCCGTTCAAATCTCCATATAGATTTTCTGCAGAATTACATAACTTTCTTTATACTACCTATGTTACTCCGAAAATACGTACGTATTGGCAAAAGAAAGAATTTCAAAGGATATTTGAGAAAAAATATTTTTATTGTCTTTATTTCGCGCAACATTACATTAAAACTATTTAATTTTCGAAAAATTGAACATGCCTTAATTTCAAAATCTGACTTTAAGAAATATGTTTCATTTAGGAAAGAAATTATATCTTCAATATTATACGTAATTGTAAGAAGACGAGGAAATACTTTAATTAGGGGTTTTAACGAAGATGAGACCTGCACTATTTTTATAAGTGCCCATTTTCCTTTTCAAAGATAAAGTTTAATAAAAGAAATTGGGTGTCATTTTATTGAAAATTTTAGAAAATTAATTATTATTATTATTAGTTTCAAATTCTAGAGGCAGATACATCAACAAGAACGATTCAGGAATATCAATTTTGTAGAAAATCGGCTGAACGGTGTATGCGCTAGCGTTATGCACAGACAACGCATATTTGAGATGTTCATTAATGAACGGCGACATGGTCGCAGCGATAAGAATCCGAAAAGATAAAACGGTTTTATTTACAGTCGAGCTTGTTATATCTTTACAAATTTGACATTAGAAACGACATGAAACCTATTTGATAACACAATTTATTTGTCCTTGTTGCGAGATATAGAACATACATATATTCACTGAACGGGAGGTCATTAATCTGTACATATGGTGAAAATAATGAACTCCCCACCAGCCTATGCCCTAACCCACTTCTGGTTTTATTACATGCAAAGCTCTGCAAAATCAATGGATTGAACAAAAAGTAAATACACATGTTAAAAAGATTATGCGATATTGTAAGTATTTCATCCTTTAGCCTTTACAAGTCACAAAATATTCTGTCCATTACTACACACATTTATGATTTTCACATTTCTTTGCTACATGACATTGGGTACTCCTGTATTAACTTTCTAAATGCTATAATGGATTATATTCATTTTTTGACACTACCACTTGATCATAAAATGTTTCGCTTATATATCTTGTTAATATTTCCTGAATCCAGTATATGCGATTTAAAATGGTACCCTCTACTGATTATTACCGACAGATGAAGAACGAATTGGTGGCTATTTAAAAGGATATAAAAATAACTGTGTTATAGACTTATCTACGACATATACGAGAAAGACGAAATACCACTAATGAGGGTGTGAGGAATGTTAGAACTCACTACTCAGTTCGGCCGACCTTAATCCATGAGAGTTTAATCGTCCGAAGGATATGACGGTATTGTATTACGAAATGTAAATAGGAACATACGGCCATCATCAACTCATTCATAACAAACGGTACTATTTACCATCAATGACAAAGTTGTTTGGCAAATCTGGATAGATTGTTTGAAAGAATGATATTAAATTGCATAGTACTTCATTCTTTACGTTGTATGTAATAAAACAATAAATCACTTTTGTATGTGACGTTTGCTAGTCCACTGCTCTAAGTTAATTTTTAAAGATCCAATTCGGAACTTCCTTTTGAAAAGTACTGAGAACTGAGGGTTCTCTATTTAATTTAATTTTCCAATTCGGGATCGAAAAAATTAAAGAAAACAAGTTTATAGAAAATTGAATGTTTGTGATTCTAACATGGAATGACCAAGAATCAGTAATATAAAAAATGACATCTAAGAAACTACTGATACTACAGAAAGGCACAAACTTTCTCGTAATGGTTAGTTTTCTACTTTCTTTGACCTGGCCTACCTTTTCAATCTTGCCCGCATACCTTTGCCAGCCGCCATCTATAGCCGCCAAAGTATATTTATTTTGAAACTTTCCCAGTTTTTCGGTTTATTAATTGTGGACTCGAAATATTACTTTAAAAATATTAATAAAGAGTAAAACCTCGTCATAAATGGCAATTTTATTGAAAAATCTGAAGCTGTTTTTTAAGAAAATAGCGTTTAAGCTTTACTGTAAATGCGAAATATCAAGCTCTTTTTACCAAACGTTTTTAAGATTACGAAAAATTTCATTAGATGTTATTCGAAGCATTTTACCTTATGGTGTCACGGACTTTTGAATTTGAAACCGATATTTTAATTTTGATGGGTAATTTAAATTAAGCCTTTGGGTCATTTAAAAAAAATGGCTCCTATGTTATGGATTAAATTTTGATGTTGGATAGTGAGAAACGTATAAGAGAATGGTGGAGGTCTCATGTTCATTAAAAACCCTAATTCTTTAAAAATTGGAAAAGTTAAAATATTTTTTGAGTCTTTCGTTAACTAAAATACTCGTAATCTTTCTTCCTTAATGAATTCTATGTCTAAAGGTAGATTTTAAAATGAACTGAATCGAACATAGGGAGCAGAAGCAACTCTCTTTTGCGAAACTACAGCGGTACAAAACCAGGTACTGTAACCTATACAGTGGTCTGAAGCGTCCAAAGAAAGAACAATATATTTTTGTCGAGAGAAAATGAGCAAAATACACAGTAAAGGTAAGACACCATAAAACCAAATATTGAAGAAATGCAACGCATCATTCACAGCCATTGCCGATACGCCACTGCTGTGAATGCAACCTCTCGCCACCACCGTTAGCGCTGAGCGCCGAAGTCCCTGAGCCACCTAATTTAGAGACTTGATTAGTAAGAGGAACAGGATTGTTTTGATTTTTTTTTTGCCAAGCAAAGATGAACTTTGAGGTTGTTTTGTTCTATGGTGTGTCCGACTGCGCCGTTAATACTTATCACCTGCGTAGTTAAAAGTTAATAGATTTTTGAATGCTGTACGGAGATCAAACAAGCAGCGCCCACCTGCACATAAGGCATCTTTCTTGCACCCATCACAGTAATCTTATTTCCTGCATGAAGCCCGTCATTGGAAGTGGCGTGCGCTGTTGGCGGGACGTATGATAACACAGGGCCCGTGATTGGCCGCGGGAAGCTTCAAGGCGACCTTATGAGCGCGGACGCGGCGCGCAGCCCGAGTTCATTAGGCTCATTGTGGCGCTGGCGTGAACGGCCGTGCGCCGCCGCCTCCCGTGCAGAGGTGATTTAATAAACGGCGCACAAGTAGCTACGATACGCAATATGCGCTCTAAATATGAAAAGGTTAATCTGGTAGTAACGTTGGATATATGGTTCGGCTCGGAGCCAATCCCAGGGTGCCGAAAGAGAGAGAGACAGAGAGAGAGAGAGAGAGACAGAGAGAGACAGAGAGAGAGACAGAGAGAGAGAGAGAGACAGAGAGACAGAGAGAGGCAGAGAGAGACAGAGAGAGAGAGGCACAGAAGAGGAGGAGATGGAGAGAAAGAAAGTAAATGAATGAAAAATGCCAGTTGTGAGAAGGGCGAAAACGATCCAAACACTTCCAGATCAGGGCGATCAAACGGAGGGTTGACGGGAGGAAGAACTGAATATTTTTAGAAGATGGTTAGCGGGCAAGAGGCATTGTATGGAACATGGTATTATACTATCATGTGTACGCTATGTACAGTAATATCTATCTAAAACGGATCCTGTGTAAATTGGGAACCTGTCTTAACCGGAAAATTTCTCTGGCCCGAGACGTTATATGGTATTTTATTTAGCATAAAAGGGAACCTGTCCAATACGCAACCGGAACTGTTTTTTATGTCCTATAGGAGAAAAAATCCCCATAAAATGGAATTAACATGAATTTAACTGCTATTAACCTTTAGACTGCTCTAGACGAGTTGATACGCAAAACACTTCCGTGAGTTGTAGCCTCTGGACGAGTTATTACGCTCAGTCAGGTTGTCGCTAAGAGCCTCCGGACAGCCTCTGGAAGAGCCTCCGTGCGCAGAACCGCGGTGTCCCTGGAGTCTCTGGACGAATTCGCTCGTGCAGACGCGCAAGGACTGTTTGATACGTTAGATGTCTTGCGTGATATCTATGTGCGAGCGAGCTCAGCTAACGAGTGGCTCGCAGTGAGATGCATGACGCAAGGCACGCGACTTACAGTGGGCAGGCCTGTAGTAGGTAAAGGGTTAATGCGATTGGCAGAGACGTGAGATATTCTTACTGAAGTGAATACATCTGCAAGTCTGTTTTATATTCTCCATCGCATGTTATTTAATCGTGATAGCCGGTTTGCGAAGAAACTTCAGCAGACAGCTCAAAATTCGAACTTGAGGTCACTTGTCTCTCACGGCGTAGGCCGTAGGGTAATTTCCTCCTCCCAACTCTGAGTGAGGGAAGATATACGGGCATGTCTTCTACTCGCGGCTCTCCTTGCTATACGTTCGAAATCGTAACCCCTCAGCCAGAAAACCAATGCTTAAGGCAATGCGAGGATATCAGAAAACCATAGTAATCTGGGTATTGAAATGACCTATTGTGTTGAAAGGGTCAGAATGCAGTCCGATTACAGGCATTAGACAGTGAAATGATGTGCATATTTATAAACTTCATAATCAGTTTAACACAGAAAACACCATAAAACTATCATTAGATGAAAAAGTCAATCTTAGGGAAGCAAGAGAAACTCAGAAGCTGAAAACAAATGATGTTCCTTTCTGGTCTTCAGCAATCACATTTATGCACATGGTCAATGTGCTCGTGGATTGATCCTGATGTTATTTTTTTGTAAAGTTCAATTACACTCAGAAATTGCACACACACCTCACGCACAAATGCCTGTAAGGCCAAGAAATAATGACAAAATTAGATATCGATGTGACATACAACGATGATATCGAATGACCCCATGACACACACACACACACAAAGACACACAATTTAAAACAATTGATTCTTACGCAAAATTGAAACCCCAAGTCGTAGTGTCAGCGCATTTTGGGTTACGTGCCTCTGATATTCAATTCAGAATAAATTGTAACAATTAAAATGTATTTGTACAATTTTTTTAAATGTAATCAGTGATTAAATTTAAAAATTGATACTAGGATTGAAAGGAATTCACTAGGATTGAAAAGGGAAATAACTCCTTGTTTCATAGTTTTGAGAAAGAAAACGTAATAAGATTCACAGTTTGCATCTGGGACTAATGCTCTACATGAATGCGGAACTAGAGCAAGCAATCTAATGAACAGGTGAGAAAAAACTTTCTCTAAATGTAATCTGGATATACATTTCCTTACGTCAACATGAATGAGTGGATAATATCAAAATACTCACGTGATATGAGAAAAATGTGTCTATTATACATTAGCTATTTATACTTGCAAATTCATAGCAAGCTTTCAATGAGAACTGCCCGGACAATCAAGAGAGTTGGTTGTATTCCTAAAATAATTCGTTCAGCAGATTTTGATGTGTTTCATGTCTTTAATGTCTAATACTGATAGCATCAAAGCATTCAGGTGTTTCCTAGCTTATAATGCTAGTTCTTATGTGTGAGGATCAGTACCACCAACTCATACAGCACTAATAATTTCAAATTAATCACTGATCATACAATTAAGATGGAGATGAGAGACTGGCAGACAGAAACAGAGAGAGCCAGAAGTAGACAGAGGCAGTCATAGACAGAAAGAGACATAGAAGCAGATAGAGACGCAGAGACACCGAGATAGCGAGAGATACAGGGAGAAATAGAAAAAGACAGAGATAGAGTCACAGAGAGACGGGTAGAAAAAAGATAGAGAGAGAGACACAGATACGTTTTCTTTTTCACTAGGATTGAATATGAAAAAGCCCGGGCAACGCCAGGTATTTGCTAGTAAACGTAGTATGTAGAAAGCTATGTAATGCTGCAGAAAACCGATTTCGAGATTTCAAAGGAAATACATTTTAAAAACCTCTGATACCGAAAAAGTTTTTAAAACGTCCTTCCGTCTGTCCATCTGTCTGTCCGTCAGTCTATCCGTCCCTCTGTGAACACAACTAGCGCCTAAACCATACGTAGGATTTTTTTCAAAATGGATAATTCCCGGTCAATGTGTCTCGACTCAAAGCGCAGCGAATTAGAAAAACTTTTTTCAAAATTTTGGGGTACATGACATTAAGCCCCTTAGATAATTTCAAATTTTTTTGAGAAATGGCTCCAATTTTTTCTTTACATTTCTTGTAAAAATAGAGTAAAATACACTTATAAAGGTGATGTAGGACTGATTTTCACTGAATTTTTCAAAATTATAAAAATTTGAATTTTTCGGCGACGTCCTACATTTACAAAATCGAAAATAGAGACTTTCCTTTCAAGTACAATTCGTTCAGAATAATTCGTTTTTTATGAGGGTCAGGTACACTTTTGAAAATTTAAGTGGTTTTCGTGCATTATTGCGTACAATAGTGCAATATTAATAAATAGATGAAAGAATATTTTCTCAAAAATTCCCCCAAATTTTTTGTTTAAACTTGTTGTAGGGGTAATGGTGAATGCACTTAGATTACATAAACGCAATTTTGCAGTATTTGTTTGTTCGTTTCAAAAATTTAAAAAAATTGACTTGTTTCTCACATCGTTAATATTTACATTAGCTGCAATTTGTTCTCATGATTGTACGTAATTATGAGAACATTATATGCGTAATTATGTGCTTTAAATAATGTCAAATAATGTTTCCCTATAACTCAACAGTTTTCTATAAAAATGAGCTCCAAATTTCGCATTTTCAGAATTTCTCAAACATAATGTTTCCCAGAAATGGCTTCATGTTTTTTAAACTATTCCAATGGATAGTGATAATTGCACTTTATAATATGACGTAAAGTTCTTTTCGGAATATTCTTTTGTTTTTTTAAAAATTACACAAATATATATTTTTTGAAATAACACTCACACACATTTCCAACGATTAGTAAACACTATTACATGTGTGGATTAAAGCGTTTCAAATAAATTTTAATTAAGTTCCCGAAAATTCAAAAATCTTCTGTGAAAATATCTGTTAAAATTCACATTTACAGTAAGACTTAAAACACCATTTTCTTAAAAACTGCTCCAAATATTTCAATGAAAATTGCTATTTAGGACGAGATGTTTTACTCTTTTTTAATATTCTAATGTAATATTTTTGTTCTACAATTACGCATCTTAAGTCTTGAGAGAATTTCAAAAAATGTACTGCGGGCGGCAATATATTGTAACTAGCAAGAGGATGGAGCAAGACCTAAAAGATAGCCCAGTCCAAAGAAGTTCGAAAACTAACTAGTGCAAGGAGGTCTGTGCCAATCTGTAGCACCATTAGATACAATTTGCATTCCTGACCATACAGTTTATTAAACATTAAAATAAAATAATTTAAGACTGAACAGGTTAGTTCAGATCTACCATTTCTGCTGTTTCGGCATAAAACCAAAAAAATTGAGAAAATCTAAAAAAAAACTTATTTTGGGCGGTGATAGATAGCAGCTGCCATGTGTATGTGGCAAGTCCGAATAGATAGCTCAGATCAAAGAAAATAGAAAACTAAAACGACTAAGTCTGTGCCATTCTGTAGCACCACTAGTTAAAAATATTACACAAATGTATTTTTTTTGGAATGTCTCTCACGCCTGTAATATTTATGTTAACAGAGATTTTAATACATTATTGGATTTATGAGTAGAAGTGCTTCAAATGATTTCTAATAAAGTCTCTTAGAAAAGTCTTGAAAGTGTGAAAAAGATTTGCTAATTTTGCATTTACAGGTACGCTTAAACGCTATTGTCTCAAAAAGGGCTCCAAATTTTTCAAAGAGAATTTTTGACCAAGTTTGACTTTGTTATAATTTTCACATTTCATATTCCCTGCTACAAAGACATATTTCCGTTCTACCATTAGTGGGGCGCAAGATTGAGAAAATGTGAAATAATGTAGTTTGATGGGCGATGGATGACAGTTGCGAAGAGGAGGGGGCGATAACGAAAAGCTAACCTTCATCGTAGAAATTTGGAAACAACTCATACGAGAAGGTTTGACATCATAATCCGGTCTTCAAGTCTGGTCGTGTTCAAAATGTGAATAAATGAGCAGTTTTTCCAAAATTTTGCAAAATTGCGTTGAAACAGCTAATTTTGCTAACTTTTTAATTCTCAAAATCGGCATTAATTTTTTCTTTAAACTTGATCCTCTTCTGTTCCAAAAAACGGTAAAGAGAGTGGTTCTAGTGCCATTTTTCAGCAAACTTGTGTTTTTGAAATATTTTTAAAAAATCAAAATTTTCAATTCGAATTTTCTGGGATGGTTTGATGCCTTCTTAGTTCACAAACAGATGTCACGACTATTTCAAATTATACGAATTGTTCTCATTGTTGCCGATCATCATGATCGAATGATTCTTATGAAAGCAAATATATTTAAGGAAGGTAATGGATTTAACTTAGAACCAACACATATTTTACTTTAAAAAGCTGATCGATGATTATGGTATTTAAAACTTGGACTCGCACTTCGATAGAATTAATGCAAGCATTTGTAATTTTTTCTTGCTTTTCTCAATAGTGCTGCAAGTACAGTTATATTTAAATTTACGCAGTTTTATTCGTAAAAATTAAGAAATGACTACTCTTTCTGTCTATCGAAATAAATGTAGATATACTCGTACATCACAAGTGCTTCCTTTGTTTAATTGGATTTTCTCAAGTTATAGCTGAGGTGATGGTAGGGCACAAATGACGATATTTCAATACTACGTAACTGTTACTAATAATGCGAGGAAGTATGTGCTTAGTGGCTGTAGTATCACCTTTAGTTCTTCGGTGCCAAGGACACACAAAACATGAATTCTGACAACGTTACGTATTCGGAAATGTTATTTTAACATGTGAGGTTGAATGATAATGTAAGGTATATAGTGCTCAATGATTTCATCTTTGCATCTATCAAGTTCTGACTGTGTATCAATTGCTCTCTCCAGCCCTGTTGTATTTGCATCAACCTCGGAGTTTTCATTTCAGCCTTGCTTCAAGTTGTAGAGCTGTAACGGGATCACAAAAGAAAGCTCATAAAGTTCTGTTCAGACCTGGAAAGCTCGCCTTCTCGAGCTTTTCGAGCTTCCTTCACAAAGCAGTAAAGAGAATTGAGACGTGAGCGATCGGGAGATTGCGAGGAAAAGGATTTCACACTCTATGTAGAAATTGAAACCTTTTAGATTCAGAGCGCTTGACCTAACATGAAATGAGATATCTCCCCCGATAAAACTAGTAGGGAGGAAAAGGTATGTTAGCATTGATGACTATTGATCGTATAAGCAGGCGGAGATAGATCTGGCACCGTGTCCGTTCGGAGGTTATAAAAGCTTCTTGCGATTCTCTAGATTGATTCATGTCAGTGGCGTGTCAATTGCTACAGTCATTAGTCCTGTTAGTGTAGTGAGTGTTTATTGTGCGTGGAGGTGGCGGTGTTCTTCCCCCGCTGGATTGTGAGATCCGGATCCAACCTGCACGACATTTTGCGGGTGAATTCATTCTCCAGGTATCTCCCCACCTGGGGCAGCGTCCCAGCCATGACAAGGACCACACAACTTCCAACTGGTCTTCCAAAATGTATAATAGCGAATTCGCTTCTGTAGGAACTCGATGCCGTGGAAGAGGAAGCAGAGCCAAGCGAGCAATTTCTGACGTGGTGTGAGAGCACAAGCTAGTGGTGGGCGTTTGGCAGTAGTGATGGAGGAAATCAAATGGTGAGACGTGGAGTAACAAGGGATTTGAGTCTGGATCGGCGAAGAGGCAGGATGGACATCAAATGTCCATTTGCTAGATGAGCAGTGGGCTTATGATGTATGGTGTCTGCGACTAAGAGAGAGTAGAGAAGAGCTGATGAATGGTAAAGGGATTATTTGAAAGATGACAGTGAAAGATGAAAGGTTAATTGGCCAGATAGTGGACATGAATAATAATGACGTTATAGTTGACAGTGCAATGCAAATCTAGAATAATGGGAGATGATGGGAGAATGGAAAAATGAACTATGAAAGCAAAAAGGCATTGAGAGAAAACGAAAATAACGAGAAGTAGCAGAGGATAATGAAAAATGTGGTACGCAGAAAGGAAAATGAAAAGAAACAGGTGAAGGATGCAAAGACCGAATGGTGGGAGAATGAAATGAATTCCCTTCGTCAGACTTATGGACGCAGGGCAGTCGAGGGTCGGACGGTGAGTGGTGGGGAGAGGCAGGGTGGAGAAGGGCAGAGCGAAGAGCCGGGTTGCCGGTGCCGCCCGGCGCGGCGCGGCGTGTCAAAGGTCACGGGTCGCGAGCAGAGCCTGCGTCGGGTGCGGGTGCGTTCCACAACCTGCAATAAGCGCGGGGCCTGCAGTAGGTTAACGAGGAACATGGGCGTACCTTAACACTTTTTTCGGGAGAGGATATAAGCAATTTCAAGGTCCATGTCGACTGATTAGTGATTCTGGGTGCGCCAACTGCTATGTTCATTAGTCCCGTAAGTGTATTAATTGTTTAATCGAAGGCGGTGGCAGTGATCTTCCCCTGCTGGTTGGCGAGGCCCAGCGCCGACCTACACGTTGGCTTGCAAGGTTTACCCCAACGAGGTATCTCCCACTAGCAGGGCCCAGCCTTAGCAGCGGCAAGCTCTAAACCCCCACTGTGGATGTCTACAACACTCCGCGATGCCCCTTGCGTGAAGTGAAAACACTCCGTGAAGCGAAAATGGAACTGTATACCCTTCATGCCTATTTTCCCCCTCATCTGTTTTCTTTGCCGCCTTGTTCTCTTTTCCCAATATCTTGGGTAAAAATCATACACTGACATTTTCTCATACTTATTATTTGCGAATCTAAATAAAACGATACATAGTATATTCATTTTTTAGAACTATTTTTAGGAAAAAAATAAGTGTCTTATTTCTAAAAAAAGACATTTATTTTAAAAAAATTCAAGCTCAATATTGGAAGAAAATCTTATCACAATATTGTCAAGAAAATGAAAATATCTTAAGGATTGTTCTTAATATTCACAACATTTTGCAATTTGTTTAAATACTATATCAATTATATTTTTTTCAAGAGTAGCAATTATTCCTGCTAACAGACACAACAATCTTATTCTAACATGTGAATAAAAATGGTTTTATATCACGAAACAACTGGATAAGCAAGATAATTAAGGATGATATTCATGTGATCAATATATTATCAAATAACAGGTGAATTTCGAATCTGTTGACCAACTTTAGAATAAGATTTTTGTGTGGAAAGAGGCAAGAACAGAATAAAAATAATAGCTCCAAAATTATTTTTTTCAGAAAAGACTATAGGTCTTCGGTTTTTATGTAATGACTCTCGGGTACCACAACATTGATGATGTACGTCATAGCAGTATATAGAATAGCGAGCCAGCACATGGAAATTAAGCGCTCTGAACTCTGAGAATAGTGTATTTCGCGTAATGCACTTGTAGACGTACGTTCAACAGACTTTTTCCACAGCACATTCATTCAAAAGTAATTCCGCGAAGGTTGTTGGATTATTTCCTAGACACTCTGTATAGAAAACTACTATTACTTTAACAGAATAAACTTCCTCGTATATTGGTAACGATTATATTATTCAAAAATTAGAATAAATATTATATATTCTAACTTCAACTCTACTAACACTTCAGACGTCCATATCTTCACGCAACCTTCGTGAAAATATTTCCTCTGAACGTCGAAAAAAGCGCTTAAAATCAAATAGTCGAACTCATCAACTATGATAACAAATTAAGATATGTTATATTAGGACTGGCAATGGTACGTCACGACATTAGAACACAGTACTACTTATTACTACACATGTTTTATTTCCCACTACATAATCACTTCACATTACAATTCAACACATTAGAACTCTCTCAAAACTGTACAAAAAGAACAAATAGCACCACATGCATAGAAAACCCGAGAAAGTTTCAAAAAGTCGCCAGAAGTGCAGTAGTCAAACTGGATGAAACCTATACTGAAAAATGAAGCATGCGTCATATTTTAATACAAATTACATCCAGAGTGGTTTCTCACTTTTTGCTACCGCCAGTAATGATGCGAAAGTGACCGTGTAAAACGGGCTTTATATTCTTCCATTGATTTATTTTCTACCTATAAAGAATCACATAAGGAGTTTGCATATTCGATAAAGCTATGGATTTATTTCTTGAAATGCTTGCTGTAAATGCGAATTTTTCTGAATAACTGACGCTTTTGTATGACTATGTATGAAAAGAGAAAATGTCTCTTTTCTTGGAAACGAGGCATTCGAAATTTTTTTAAATTATCGAGAAATGATTTTGAGCAATGTTCCGGGAATGCGCGTTACTGCCGACACAATTAGCTGATTCCGCAGACATTTCGAATACAATGTGTGCTAAAGAAACTGTGTAAATATGGAATTAATTTTGTTTAATGTGTGAGTCAGAATCAGACTACGCTCTCGATGGTTCAATGTAAATATTTATATACAGTCCTGAGACAATAAATAGAATTAGAGCTCTTTGTACCTACTTTCACTGGTTACATTTGCACATCGCATAGTAGAAAGTTCGTAATGGAAAACTTTTTAGTGGTTTTGATCTTTATTTTTTTTAGTAATAGAACAATATGTATTCGATTCTACAATAAAAATAACTGATATTCGATTTAATTTCAAAATATTCAAGGCGTGGTTTTAATTTTTCCTCACTTAACTTACAACTCTAAAACTAATAACGGTTACTTCATGTACTTTTTACCATGTGAAGAAAATCCACCAGAACAAGCATAGTACAATAAAATGCAGTCATCTAATGATTTGGGAGTTGACAACTTTTCATTTAGTGACCTACCGCTATACTCTCTAGAGAGGTTTATTCAGTCGTAAACATGTGTAACTGTAACTGAGAAGACGTCAGAGGCACATGAAACTGCTGTGTTATTCTTCCAATACGAAGATATTTATATCACGTTAATCATATTTTCAACACGCGAATATCGCATTTCACTACTGTTATTAAATATCATTTCACACTATGTGCAAAGCAAACAGAAATATTCAATGCCAAGACCGGACGAAGGTGCAAATAATTCAAAGGAATCGTGAGCGAAAGCGACTCAGAGCATTACATTTATGTTTACTCGGTGCGAGAAATTTCCGCGGTAATACAGAAGCCAAAAGTAGAATGAGGTGGTTCATATTTCATACGGTCTTATTTGCATATCCATTAATGTCAGAGCTACCTAATAATCTCGTCGATCTCATATCTGCTGCTACATACGGAATAGAAACTAGAAATGGAGAATAAAGGTATGCCGTTCAAAATAATATTAATTATGCAAAATATATTACAACTTATGTAGATGTGATTAAATGTAATTTATTAATATAAGTTTCACGTCCCACCTAGGGAGTACAGGACCTTGACGTGGTGGTGGAGCTTGTGTGCCCCCGTGAACCTGAGAGCTATGCCGGCGGTAGCGTAGCTACTGGTAGGGCCTCCCTTGCCGGACAGGTCGAAGGGGAGGGGTCAGACGAAGAAGTACTCCAGAAGAGGACACCGGCGTTAGAAGAGGCCCCAAAGAAGAGGACCTGAACGAAGAAGAGGAAGTTCCGACGTAGATCTCCGGCTTCGACATGGCGAGACTGTCCTCGAAAGGGTAGGCGGAACTCTGAGCCCAGCAAAGGCAATCCGCCTAGGGTCGGTGGCCCAAAATACCACCCAGCTTGTTTGGAAGCTGTGAGGTGGCAGCCCCACTACCTAACTTAACCTGCGCAGCGCTCGTAATGCGGCTAGGGGATTCAATAACTACTGGCTCTCTTCACAATGCACAACTGGATGGATCGTGGAAACAACTTAAGCATGCCAAGGATAAACGATTCGGTATTACGGGACGACTAAAACTAGCTACCTGGAATGTCAGAGGGCTAGGTAATAAAGAAGAAGAACTAGATAACAAACTAAACGAAAAAGGAATAGATATAGCTGTCATAACGGAAACCAAAAAAAGCTGAAAGGTACAAAAGATTTGAAACATTATACGATGATCTACTGTGGAGTAACTCAAAATAGACGGGCAAGTAGTGGGGTAGCAATTATGGTTAGCAAGAGGTGGAAAAATAGGATAGTGGAGTATTCCTTTGTAAATGAGCGAATTGCGACGTGCAAATTCAAAATAGAGAGGGGCCACTTAATACTTATAGGCGTGTATGCCCCAGAAGAAGGAAGGAAAGAGGACACACGGACGTTTTATGACGATCTTCAAAAACAAATAAGCAAAATAAACAAAAGTAATCATGTCCTCGTCTGTGGTGACCTAAACGCCAGGGTTGGTAACATTCCGATTCCGGGAGTTGTCGGGGTATTTGGAGAACAGCACTTAAATAAAAACGGAGAAGAACTTAGACAGTTTGCAGCCTTCAATAAGTTGAAAATTGCTAATACCTTTTTCAGGAAAAAAGAAATACACAAGTTCACCTGGAGTGCCAGAGGCCTCAGATCACTGATAGATTATGTAATCGCAAATGATAAAATTAGTAACCAAATAGAGAATGTACAAGTACACCGAGGATGTGATATATATTCAGACCACTACCTAGTGATTGCAACAATAGCAATGGTAGCAAAATGGAAGAAAATTAGACCAAGAAAAGAGACAAGTCAGGAAATTTTCAAAGTGTACTTACTTGAACAAGAAAGCATAAAAAGACTATATCAAATTCGATTACAACAATTTCTGTCAAGTGTTCCAACTGTTGATGATGTGGATAAGGAATGGCAAAATATAAAGGAATGCATAGAGAGGGCAGCATATGAAACTTTAGGAAAGAAAAAAAAGCATAAGAAAAGAAAGGGACTGAGAGTATGGAACGATTGTATAGCGAAAGCCATAAAAGATAAAGATATATCATATAAAAAATTCCTTCAAAACAAAACCCAAGAAGCTAAAGAAGAATATAAACAAAAAAGGAATAACGCTAAACAAATAATAAGATCTGCACATAATGACTCATGGGATAGATTTATAAGTACCATCGAACATGATATACATGGAAGACACATGTTTGCGTACAAAGCGTTAAGACATTTAAATCAGACGGAGAAAGATGTTGCAGATATACACATAATCAATGAAGAACAATGGAAGGAACACTATATAAACCTTTGGTGTACTGGAACTGTTGAACCTAAAGAGGAAGAGCTTCGCTACAACAATACTGTGGATTCCATCTCCTTGGATGAATTAAAGCAAGCCTTGAACAGTATAAAAAACAGGAAGGCATGTGGTCCTGATGGAGTTAACATGGAACTCATAAAATATGCAGGCCCCCTAAGCGAATTTAGACTGCTTCATCTGTTCAACGAATGCTGGAAATCTTATAAGACTCCCAATAGCTGGAAAATAACAGAGGTCATATCTGTCTTTAAAAAAGGTAAAAGAAATGAATGTGGAAATTACAGGGGTATCAGCCTCATGAATGCCGCTTTAAAGTATTTGCAAAAATTATCAACGCTCGATTGAAAATTATAGCAGAGGCTAAATTACAAGAAGAACAATCGGGATTTCGGAAAGGACGCTCTTGTAACGACAATATTTTTAGTCTTAAAAGAATATTAGAAAAACTACGAGAAGTAAATAAGGAAACCCATATAGCCTTTATTGACTTCGAGAAAGCTTTTGATTGCGTGGACAGACACAAGCTATGGAAAATAATGAACGAAAGTGGCTATCCTGAACACCTCATAAAAACCATCAAAAATATGTATAACGAGACAAAAATTATAATAAATACTGGCATAAAGAAGACTGAAGAAATATTAATAAATAGGGGACTTAAACAAGGATGTAGTTTATCTCCAACACTATTCAATATATATATTGATGACCTTATTAAAAAATGGAGATGCATAGCTTGTTCTGGAATACAGTTGAAGCAGAATAAACACCTAAATGTTCTACTTTATGCAGATGACGTAACAATACTGCAAGAAAGTGAAGATGATCTGCAAAAAGCTGTATACACACTGCATCAACTGGGAAGAAATGAGTATAATCTCCGAATTTCTAAAACGAAGACTAAAGTTATGGCCCATTGCGATAAATACCCCATACGCTCAAAAATAGTTATTGACAACACAGTGATCGACCAGACTTCAAATTTTAATTACCTTGGTTGTGACATCAGTTATGACACAGATAAAGACATAGAAAATAAAACTAATAAATTTCAATCAATATGTGGAATAATAAACAGAACACTACAGAACAAAGCAAGGAAAGACACAAAAATTAAGTTCTATAAGACAATGGCTGCTCCAGTTCTCCTGTATGGAAGTGAATCATGGATAATGAAAAAAAGAGACCAAAGTAAGCTCCAAGCAGCAGAAATGAGATTTCTTAGGAAAGTTAAAGGCTGCATTAAACAAGACCAGATAAGAAATGAGGATATCCGTAAAGAACTAGATATATACAACATAAATGAAAGGATCTTAGAAAACAGGAAAGAATGGCGGCGCCATATCGAAAGAATGGAGGAAGATCGTATTCCACAATTAGTGATGAACTACCAACCGAAGGGAAGAAGAGATATCGGCCGACCCAGAAAGAGATGGTCCTGAAGTGCAAGGTGAAGACGGAACAGGCATTCCTGCCTAAACCTTGGAGTGGAGAAGAAGAAGAAGAAGAAGAAGAAGAAGAAGTTTCACGTTCAATTATTGTAAAATTACATATTAGATTATCAATGTAATTAATTTGAAATGCCACTTATTTTCTAAAACTTTCCATGAGCATATTGATTTCACAACATACTTTAGTAAACACTAATGGTTTCAACGTAAGATAAACTTATATTTTTTAGAAGCAAGTTTATCATATTTCTTGTATTAAAAACAGGACACCACCAAAAACCAAGAGTGTATTAACAGTAAAATCAATAAATACTTTCATTTTAACACGTTTTATTCATTTGTAGGAAACATTCTTCACGAATATATTTAACAGAGGAATATCGAATAGAATACACAAATTTAGTTGGCTCAATAGAAATACAGAGCCTAGATACTAATAATGGCTACACTACGCCATCAAATGATTATTGCAATTACCAAGCAACTATTAGTATAGTCAAAGTAATAAGCAGACAGGTCTCCACCTCCAACTCAGGCAAGACAAATAAACTGCGAAGAGGTCTCAATCGAACTTTCCACACAAATAATTCTTCTTAGTTGCATGATAGTTTTGAATAACAGCTTTTTGTATCATTTAAAGATGTCACGGAAAATAGAAAATTCAGATGCGAAAATATGATTAAAGCCAATATTAGTTCCCATGATATTACCAATAAGGCAACTTCCATTATTTTACAAGAAATCCAGCATTTTTACTCTTAAAGATATTTATTTTAATATAATAATCAAAATGCGGAAGGATACCAATTTTTATTAATTTAATAAGAAGCTTAGAGTCAGTTATGTAAAGCTGCAAAACTTTTGCTTTTTGATAGAAATACCTTTTTTGATTCCTGATATCGAAGTAGTGGTTTTTAAAAGTCTATGTTTGTGAGTTTGTCTGTACGTTCGTGCGTCGGTCCGCTCCTCTCCGTTCATCCACCCGCTCGTCCGCCCACGCATCTCCCTAACTTCCCGCGCGCTAGTCTGCCCGTCAGTGGATTTGTCCGCCAGCCCCAACCCAATCGACTGACTGACTGCCCGCCCGTCCGACCGTCCGTCCGTCCGACCGCTCTTAAGCAATGTTTCTCGTTCAATTAGTACTAAAATAGACAGTTCTACCTGCCCTCAAATTGATCCGTTCATAAACATTAAACTTCTCAGTGTTTAGCCCAGTTTTCACTGTAAACTTTACACACCCAATGTGCGACTTGTATTGTGCCACACACAGTTAGACAATGCTGGTATGAACGAGTGCCACCTTTAGGATCCTAACCAAAAAGTGCTCTAATTACGAATGGTATGTGGACAATTCTTCAGTTCTCTTCAGTAACCACGGAACTTCTAAGTGCATTCAGTGCTATGGAATTACGGCGCAATGGAATAATTAAATTCACTACTAACGCTCAAGAAAATGTGGATAATTTGCTCTAGAGGTTCGTTATTCTGATAAATTGAAAATTTAACTCCTACAATTTAATTGCTTGAAGCTGAGGCAAATAAAGGCAGTGAGCTTCACGTTGATGTTCTTGATATTTTATTCTTACTTTCTCGTATATGTTCGTATTTACAGACTAGAAAACATAGAGCAGAGCAATCATGCTGCGGAAAATCGATTACAATATTTGAATGTATATACGTAAACGTTTTTAAAAAAACATTGCAAATTACATATCTCACTTCGGCTTGGCTGGTTTGGACCTATGTAAAATGCGAGAAGAATGAATGTCAAGAATATTTATTATTAGTAACTCATTGCAGCAAGAAAGAACGACAGACCAAAAATCACGTAGAAAGATGATGTTTTGAAGGACATTAAGAGACTAGGGATTAGGAAATGGCATGACGTGTTCAACATAGAAGAAAATGGAAGGCAATTTTGGATCAGGCCAAAATGTCGTAGCGCTTATAAGAATATTCGTACACTTTTTGGAGCCCCCTGAAACTGAAAAAGTTTTTTTCCAAAACATCCATCCATTTGTGAACAATAGTAACGCCTGAACTTTTCGTAGGATTTTGGTTGATTGATGGATTGCTGATTCCCGGTGAACTGCTACGGTCATTAGTCCCATAAGTGGATTACATGTTTTATCGCGGAAGGCGGCAGTGATCTACCCTTCCTCCGTGGGGAGATCCGGCGTCGACCTGAAGTGACTTGCAGGGATTTTCCCCTTTGGATATCTCCCCCCAATGGTTCATTGCCTAGCCGGGACAAGTTCTAAGTTCCCGACTGACCTCCTGACAACTGTGTAGTGTAGTGCAAGTGTGTGTGTAAGTAAGGAGGTGAGTAAAGGACAAGGAAGAGGAAGGAAACATCGCGCACTGTCCGTTTGTTAGGGTACTGCTCCGGCATTCACCTGGTGTTGATCAGAGAAACCACGGAAAACTATGGATCAGAGCTGCTGGTCGCTAGAATTCTTCTCCAGACACAGGCTGAACTCGACCTAACTATGTAGCCAGTATCAAAACTTCTGTCTCAGTCGGTACTGGAACCCTAGGATCTCGCGATCAGAGGCACTGCAGTGACATCAGTTGATGTCCTGAGCAACTTTTGTCGGTAGGATTTTTGTCAAAATGAACTTCATATAAGGTGACAAATTAAAAAGGGCAACGTAGCGACATGACAGCTACAAAATTATAGAATTACTTCATTGTTACACGATAACGAATGTGTTGATGAATTAGCTTGAAAATAATTAGTTTTTCCATATCACGCACTACGATTTCTAATGAATTTTACAAGTGATGGTAGGAGTGTGTTACAGAATTGCGTTATTTACAATATTACGCAGTCGTTACTAATATGAGAAGGTACGTCTTGTCGCCTTGTTACTTTTTAAAATAGTAATAGTCTTCGCGTCATTTTACATGAAGCAAAGGCTGTTTAAATACAAAATTTTATCGAAAACCGCTCAAAACGTTTTTAAATAGTGCGAATTACGCTGATATAATTAGCGCAGTGGGGAGTTTAGTCGAACTGTGTGAATGTTACTATTTTAGATGAACAACTTTTATAATAAATAAATAAATAGATAAATATATTAAAAGATAAATAAATAGATAGATAAGAAAATAGATAAATAAATATATAAATAAGAATGTAGATAGCTAAATAAATAAATAGATAGACAGATGGATAGATAGAGGGAAAACGTTTTTCCTTAGTGTAAGAAAAAAGCAATAATTTGCTCTCTTCTTAAAAGGCAGCAAACCACAACACGAGCCCACATCTTACAGACCAATCTACCTACTAGACACGATGGGAAAGGTATTTGAGGGTCTTATACTGCAAATACTACAGACATGGCTAGAGGAATCACACGGTCTGTCGGAAATGCAATATGGCTTTCGAAAAGGTAGATCAAGAGTCGACGATATAAAAGCAGTCGTAGAAAAGGTCTGAGAAGCCAAAGAGGGAGCAAAGAAAGAATTCTGTGCCCTCGTAACGCTCGCTATCAGGAACGCCTTTAACTCGGCAAAATGGGAGGAGATTATCAAGGCTCTAATAGATAAGAACACCCCAGAGTACCTCACCAGTATGATACGGAGCCACTTAAGAGACCCAAAGACAATTTACGAAGGCGAAGGAGAACCCATTGAAATCGAGATGACCTTTGGTGTTCCACAAGGTTTGAAACTTGGTCCTGTCTTATGGAATATTGTGTACGACAGTCTACTGAGCATAAAACTCCCGCAAAAGTCTCAATAGTGGGCTTCGCAGACGATGCAATAATAGTGGCAACGGCGGAAATATCGGCCCTACTAGAAGTCATCGTGAACGACATTCTGAGAAGAGTGATGAGATGGCTAACGTCCAAAGGACTGGAAGTGGCTGCCCATAAAACGGAAGCATTGCTTTTCACAGACAGACGATCTTACTCCAACCCAACTTTCCTTATAGGCAAGGAAAAAACACAATGTCGCAAGAGCCTTCGCTACCTAGGAATGGAAATTGACAGGAAGCTAAATTTTCTACCACACGTTACCGAGACGACGGAAAAAGCCTTAGGAATAGCAGCATCGCTTTCAAGATTGATGCCGAACACCAGGAGTCCCAGCGACAAGACGAGACGAATTCTTGCGTCGAGTGTGATGCACTCGAAAATGCTCTATGCAGCACCGATCTGGGCAGAAGCTCTTCAAAATAATAATTTGAGAAGAAAAATGTAGTTTTGTTCAGAGGAAAGGAGCTCTACGCACAACATCGGCGGATAGAACTGTATCCGGAAGTGCTGTTCTTCTTCTGGCGAACGTCCCTCCTATTGACCTGTTTGCTCTAGAAAGGAAAGAAGTTTACGACTACTTCCATGAGCAAAAAGGCAACGGAGGGCGAACGCACCAAGATACGGATTGCGCAATTAAAAAAGCTAAAGAAATAGGGACGAACCGCTGGCAGAAACGCTGGGACAGTGAGGAGACCGGTAGATGAACTCATAGGCTCATCCCGAATGTATCAAAATGGACAAAAAAAGGCAAACACGTATCCGTGACATACCATTTAACTCAGGCATTCACAGGGAATGGATGTTTTAAGGCTTACCTTAAAAGATTCAGAAAGACGCGGTATGCTTCTACTGCAGCCATGAAGTAGATGCCGCCGAACATACACTGTTCCATTGCCCGAGATGGGACACGCTAAGGCATCGCATGATATGGGAGGTCGGGTGTAATGTCTCACCAGTAAACATAGTTACACTAATGATCTGTAACAAGGGGAAGTGGACAGGAATAGCGAGATATATCACAGCGATTCTCAAGAAGAAGGAAAAAGACGAAAGAAACCAGTCATAGCTGAACCCGGATATCACCTCGAAGTAATACAGCTGGCACCACCCTGAAGTAATGCATAATTGCGGTTCCAGGGTGGAAAACGCCAGGAAAATAAAGGGTTTGTGGTTTTAGTGGTCAACTCACTGTTGAGGAGTGCGTGCTCCTATTCGTCTTTTGAAGATTTCCACAGTTCCCCTCGTAAAAAACAGATAGATAAATAGATAAATGAATATGAAATGAACTTAGTCCATGCAACTTAGAGATATCATGAAGCGAGTGGTTCTGCATTTCCTGCAGCTGATAAATCATTCCCATAAATTGAGCAATAACTGTGTGGGACGTGTCGCGCGCAGCGGAGTCCTCCTGTGCACTCGGGCTGTGTGCGAGTGCGCCCCCGCCGGCGAAGGACGTGGGCCGCAGCGCGGCGCTTCTCGCAAGTGTGAGCGCGTCGCATTTCGCGGGAAGTTGGCTGAGGTTGGCGGCGAGGGTGACCCTGTTCCAGCGGCCGCCAGGGCGTGGGCGGGCGTACGGCCAGGGCCACTGGGAACTGCCGGACCCTGCGCCCCGCACCAGCAGCGACGCTCTTGACAAAAGCGCTGTCCGCGCGCAGCGGCCACGTCTTCTGACGCCGCAGAGCGACCAACTCCTTGGTGTTCCCTCCTTGTTGAGGATGCAGGAATACTAGCCTAATCATCTAAACACCTCTGCTCGTTCCTTCCTCATATCACTTGAACTGTAGTCTGAAACTACTACTTATAGATATTATACATGAAGGGAAAGCATATCAGGTAACCCGTTAAATCGTCCTATTGGTCCTATATTGCGAGAGAGGTTGACTTCTAAAATTGTGTCTTTTACTAATTACAGTGGTTTCTTTAGACAGAATCATTTTCTTAAGGATTTTGTTTGAATTTTTATCAAATTGTATTGGCATAACAAATGCCTGTGAAAAAATGCTATTACTAGCCAAGAAAACATTAAAGATTACCTAATGACTGGCAAACGTACCTTTTAAATCCAGTCCAGAAATGCTTCTTAACTCTGAGGCCGAGATGTGGGAGAGATCAAAGTGTTAAATTATGAGAAAGAGCCTTTCGGCTGCATATTTTGGTTAAGGCACGATTGTTAACCTTGAATATAAATTAGGAGGGATAGAATGACTTTATTATTATAGGATGACGATGAGGGGTGAAAGAACTAGGATGATGGTAGGTGATTCCTGGGCTTTTGAAACCATCCTAGAATTAGCCTTGTGACTGAGAGAAACCACGAAAACCCACGTCAGAAGGGCCGGCCTGGAAATACAGAAACGGAAATACACGTTTACGAATCCCGAAAACGTTTTTTTATGCCGAAAACGTTTTTTTTCACAATGTCTGTCCACCTGCTGTCTGTGAACCCGGACCTTCTGATTGCAAATCCAGAGCGCTGAGCCACTTCGCTCGATACAAATATGTGTCGAAAAATAATTAATGTTAGATATTAAATACTATTACAAAACTGTAAAAAGAGTTAAAATATATATGCTTCTACTCGTACAGAATAAGGTGATGTTTTTATTAATCATCACCTCATTCATCACCATCAATTGTAATTATCAAATATTTAAAATATTTATTACAGTGTTTCGTATATTTTTACTTTCTCGTAAATGTACTATGTACGGAGGAATTATATGTAGTATGGAAAAAAGTTTTTAATCCTGCGGAAAATCGATTTTTCAACGGAAATACACGTTTACGAATCCCCGTATGCCGAAAACGTTTTTTTTTCACAATGTCTGTCCGCCTGTTGTCTGTGAAAACTCTGTGCCTGAACTATAAGTATAATGTTTTCCTAACTAAATAAACTCGTGCCTACCTGACCGCATTCGAAAATCTGCGATTTTGAAAAACATTTATTAATGTTTGGGGTACTTGTCCCCGAGACAGTTTTAAAATGTTCACAATGGCTTCAGTATTTTTTCTTTAAATTTCTAGAATTAAGAATTGAATAAAATTCACGAAAAATAAACAGGTTTCCTCGGTTTTGGAGGTCCGGTTTTCTCGGTTAAATCTCAATTTTCGAAAATTTCAAAAGACATTTTTTCGGCATCTTCCTACAACTACAAAATTCAAGATAGACATTTCGATTGACGGTATAACGTCTGTCTGTGAACAACTCTAAGGGCTAAATCGTTTATCCCTTTCAATTTAAAATCGATATTTTAATTTGGGCGTACTTTACATGAAACCCCTTGGGTATTTTCAAAATTAAAAAAAAAATGACGCCATTGATTTTGACGAAATTTTGTTTTTGGAGTGTTTTGTGTAAATTAGAACGTGTATATTATTTCATATTTGATATTTCTTTGTTTTTTTCTTACATTGGAGCTGTTGTTGTAGTTTAAAATTAATATTTTAGACACTATTTAAAACCTATTTGAAATAAATATGAAGTAAAGATAGCTAGGTTTCGGTCGCTCTTTTCCAATTTATGCAGGTGGATGCTATGTAAGCTAGCATTCATATTTAATTGTTATACATTATTATTATTATTATTATTATTATTATTATTATTATTATTATATTTATATTACATTTATGTTATTTAATTTTAAATTAAGTCTCTTAATTGTGCTAAATGTGAAAACGAATAGATGAGCGGTCATTGTTGGTTTTTATAACACCGCACAGATAAGAGAATGCAATAATGACGGCTGCTTTTCGTTCGCGATATTATAAACTAATACTTTTATATATTTTTAGAATATTACATCTTAATGTTTAATAATTACGATTATATATTTTTCGATTTTTTTGCATTTGTTTGCCTACGACATCAGTTTACGTATTATTTATTAACTCTTAATTATTTTACTTACTCGCATTCTTCTTATTTTTCGCACAACAAGTTCTACGATTTCAAATGAGTTGAAAAAATAATTCGGAGACAAATTGTAGTATAAATCGTATTACATAACCATTACTAATGGCGACATGCTTTTGCACCACTAGTTTTCAAATTTGGAAATTTTTCTTTCAACTTTTGTTATGAATAGTGCAGAGAGTGATCTATAAGAAAACATAAACGCTATTTTGCTCTATTATTTTGTTTTTCCAAAAATTACAAACGTATTTTATTACTTCTCTCACGCCATTAATATTTACATTAGATGCATTGTTTGCACACTATAACATTAATGAACACATGTGCTTTAAATGATATCATATAAAGTTTCTTGAAAACTCAACAGTTTCCTATGAAAATGTGCTCAAAATTTCGCATTTTTAGAAATATTCAAAAGCTCTTTTCTCAAACACGGTTCCATTTTTTAAAAATTTTGTCGTACGGGTAATGCAAAAAGCACTAGGATGAAATGAAAGTTATTTTGCTGCATTCTGCAAATATAATGCTTTTGAAATATATATCTCGCTGTTGATGTGCATATTTCCAGAAATTTGTATCCATTACTGTATTTGTGTATAGAAAAGCTTCAAAAGTCTTTCAATGAAATTTTTCGAAAACTCAAAAGTTTTCCGTCAAAACGAGCTTCGATGTTTGCATTTACACTGACCCTCTAATGACATGTTCTTTGAAACGGTTTCAAAATTTTCAACGAAAAATTTCTTTTAGGGCAAAGTTTTACTCTCCTTTAATATTCTTAACGTAATATTTCTGTTCTACCATTAAGAATTCTATGTCTTGAGTGAATTTGAAAACACAATGTTCTTCGGGCGGCAATAGATTGTAGCTAGCAAGAGATTGGGCAAGACCGAAAAGATAGCCCAGACCAAAGAAGTTCGAAAACTAACTAGAACGAGGAGGTCTGTGCCAATCTGTAGCAACACTAGATAAAATTTTCATTCCTGACCATAGATTTTATTAAACATAAAAGTAAAATAATTTAAAACCGAATGTGTTAGTTCACATCTACCATTTATGCTGTCTCTGCAGTGACCATGACATGGAGATCGTCGTTTCGAGTATGGACAGTGGTGAAATTTTCGATATTAGCTACAGCTTGGTAGCTGTCCACAGGATCATTCTAGCAGCCAGTTTGCACTGGTAGGTAGTTTTCCGTGGTTTCTCCTATTAATATCAGGTGAATGCTGGTGTAGTACCCTCAAACGTGTCACGGAACGCATGTGATCTTTACTACATTACACTTGGCTCTTTCTTTGTTCCAGCTGAGTCGATTCCTCGCAGAAAACATTGGAGAGGGATGCTTTACACTCATCGACGTGATTATGCCGAATCTCTACGTCGAGTGGAGAAGAAAAGCCTTATTTTCCTTTGTTGTTTTAGTTGTTTCTGTGAGATACAAGACGACGGGGGCAGGGGTATTCTTAAATCCCCTGTCAAAACAAGATTGCACAGTTCAAGTGTTGTATCTGTCGGGGAGAATATCGATCAGAGTTTCTGTTACAGAGACACGCAAGGCTTTATTAATGGTCTAGAAAAAGGTAACTGAAGCGCAAACAGGACCATTTGCAGACTCTCAGGCAGGGACTGAGACTTTGGGTAGTCCGGAACAATTGGTAAACCGCGACAAGAATACATACAGCACACTAAAAAGTCTCTGGGAAGGGTTGCTTGATTGATTGGTAGATTATTATGTGTTTCCGTGCTCGTCAATTGCTATTGTTGTTAGTTTCGTAAGTTTAGTGCACTTTATATTGCAGAATGTGTCAATGTCCATTCCACGCAGAATGTGTCGAGGTCCGGTGCCGACCTACCTCACGAGATAAGATAGTTTCTCCCTCTAGGTATCTCCGCCATCGAGGTATCACGTAGACAAGCTCTGAACCCCAACTGGTCCCCTAATTCGTGTGTTTGTGTGGAAGGGCAGAAGAGGGAAGGATCGCTCGCGACCCGCGATCGCTATGTTAGGATACTGCTCCGGGATTGGCCTGATTAATTGGGGAAACGACGGAAAACTGACAATGAGAACAGCCGTTTGCTAGATTTCTCCTTCACACAACAGAATTTTACGTCGACAGTGTAGAGCCAAAAGCCGCCACCGTGGGGTCTCAGAACTCTTCGACAGAGACGTTGCATTCACAACCGTTTTTGCCAACTCAGTCGGTATGCGAAATGAGAACTGCGTTTCGGGAAATATTAAACATTGACATTAGGTGAGGAAAAATACACTTGGGTTGATAGTGGATATAATTTTGCTTGTCATGCTTCCGTTTTGAAAATGACCATCCTTGACCTAGAGCTTTGCCACTATGGTTTACGAGATGTATTAAGCCTCTTTTCAATGAAACGATTGAGTCATAGAAATCTCTCGGCATGCAAGCACTACTCGTACCAGTCGAGGCCATTTCTCAGTATGTGGGTGCAGTGGCCAGAATCATCAGAAAGTCAAGGTTTCAGAGGGAATAAAGAGAAACCGAAAGATCTAGGTGGGAGCTCATGACATCTCTTGAATATATTTACTTCGAGGAAAAAATAAATTTAGTTCCACCAGAAATTAAATGCGAACTAGTTCCAAAATCCTATCCTCCACAAAATGTATTCGACATTTACTGCCTTTTTTACTTTCAATACTTTATGAATTTCATCTATTTCTGCTTGAATTATCCCGTATACACTTAAAAAGTACCAATATATTCCGAAATTGTTGGCATGACTTAAATTATTTATTATTTAGCCAATGGCACGAGTAACCGCTGGCTTATAAAGTCGAATGATTGGGATCCAAATGTATTACTGATATCTGAAAAACAGCAAATGGGTGGATGGGTTAACAGCTTCCTCGTATTGTTCTAAAACCTAAGTAAAGCACGAGACATACTTTAGCTGCATTGAGTTCGTTATGGGTTGCAGAACTAAACCTCGATTATCATATCGAGTTCCTCACTGAATTTCTCGTCACCTTCTAAGAAAGAGGCTTCGCTCTTCCCGGAACTCATTCAGCGACGCGGGACGAAAGAAACTTTGTGTATCTTGAATTCGCGGAGCTGGGGGCGGGAGCGGCTTGGAGCTCGTGGATTCTGCGGATGGGGCGGGGAGAGCCATCTGAATATCGGAGCCAATAAAAGTCACTTAAGAAGAGCAGCAAACAGCAGAGGCGGCTGAGGCGAGGGCGGGCGGAGATGGCGCTGGCAAACAAGTGGCAAGCGCCGCGGGGTGGGGTGAGAGCCGGTGGGCGCAGCGCGAGGGCGGGCGGACTGGGGGGAAAGCAAGGGGAAGAGGAAGGGAAAGCTGAAGGAAAAGGATAGTGCATCGAAGGTGGAAATAGCACACGACGGAAAGGAAGCGTGGAAAGGAAGAGGGATGTATTGATTTGAGGAAAGAAAAGTGGACATTTGGGAAGATTACTGTTTGATATACTATTTATTCTACCATTAGGGTTGAACTACTCATGGTTCTTACATGCACGTACTATATGCACATACATACTTATTTTCACACACACACACACACGTGCTACGTATATTCATTCAATTGTACGCACAAAAAGCTATGGATAAATATCGTACATAATACCACAGCAAAAGAATATTCAATACAATTAGATGCATACTTATTTTAACAATTAGTACACCTATTAGCATAGAAAAAAATATAGTAAATTAAAATAACCTAGCAAACCAGAGGAAGAATAGCAAAACGAAAACAAAGAGGGAGAGAGAAAAGGAGAGAAACAAAGAACTAATCTCTTCCACACTTCGAAATTTTGTCCATCCTTTTTTTTATGCAGACTGTTGAGGTGTCTTTTACCATTACCAATATTGTTATAAAGATTGCGAAGGAGATACAGAAATGGTAAGGTGCAATAGTATACATAAAACAAGGTCAGATTCAACAGAGATATACAGAGAAATAACTGAGGGATGGAGTGGAAATACAATGAAGATGACATATAGGTGCAATATAGTCCTTCCAACGGAAACTGTAACAGCAGGAGAGAAGCCATCCACCAAACATAAGGAACACCGAGCTTCTCCAGCGCGCTGCGGACGCCATGTCTGACGGGGAGGGCCCAGGCAGCCGTCGTAAGGGGGTGGTTTACGGCCGGCGGCGGGGCGTGGGTGGGGCGGGGAAGCCAAGGGTGCGTGGGCAACAGGGCCACCGCGACCGCCCACGCGGCAGCCTCGTGGCGCCCGCTGATCGCCAGTCGCCCACACCGGAAAACGGGATCGCCTTTCTGGCAACCGCGCTGACCCTTCTCGCACGGCGCTCCCAGAAGAGGACAGCGCCTCGCGCCTCGCCTCGCCTCGCCTCGCCTCGCGACTCGCCTCGCCACTCGCTTTACACTCGCCTCGCCACTCGCTCCGCCACTCACCTCGCCACTCGCCTCGCCTCTCGCATCCTCACTCGCGTCGCGCTAGCCTCGCGACTCGTCTCGCCTACCGCTAGCCTCGCCTTGTCTCGTGACTTGCTTCGCGACACGCCTATCCGACCCTCGCAACTCGCCTCGCGCTAGCCTCGCCACTCGCCTGGGCTCGACTCGCTTCGATTGGACTCGACTTTTCCCACCTCGCCCCTCACGGGTTCCCGCGCAAGGGCGCAGCCGCCCACCGGGTTCGATGATCTGCGAAAGCGCACCTTCGATTTCTTCCGCGGGGCGAATTAACAGGGCTGATCTCCCGGTGGCTTATTGGTGTCGGATCCCAGATTCCCTGTCTCACCGACAGTTACGAACAATGACACCGAGGAAGGAAAAACGACTTTGCAATGTGATAATTCTTTGCGATGAATGTTGCAAGGCTATTAGTGGAAAGTATATTTCTATTAAATTTTCCGATCGATTAAATCTATTGAATTTTTCTGTCTTGGAATACTTTGCATTCTTACTTGGACTGCTAGAAAATGAAGAACACAGAAAATGATGAGACATGAATAAATTATCATGAATTGGTACAATCTATTTGTTACAAAGGATATCAATGTTTACAATATACAAGTATATGATGAGTCATTTGAATAATAACGCTGATATAATACGCCTCTGAATATACTTCATTTTTACCGTGATTACTTTTTTCATAATATTCAATTTTATCATCTCTCTTTAACATTTTGTTAGTTATTAATAATATATTTTAATTTCGTTTCATAGTCAAGATGGTCTTTCGTACTATCAAGACCCTATTCAATCACAATGTTTCTGGTTTATTTTATCGTCAGTTAATAGGCAGAAATATGAAACATTAAGTAATTACGTAGTGTTAACTCGTATTTCACTCAAGTGATCCATTTTCCTATTATATAACATTATAATACTAATGTTACCTTTTAGTCATAGGTTTTCTCTGCAAATACTATAACTGAACTTCAAAATTACTAAACGTTTCAGTACAAAAGAAAAATGCTTAAAAGCACGCCTTAATCTTCTACCGGCCTGGGCTCTCTAAGAGTTCTAAAGTGCGCCCTAATTGCTTAGTTGTAACCTCCCGCAGCAACGCAGCTCCGAAGCTGTGCGCGTGCGCAGCAACTAACAACCGAAAGCAATTCCAAGGCGGAGCTGCGTCGCGCTCACGGAGTTGTTAGAAGCTGCCCCGCGCAGACCAAAGCCATTTTCGAGGCGTTGGGCAGGGTGAGCGGGGCGGGGCGGGGCGGGGAGGGCAAGCTATTGCAGGGCTGGGTGGGGGGGAAGCGTGGGTGCCCGCGGACCAGGACAATGCTGAGACTCTGCACGAGAACTTACTGCGAGGAAGAGTAAGTACTAATATTCGCTGCAGTTTGGTGGACGGTGCAAGTTTGTTTGCAAAGTCGGATGGTTTCTTCGAGTATGTTTTGTGTTATGTGGCATTGGCTCTTGCAAGTTTTGCGAGAGAGAAGATTTCTTGTCGCAGGTCAACTAACTACAGTATACGCATACTCGGCGAGTTATGGAGATCCTTGACGACTATACACATCTAGAAGACCATACTAAAAGAAGACTATGAGTCGGCTCAAGGTCATCATTATGTCCTCGCCCTCGCCTCCCCCGCCACCCGTCATCGCCGCCGCCCCGCCCCCACCTCCCCGCCAACCCCGCCGCTTCGTCCCCCCCCCCCGCTGCCCTCGCAGTTACCTCGAGCGGATTTCCTCTCCCGGTCTGGCATCATCGGTCCTATCCTTTCCATGCTTTGACGCCCGTCTACGGTTTTCCCATGGGAATCCGCCGGATGAAGACAGTTGGTGCTTCCAGTGTTGGGAACACGGAACGCGAATGATTGTGGAAAACTGGTGTGCGGAAAATAGACGAGGACTGGCAACGCAAGAGTGAATAGTGCGTTTTGGTTAGAATTCGCCGGAGGTCCACAAAGGACGCGTGTAAATTTCTCTTCCATAGAATAGTAAAAAACAAACCGTTTAAACTTGATGTTGAATGCAAAGGACGAGTCTGGCGAGGAGTGCAAGAAGAATCGTGCAAGTCGCCTGCGCGCGCGAACTCCTCCTCGAAGAGGAACGCGGAGGCGCGCGTTTGCACTCGGGGCTGTTACGGGTGCAGGTGCGCGCCGCAACTTGGGCGCAACACATTACAAGTTGCTGCGGCACCGCACCGCACTGCGCCGCCTCTCCCCATTCCTCTCTGGAAACCCCATGCCCTTCTCAATCCCCCCACCCCGCCCCGCCCCATCTCTCCACTCATTTCTCTATTCCCTTCTCCACCCTCCTCTCGCCCCGCGCCTTCCCATCCATCCCACCCGTTCCACGCTGTCCCGCTCCACCCCACCGCGTCCCGCCGCGTAGCCTACCCCCCGCCCTCGCCGCCACGCGTCGCTTCGCCACGGGAGCGCGCGCCCACCTTTTAAGAGGGTTCCGCTGTTGCGCCCCGGGTCGCGAAGCCCGCGCGACACGCCTCGCAAGTTTCTCGCGGCATATTTCGCTCGCCTTAACGCGCCGCGCGCCCTCCGGGTCGCCGCGCAACCGTCTCGTGCGCAGCCCTGCTCCCGGCCGCGGCTCCGGCCGCACCCGCCGCCGCCCGCAGCCCTCAGCCTCTTCCCAGCCGCGCAAGGCACATTCAGACTTATTGCAACACGGCGACCTCACATTTCTCACGACGAACATCTGGAGTTCTAATTCCCAATTCACGCACGTATAGAAATAAACTTATTGTATTCAGCATTCGACCATCTGAGAAGTGTCATTAGTGTCGTTAGATACCCAGGAACACAAAAAAAAATTAAAAAAAACTATATATAAATTTTTAATGAGCACAGAAATTGAAAGAAAACAATGCTGCACTTTTGAGGAGAGCGCATGCTGATTAATGTCTTGCTACCGTTACTGCTGTAGACATGCAGTTATGTAATTTTTTGCAGAAAATTAATTACAGATCAAGTCAACGAAAAAGTGGATAAATCCTAATGTTAAATTTAGAAAAAAAATTATAACACGTGGTGTAGCCTGAATCTATATTTTTTGGGTCCAAGATACAGAAAACTGGATTGACGGGAAAACGTCTATTCGTATATCTGTCCGTCTGTGTGTGAACAACGCTAGGGGCTAAACCATTAAGCCATTTTTTTCAAAAATTGATATATAAGAAGAAAAATTAACACAGAAATAAAAAAGCACCCAATTAACATATTTCGATTGCTTTTTTCTTTCTCGGAGAGAGCGGTGTGAGCTTTCTCGGAGAGAGATCGGTGGCGAGTGACAGACGTGTGGAAAAGCAGGAGTGAAAATAGAATTTGTACCAATAAAATGGTAATTACGTCATTACGGACCCGTTGGCTGTTGATTTCGTCAAATGCTGAACATAGGATTGTAGAATGGATTTTGTGACTATATCAGCGCGTGATATGAATGCGTGAACATTAGCAGGAGTGAGAATAATTGTGGTGGAATACCACGTAGCAGATTAACGGTGCGTCAACCTAATAGTCAGGTGTTGTTTGGTTCCAGATTGAACATTTAGAATGGTAACGAATTTAGAAAACCGCCAAGACGAGGTTAATGAGCATAGTGCCGTGATAACTGTTCTAATTATGTACGTGCTCAATGTGAAAAAATGTGAATTAGTGAATGGTTTCGTGACCGTGGACAAAATGAGATTGTACTGAATTACTTAAAAATCATGATAAATGCGGGAGCTGATATTGTTATAGTTGAGTATTGTGCGCCGGAGAGTTGTACGTGACAGCGGAGGGTGGCAGCGTGGGGAGCGGGGAAGGACGCGCGCCCCTCTTGGCACTTCGCATTGCCGAATCAACCACAAGCGACGTCGAGACACGACTGTCAGGCGAGAGAAATAAGTATCCAATTCAAGTATTTCAAGGGCAGGAGGAACTGTGAATAATGAAAATCATAATAAGATACCATTAGGGAGATGATGATGTTGGTGAATAATTCGAGTATTGGTTGATGATAGAGTAAAGAGTTATTATAGGGAAACATATCACTTTGTTTGATAAAGAAAAACTAGCGAATGAACAAGAGATTAATTTTCTTAATGAACTCGTATTTGTTTTATTAATAAGTACTATTACAGGCAGTCAATATGTGTACAATTCTATTGTTAATATAAGGGGTATTATTAATAGTTAATGTAAATCACAATAAAGTGTTTTTTATTGTTTTTTGTTAAAAATAAATTATATTATTTTGTAAAACGTATTTTGTAAATTCACAGCTGTGAACATATCCATACAATAGACTTCATGATCTTGTACGAAACACTAGATTTCGGATATCATTAGAGGAACAGGCGAGCCTGAAATAAGCTTCGTTACTGTGTCAGGAGCCATTAAAAATAAATGTGATTGTTTTTGTTTTGTTCTTAGTAAGACTTTTTTAATTGGACTGCGTGGACTCATTTTGGACTCATTTTGGACTGCGTGGTACGCACGACAGGCGCGACGAACAGCGGTGGGGAGGGACCAACAGTCGCCGCCGCCGCCGCCGTCGCCGCTGCGAGGGTTTCGTGGGAACGTTGATCGGCAGTTGAAAACCGAGCGTGGAGCGGCAGGGAATTCAGCCGTTAGGGGGGTTGAAGAGAAGTTGTCGATGGCTACGGACGTGCTGTGAGAGGCTCGTCGCCTCGCACGGACAAAGGGAGCACGCGGCGGGTGTTATAGGATATTAGCCAACGCAAGAAGCATAGATATACTAGGTAGAGGCCGGATAGGTGATATATAGAAGAGATTAGTGCGGGGAGAACAGTAAATCACGCTTATGCCATTTGACGCAGTGAGAACAATACCAGAACTGTGTGTTGCGAAGCTTATGCTGGCGCGTGCAGTGGCCACGTGTTATGTAGTTACATCAAAACGGTGAAGGATAATAAGAGGGAAGTGCGACGCCGAAGTACCGGGAGCCGAGACCGAGGGATCCGAGAGGCCGCCAGCCGAGGCGACCACTACACCACCAGCCGCCGACTGCGCCAAGCTGCTGCGGAGGTCGGCGACCCCTGCCGATGCGAACCGTAATCCAAACAACGGAGGTATTTGTTGGGGCCCCAAGGTATGATAAAAACTCATGTTAAATCTGATCTTGGTACCAAGGCAAAGTGTATTGGTGTCTTAAATCATGTATATGACAAATTAGTTTGTGAATAAATCATGTTGGTGATTGTACAACATATGATAATTAAATTTCCCAATGCCATATCGACTCCTCATAGGGACCCATTCACGAAAAAGATACCCACCTTTAGTAATTTCTTTGCAGTGAAAGTACCGCCAAACGCAGGTACGTCACAGCTGGCGCCCGAACAGTGTATTGCACTGATAGGTACGTTACAGTTGTGGCATTACCAGGTACGTCACAATATATATATATATATATATATATATATATATATATATTGAAACACAGAGTGTTTCCTTATGCTAATTAGAAACATTTAGCATAAGAATAAGAGCTTATTTTGAACTGCGGGGTACACGACAGGCGCGACGAACAGCGGTGGGGAGGGCCAACGGCCGCCGCCGCCACCGTCGTCGCTGCGAGGCGATCGTGGGAACGAGGTTCGGCCGTTACGAACCGAGCGTGGTGTGGCAGAGAATTCAGTTACGAGGAGGGCGACGGTTGAGGCAGTCGCCGGGGGTCGGCCGTGGCCGAAGGAAGTGGCCGAAATATGGCCGGTAATGTAGGACATTAACTAATGCAAGATGTGTTGAAATAATAATTAGAAGGTCGGGACTGTAGAATGTAGAAGAGGTTGGCGTGGGGAGGACAGTGAATCGCGCATGTACAATTAGGTGATGTGAAAACAATGCAAAAACAGTACGTAATGAAACTAACGCTGGCGCGAGTGGCAACCACGTGCTCCGCCGTTACATCAGAACAGTGAACGAGAACTAGGGGGAAAGTGCGGTGATATTATCCGAGGACATTACGGGCACGATACGGACGTTGCCGAGAAGTTGTGAATATTGCGGTGATAGTGCAAGCTGAAGTACCAGGAGCTGAAGCCGAGGAGTCCAAGAGGCCGCCCGTCGAGGCGACCCCACACTACCCGCCGCCGGACGCGCCGAGCTGCATTGGAGGTCGGCGACCCCTGCCGGCGCGAGTAATAATCCGAACAACGGAGGTATTTGTTGGGGCCCCAAGGTATGACAAAATATCATGACAAATCTGATCTTGGTACCAAGGCGAAATGTATCAGTGTATTGAATCATGTATTTAACAAATTAGTTTGTGAATAAATAATGTTCGTGATTATACAACATATGTTAATTGAATTTCCCAATGCTATATCGACTCCTCATAGGGACCCATTCACGAGCAATATCCCCATCTTTAGTAACTTCTTTGCAGTGAAAGTACCGCCAAACGCAGGTACGTCACAGCTGGCGCCCGAACAGTCTGGAATCGTGTAATTAAGAAATGTGGCCTTAGGGAAGTCGATAAAACATTGGAAATGACTGTGTATGTAATTGTATTGAGAATATGTATGTCAATGCATGTGAAGTGTATGATAATGCAATGGTGCAACAAAGTAGCTATGAAAATAATATGCAGGCAGTGAAAGAATTCATTATTTTGGAGGGAATAAAAGTAACAGTATATGTACTGACAAAATATGTGTAAAAAATTTGTGAGAGTATAGGAATACTTGGTAATTACAAAATTTTTAATTAATAGTGGGCAGATATATGGAATTATTTGGAAAAGTGACCAGTATAAATTTATTACTGTAGTTATTGGGCTCATGAAAACTATTAATGTACATATTGTAAGTGAGAAAGAGCAGTATAACTTCCAAGACTTTGTAAGGCAAGTTAGTAATGATTTAATTGGTTTGTATTCTTCATGGCATGGTAGCTAAAGAATTTGTGAAGTAGAAATCATTTTTGTGGATGCATAGAGGTAGTTGATATTGTTTGTATAAGTTGTGCACATCACTTGATTGGAATTCACAATCAGTAGTGCATTGTTCATCGTTGGTTGTGAAAAACTTTAAAAGTTATTGGAAAGGATATTATTTTGTGAAGTGTTTTAGTAGCATTGCAAATGTGCATCTTAAACATTCATGTAGTATTATTGAGGGAATTCTATGGAGAAGACATGACATTTAATTGTGTGTGATTGGTGTACATATAATACAGCAGTAATTGAGATGCAAATTAATCCAAAAGCAAATAGTGGATTTACATAAATTTGGGGTTATGATAGTGATAATTTTAAGGAGGTCATTAGCAGTGTATATGTATTTAAGTGGTAGCGGTATTATATATTGTGAAGGATATTTTTATGTATGGGTATGTGATTGGGAATTTATGTGACTACTGAATTAGTGTTACTGTGCTTTTTGTAGTGAGTGAGGATTTGTTATTCATCAGTTAGGATCTGAGATAATAGTGCATTAAAACAGTCACGAAGAGCAGTTATTGCAGTGGTTGGCATAGTAAATCAAGAGGGTAACTGTTGCATTGCTATTAATAGAGGCAAATGGAAAAATTGTGCGAGCATTTTGGTGCAGCTGGGGTCGAACGGGTGGTTCAAGGCAACGAAATGGAGGCGCAAAACATAGTGTCGGACCTGGATGAGAAGGGAGGACAAATAAGGAAGTCAGACGAAGGAATTGGGAGTAGCATATTACCGGAAAGCAGGGATAGTGCAATTGGAAGCCAACTGGACGATACGTCGGGAGATAGTTTTAACAAAAAAGTAAAAATTACGTCGACACCGATGAACCAGGCAGCAGGAAATCCAAATCAGGGGGTGGAAAAGTTACCGATTCAGATTTAATGCAGATAATGATGAAGATGTTGGAAGAATACGGCAGGAAATTGGAGGAAAACGGCAGGAAATTGGAGGAAAACGGCAGGAAATTGGAGGAAAATGGCAGGAAATACGACGAACTGAACAGAATATGGGATGAACCGAATGGGAAGCTGGAAGAACAAAGCAGGAAATTAGATGAACAGAAAAGATTCACCAAGGAGCAGAATAGGGAGTCGATAGAAGAACAGAATAGGAAGATATTGGAAGAACTGAGTAGGGAATCAGATGAACAGAACAGATTCGAGAAAGAACAGAACAGGAAGTCGGCAGAAGAACAGAAAAGATTAGCGGATGAACAGAGCAAGAAGTTAGATGAACAGAAAAGATTCGAGGAGGAACAGAACAGGAAGTTGGCTGAAGAACAGAGCAAGAAGGAGGAACAGAATAGGAGGTTGGCGGAAGAACAGAAGAGGATCGCAGAAGAACAGAACAGGAAAACGGAGGAGCAGAATAGGAAGTTAGAAAAACTGAAGGAGAAAGCGGATGAACTAGATAAGAAAGATGAGGAACGAGTCAGTAACCTGCAAGAGAAAATATGTGGGCAATTGGAATCCGTGAGTAAACATATTGGAACGCTCAACAATGAAATGTCCAGGGTTGCGGATCGACTGGAGGCTCGAAACTGGTCAATTTATTTGCAAAACAGAAAAAGGAAATAGAGTCTATAGTAATCAATTGGGACGAGATACTAAAATTTCAACCACACCATCAAGTGGATGCTAGGGTTACTGCAGAGGATAAGAGTGAGGGGATGACGAACCAAATTCATGAAGAAATCAAGACAGCGGAGGGCAAAACGGTGGAGGTCCAAATCGAGGCCGAGGAGGATGTTTGTAAAGGGGAGGTGAAAACGGAAGAATTGGAGCAGATAATTGAAGAAGAAGTGGAAGTGAAAACGGAAGAAAGGGAGCGAATAATGGAAGTAGAAATCGAGGAAAATATACAAGGGTGCGAGGAGAAAGTATTAGTACAAGATGAATTTGAACAGGAAGAAGTAGGGAAAATGTCACCGAGTTTCAAGAATGGGGTGACGCCAGTTATGCCCCCAAAGTCGCTGAAATATTCGGAAGATGGTAAGGAAAACCCTCACGCAGCTATGCGAGCAGCAGAACAGCATCTAGCACGAATTAACACCGTGGAAGGACACAGGATCCAGTTCTCATACCTAACTTTAGAAGGAAACGCCAGGACATGGACAGAAATTTTTAATGCATTCCCTAAATTCTTGAAGGATTTTAATGACAAAATTTTCGTACGAGATTGGAGCGAAGAAACCCGAACAAACGTCAAGATAAATCCGAGGAACTACCAAGCAATAATTTGCGTAATAACGCGACAGCTTTCCATCACGACGCAGAACCTATTGGGCAAAGCAAGTAATGCCGATTTAGGAAGGTATCAGAAGGCAGTGGTAGAGTATGACCGTACATTCGCAGGTACCCCAAAGAAGAGAAATGGAGGTAAGGCAAACATGTCAAGAATGGAGCGAAGCCAGACGGTAGAGTTCGATTTGGGGATGGAAGAAGGATATGAAACATGCACGGACGTAGTGTCTGAAGAATCAATAGAGGAACAGGTAAGGCAGCAGACGAAGAAGATAAAAATACTGAATGAACAACAGAAAGAGCAGTGGTCGCAGTTGTTGAAAGAAAATAGACGAGAACCAGGCAAGGAAAGCAAATATGCCAACGCCAAGAATTTTTAAGTAATGGTGACCGACTTAAAAATCTCAAGATCACCACGATTTAACTGGGACAATCTCGTAACGTTGCAAGAGAGAGACGACGAGATTCGCAAAATTAAACGATTTAAGATAGGATACGTGGCAGAAGAGAAGGCAGAATTTGCAATCCTCAAGCAAAAGAAGGACCGGTGGAAAATATCACAAGAACCACCGATGACAAAGGAGAAGATATACCAAGCATTGGTAAAATCAGGAAAGGAAAAGAAGGCGAAACCGAAGAAGAAGACTTACCAGTTTAGTGAGGGACAATCGGTACTGCTACGGGTTCCCAGGGTATCGAACCCAAACCTAAAATTATACCCAAATTTTTTTCTGTTATATGAGGGGCCATATTTTATAGACAAAGTAACGGACAAGAATGTGGCCAGACTGTTAAATAACAGACAAGAAGTGGTAGGACACTATAACGTCAACAGTCTGAGACCGTGTCAAATAAACGAGGACAACAGTGAAGTGTAAATAGAGTGTATTACTAGTAGTAGTTTAAACAATCATATATAAAGTCGAATTTTAGGGAAATAAGTGTATATAACGTATCATGTAGTGAATAAGATGGCGCCACAATCGGCAGAGACGACAGTGGTGAAGTGAATTTTTCTTCGGCAAGAAAAATCCAAAAAGGGGAGGAGGGGGTGATGAAACACAGAGTGTTTCCTTATGCTAATTAGAAACATTTAGCATAAGAAATAAGAGCTTATTTTGAACTGCGGGGTACACGACAGGCGCGACGAACAGCGGTGGGGAGGGCCAACGGCCGCCGCCGCCACCGTCGTCGCTGCGAGGCGATCGTGGGAACGAGGTTCGGCCGTTACGAACCGAGCGTGGTGTGGCAGAGAATTCAGTTACGAGGAGGGCGACGGTTGAGGCAGTCGCCGGGGGTCGGCCGTGGCCGAAGGAAGTGGCCGAAATATGGCCGGTAATGTAGGACATTAACTAATGCAAGATGTGTTGAAATAATAATTAGAAGGTCGGGACTGTAGAATGTAGAAGAGGTTGGCGTGGGGAGGACAGTGAATCGCGCATGTACAATTAGGTGATGTGAAAACAATGCAAAAACAGTACGTAATGAAACTAACGCTGGCGCGAGTGGCAACCACGTGCTCCGCCGTTACATCAGAACAGTGAACGAGAACTAGGGGGAAAGTGCGGTGATATTATCCGAGGACATTACGGGCACGATACGGACGTTGCCGAGAAGTTGTGAATATTGCGGTGATAGTGCAAGCTGAAGTACCAGGAGCCGAAGCCGAGGAGTCCAAGAGGCCGCCCGTCGAGGCGACCCCACACCACCCGCCGCCGGACGCGCCGAGCTGCATTGGAGGTCGGCGACCCCTGCCGGCGCGAGTAATAATCCGAACAACGGAGGTATTTGTTGGGGCCCCAAGGTATGACAAAATATCATGACAAATCTGATCTTGGTACCAAGGCGAAATGTATCAGTGTATTGAATCATGTATTTAACAAATTAGTTTGTGAATAAATAATGTTCGTGATTATACAACATATGTTAATTGAATTTCCCAATGCTATATCGACTCCTCATAGGGACCCATTCACGAGCAATATCCCCATCTTTAATAACTTCTTTGCAGTGAAAGTACCGCCAAACGCAGGTACGTCACAATATATGTATATATATATATATATATATATATATATATATATATATATATATATATATATATATATATATGTGTGTGTGTGTGTGTGTGTGTGTGTACTCTCTCTCTCTCTCTCTCTCTCTCTCTATATATATATATATATATATATATATATATATATATATATATATATATATATACTGACGAAAATCCCCGCCTAGTAAATCCCAGATGCCTGGTGGACAGCGGCAGGTATTATGCTCTTACGAGCTTTATATTACCTGTCAGAGCAGTGGGATCTTTTGAGGTGATGAGAGGAAAACCAAACACAGGTACACATAAACGAATTGAACAGAGTTTAATATATTCTGGAACTCTCAGTTGAATACAATGAAGACACACATAAAAGAATCACAGAACAACAAAAATGGTATGTTTCTTTTTAATATTACATACGAATATTTATTCACTTCTATACGCACGTACTTTATTTTCTACGAATTCCCGTTATTTAACTTACTCGTGAACGTACTATGACACTAGCTTTGACACTAGCTTCTGCACCATTCAAAATAACTAAATTTAATACAAATTATCTGTAAAATGACACTACGCTTTCAAGTAATTATTGTTAAGCGGAATAACATTAATTAAATACATAAATTTCTTACAGTTTTGCTGGCAAAACATGTTTTAAAATGAGGAGAATGTTTTGGCTTGACTAAATCTTCTACTGCTTTAATTTCCCTGAGAAATGTTCCCTTTGTTCCCAAGTTCACTTTCGATTGCGTGGCGATGACCTATATTTGAGCGCTTTCTAAACCGCTTCGCAGCCCCTTCACCCGCAATAGAACCCGACCTTGGCTCGCGTCAGCTGCGCTCGCCAGCAACTCTTCGGCTGTGTTCCGGGCGCCTCGCGCGTTACCACGACGTACACGCTGCCCTGTGCTTCAGCACCCAACGCCTTCACCGTAGCCATCGCCTCCTAGCCTCGTCGCCTTTCGCGCTGGCTTCCATTTCCTTCTCGTACGACGCCTACCGGCCTCGTCTGCTTCTTTCTTGCCGTCGTCGTCTCGTCCACGCCCGCGTGCTAATGTTTCTTGCACGACGCAAATGATTAAAAAGAGGCACATTTGCTTAGTTTCAACGTACGTACAGCATTCAATTACATGGTTCTAATTAATGAAAGTGACTGAAGGTAACTATTCACGGCCCAATAATACTGCCCTATTTCGTTGCCTACTGAAGCACTTAGAATTATTTGAAACTGTACAAATTTCTCACGAAGAAAAACTCCATTTGTCTACTTTCAAGTTAACGTCTTCATGAATCTCTAACTACACGTCTCTCTGACATTCAAAACTCCTACTTAATCTTACAGGCTACTCAATTGCTATATCGCTACACGATGACAATTCTATTTAGATGTTACTGCGTGGACGGCGATCGGAATATGAAGAAGAAATGGTTAGCGGATCGCCTTTTTTATGCGGCCGCCCTCCGCGTGGGGGTTGAAGCGCGTCATATCCCCTCCCCAGTTTGACCATGTACAAGTTACCTCGCCTGCGCCGCGCCGCAGACGAGGAACTGCAATGAAGGCAGCGGCTTCTAGAACGCGCCTATTTTTCGACTGGCTCGCTCGCCCTCTTAACCCGCATTCATCAATATATATATATATATATATATATATATATATATATATATATATATATATATATATATATATATCGCTAGCTACCGCAGTTGCCAGCGTCAGATCGAATGCTCTAATGGAGCTATGAAATCTCAAGGGGGCAGTATCTTTTGTGGTATGAGAATGAAAAAGAATCAGGTACATATATCAAAACAAAGAACAGTACGTATATCCTCCAGAATATCACACAGATATTGGCACTGAACAAAGAATACAAAAAAACAAATATCGAATAACACACAAATATATAACATGAAATCAAATTGCTCTACACACCCTTTGAAAATTGAAATCAGTTGCTCACTCTGATTCGAGTATTTCTACCTAATCCACTACTCTTTTTCCAACAAAATACCCGTGCACGGGTATTTACATTTAGTATCCTCGTGAATGTTACACAAATGAGGAACAAATATTAACGCAGCTATTCTCGTAGCATTTAACACTAAAATGAACTGTGTTACAGGCGTACAAGGTTCTTTCAATCGCTTTGCCGTTATCTAGATCTTACCTGAATATGCAAATTTACAATCACAACCTTTCTGCTGTCGCTCTATCGAATCTCAATCCCCTGCGCAGCTTGCAAAACGTGCGGTGTCGCCATCGTTTGCCGTTGCCTCGCTTCCTCGCAGAACAGCCGTCCGCAATGACGCTCGAAACGCCGTCTTCTCTCTCCTGCCACCAGATCCACGTCCAATATTCTTACCTCTTGCTTCTTGACCACGTACGGCACCAGAATCCTCGTCTCTTCTTCTTTCTTCGTCGCTCTTCTTATGCGACACGCCGACGCGTATTTCAAAGACCTTACGCGTATTTGCTAACGGCGTCTCGGTTTCCTGGCATTATTTACAACACTTTTTACTCGTGTTGCTAACAGCACAGTTCTACTGACGCCTCGCAACAGCTCAAAGTTATCAATTTTGCTGCCACTATTCCGCCTCGTACTAGCTACTCTACTACTTTTCTCCGTCTTTATGAAATATTATTCTTCGCCTCAACACAGTTCAGAAGTCTGAATTTTCTACTATCCTACTACTCTTTCGCATGAACAATTACTTACTACAAAATGCTGCCCCATGCTTGTCACTCATCTAGCTCTCTACGCACCTTCGAACTCTTCGACGTCCCACACCAGAAGGGCTGAGCGGTTAGATGGCTGGCCTCACCTGGAGGGGTAACATTACGTCACCACCTCTACAGACTAACTTCTCCACGCTCGCCATAATCTGAAATTCCATCGGCGGAGCTGTGGGCAGCAGATACCAGGCCACTCTGTTTTGCACCTTCATTACGGGTGCGCCTGCATTGTGGGAACATGTCTTGGGGTCACCGAAGCAGTGTGGATGGCTGGGGTGTTTGGAGCAAGTCTTATTTTCCGACTTCGAAATTTTTGAACGTTAACCCTCCAATTTTGAATTTGTACGAATATCCTTAAAACATGGGTACAGAAAAATTTTTGAGATCGGAGCATTGTAAACTCTGGCGACGTGAGCGCGAACTCGCGTGACGGACAAGTCCCGATTTACCGCCCAGCGCTAAGACTGGCCAGAGCCTAACAATAAATGAATTTTAAGCAGTCGTGGAACGCGCGTGTACAGGTTACTAGTCTAACATAACGTTATATTTCAGTGTCATATACGGTGCCAGGGTACGTGTGTTCTTAATAGAGGATAATATTAATTATTAATATAAAACATCAAATAATTGAACACAATTTACCATCAAATATACAAATGCTTGAAGTTTTATTTTATAATCAACTGCAAGTAAAATTAACAGTTAGTTCAAATGCTAAATTAATAGTTTGTGAAATCATGAGGTTTTGGGAGAAAACAAGAATTCTGACAAGAGCTATTAGTATTTTCGCAAAAACTTAATTTCTTTCGAAGTGGAGAAAATTACTAAACATCGCAAACAAGTGTGAAGATATTTTTAACCATCATGAAGAGGAGTTTAAAAACAATTTGGACAACTTATTTGATATTGTAAATGCGAATGCTTTACAAATGATTACGTTGGAAGAAAACAGGGTGTTTTCACTCCGGCAGAGAGAGCCACGACGTAAAATCTATCTTGCAGGAGTAGAACAAAATCTCGCGTATAAAGAAGAAAGGACGTGACAAAGAACATTACCAGAAGAGAAAGGGAAGGAAACAAATGTGTGCAGGTCTATATCTTCTGCTGTATCTCCTTCATCACCTGAAGATTCAGATAACTAACTTCGAGAGATGACCTTTTAGGAGAGACATCCGAGAGTACATCAACACAGAATGTGGCAAGGTTGGCACCAAAAATTTCATTACTTCGAAACTAAGCTGCTTTAGAGAGATTGCAGTACATGCGTGTAGAATATTCTGTATACATCCTTCAGACGACGGCAGAGGCACATGGCGACAATACCTCTCCCCCGAAGAACTCTCTATTAAAAAAAATTTCTTCGATTCAGATACAAGAAGAGAACGTTCTGAAACAATTAAATCTACTTTTAACAGTGATATATCTGAAATTGTTACTATTCATTGGATTGGTAAACTCTTTCTTGCGTTAAATTTAAATTCAAACTATTCAGTGTAAATTAAAATTCCTTAAGAAATGTCTATGATAAATGTAACTGTTTATGACAAACTGTAACCCCAACTCAGTGTAGTTGTAAAATCTGTATCAGAATATCTGCTTATTAAAAGTTTTAAAATCACATGAAAGAATAGATTACACAATTTCAAAAGCTCCTGTAAAGAAATTTAGTCACCATATGTGATATTCATTTAAAGAATTGTTTGTCGTATCACTCTTTGACGATGAAATAGACTACAAACCAAAATCAAAATGATGGCAAATTTATCTAGAAGCTAGAGAAAATCGACCCTTGGAAAAGAGATATATTCCTTTTGAGGAGAATTGGATGGAGAATAGTATAGTAAGCGCAATTGTATCGCAATGATCGCCCTTTAATTACTTATTACTTAATACACAATAATTCAAGTTTATCTTAATTTCAGTGAAATAAATAGCCAATTTTGTGTCAACCAAAAGCATATATCTGTTCTCTTGCCTAAGGACGGACACTAATTTTATTCAAGAATGTGCTTCTACCTGAACAAATAACTCTTCATATTGACAACCCTAAAGGATAGTTATAAAGTTGAAAGCTATGAATGTCTCTGCTGAAAGGGCTGTTAATTAATGCAAGAGTTTTATGGACTAGTGGCTATAGATGAGGAGCGAAAACAATTTGTGTTGAGTTCAAGAACATCGTACATTGAACCCATATTGCAAGACCAAAACACTGATTAAAAAAATACAAGAAAAGTAAAATCCATAACACAGTGTGGAAGCGAAACTGAAGCGTGTAAAGGACTCTGACTTAAAACAACAAAATCAATCGTCCGTAACATTCAAATTTCGCGCTCAAGTCGGCACGGATTAATATCGTTCTATTCTACTTTCGGGTACAATTGAATCTATTAAAGGGGTTAGACCCAAAACTAGCGATTTTCTGCAATACAAGGGACTTCCTGTACTGTGATAGTTTCTTCAACTATCTTACACTAATTAATTATTTATTTTATTCTGCTCCACGCTGAGCACCATTTGAGATAGTTTACTTAACTAACGTTCTCTATTTATGTATTTTATTCTACCTCTGGTTGGGTATCCATTTGCGATGGTTTAAGGTTTTTACTATTATAATTTGACTATTTATGTTGCCTGGTTAATATTATATTTATTACAATATTAATTAATTTTGCAATTTCAATTGTCCTAATTGATGAAAATCCTAACTGATTGACAATAATATTCTCTAACCCAATCCATTCAACTAAAGCAGTCTGCGAACGCGACTTTCCCTTTCTGCGCCTCTGATGAAGCGCCTACACGAGACTGCCTGTCGTTTTATGTATCTTAAAACAATTTAAAATGTCCAGTTACGGGTCTAGTCTACACCAATTTCCCACGTACGAAGTATATTTTACATGAATCCTTAAAAAGCACAAAATACAACACATGCTAAAAATGATACCTTCAAATTAAAACTTACACAATTAACATAATAAAAAATAACAATTACCGTAATAAACAAATCACACAATAAACGTAAGTTTCCCATTTTCTAAGATCAAAATGTTACCCAGATTAAATCTACAAAATTAGCATCGTCCAATTCGGTTGCTCCCAAGAGTGATAGAGTGGCCTATTCTAAATAATTACGAAACTTCGATTTTTAAGGCCGTCTTGTTATTTATTCAACATTATGTCCGGGGCCATACTTCGCACAAGCATATCGCGTTCACAACCCCTAGCTCAGAACGTATAGGTGGTTGACACGTTGTCCTAATGACGTGAGTTCGCGACATCAGCACGAACGAGTGGGGAATATCACTTTTGGAGAAAATCGTCTGAATGTTTTTTGAGTTTGAGCTTTGTGCACGGACAGACAGACAGACGTTTTGCCGTTATTCGATTTTTTCGGTATCAAGGATCCAAAAAACACTGATTCTGAATACACCATGTGCTAGAGGAATTTTTTCTATATTTATCACTCTGGATTTATCCACTTTTTCGTTACCAGGGCTCCGCAATAAGAGTTTTTGTGTTGAAGATTCGCCGTTTTCCGGCGCATGAATTCAATACTTTCTTGTCTTACGTTACGTTTCTTACGAGCGAGAAAGTAAAAATGAAGTTACCTTAATATCTCGTTAAATACAAATGATAAAATAGACATGAATACATGTATCCATTAGCTCCCACTTCCGCAAAAATTGCATTGTAAGAGCTTCAGCCGATCAAAAACTAGACTTCGGGGTAAAAAAGAATGTATTGACAGGTTTTCTCGAATTTCTCTAGTTTTCATACTTGTACCTTTTCTACCTCTGTTTCCAACATTTCTGCATCAACATTCACATTATAATTATCACAGTAATTATTGCTTAAGATTATCAGACAACACTCATGAACATTAGTAATGTCGTAGTTGAGATCGTACCCCTAATGCAAATAAATAAAATGGCATGCGCGCATTTATTTTACCTTCCAATGCCCTTTCGAACGCATGGAGTGGAGACGGTGCTGCTGGCGTGGGCGGCGATTGAGGAAAGCGGCCCTTTGGCTTTATGGCCCTCACAGGCTGCCCGCGGCGACGGCCGTGGGCGGAGGGCGCAGCGCCCCACGCGCGTCGAGAGGCGAAGCCCTGCAGGGGCAGCTCCGTGGGCCGTTGCTTCGTGTTCCAACGGTGGGGCACTTTCGCCCTAGCCACATTGTTGGGTTGATTACAATCACTGTCCGGAGGAGAATTCAAGCGGACGACCGCTCTGGTCAGTAGTTTTCTGTTGTTTCTCCGACCAACTACAGGCGGATGACGGATCAGTACCCTGTCACACGAGTACGTTCATCGACAGATGCGGCGATGATCAAATAATTAATTACAAAAATAATTAATTAGCAATATTTTAGAGAAGAAATAAATAGTTCAAATTTGTTATTTATAATTAACAGCTGCGAAATAGACATGAAAGTATGAAACGCTCACAAAGGAATCACCAATATTAGTGCATCGACTTGAGAGGGAACTGCTAGTCACGGTGACTCAGTCGGCCACTTCGTGTTGTATCCTTTTGCGCAGTGATAAGCGTCCCAAACATTGCTGCGTTCAATTTTTTTTTTAAATTTATTTCTTCTCGTTCGACCAAAGGTCTTTCGAGGGGTTTCGGTTTTACATACTGACATTTTGGGATTTGGGCATTCCTGACAAATTGAGATTAGATACTCTGGCTCATTTGATTTGTTTGTTTGTTTCTAGAAGCTGCTGGGATTTATTTTTGATTTTTTTTCTTTGGGGGGGGGAAGGGGGTAAGCAGTTAGGATTGCCCGAGCAATAGGAAGGGAACGTGAAAGATTCTATTTAGATACGGGAATAAATTATTGGTTTAGGGAGGTTTAAGCATGTCTTTGGGAAATTTGGATTTGATTCGACTTGGGATGTTTGCTGTTCGACCTAGGTGAAATTTCAGAGCGGACTCAGATGAGGGAAGGGAAGAATAGAAGTTATTTGCTACTTTTTTAATGTGTTCAAGCACTGTTTCCATTTTGAGTTCTCTATGAATTTGGTGGTTAGGTATAAACCATGGAGCTTTAATTGACTTTCTGAGGACTTTATTTTGAACAATTTGCATTTTTTGTATGGTGGTGGGAGCAGCGTTTCCCCACACCGGGCAAGCATAAGTAAGTGTGGGTAGAATAATAGATTTATATAATAAAATCTGGCATTTGGTATTGAGTGTTGAATGTTGATTTACAAGAGGGTATAGTTTTAATATCTTGGCATTGGATTTGTTGATAGCTGCTTGAATATGAGGTTTCCAGGAAAGTTTCTTGTCTAACAAAACTCCAAGATACTTTATTGGTTCATTTTTTCAAGGTATTTCGTTGTCATCTATTTTCAGATTGGGAGGGTATTGAGGTCTCCTAAGAGTAAATATCTTAGTCTGACATTTTTGAGAATTGATTGCGATTCTCCATTTTTTTGTCCATTGCATTAGGTTGTTAAGATTATTCTGAACTCTAATGTATGCTAGGTTAATATCTGAGCTTGCTGAAAACAGTGCCGTATCGTCGGCAAAAAGAGCAGTTTCCACGTTGTGATACTTGGGTATGTCACTCATGAAGATATTGAATAAAATAGGTGAGGACTGAGCCCTGTGAAACTCCGGCTGTGATATTACGAAGTGTAGAAAAGGAGTGATTCATTTTGACCTTAAATTTTCTATCAGAGATAAAGCCTTTAATAATATTCTGAATATACTCAGGGACTCCAAGTTGTCTTATTTTAAATAACAGACCGGTATGCCAAACTCTGTCATACGCTTGTGCAATATCCAGAAATGCAGCTAAAGTATGTTTTTTCTCTTGGAAGCTCTGTGCAATGTACTCAGTAAGCCTTAGCAGCTGGTGTGTGCAGGAGTGGTTTGCTCTGAAACCAAATTGAATATCTGGTATTGCATCCGTGTCTCTTGGTACTTGTTAAGTCTCTTTAGTAGAAGTCTTTCAAAAATCTTGGAAATTGAGGGAAGGAGACTTATTGGTCTGTAATGTTCTGGACGTCGAGGGTCTTTTCCTGGCTTGCGAAAAGGAAGAACAATTGCAGTCTTCCAGGCAGTAGGGAAGTAATTAAAACGTAAGATGGCATTAAATATTGCAGTTAGTCCTGCTATAGAGTTATTATTGAGATTTTTGAGCATCTTATTACTGATTCCATCAATACCGGGTGATTTTCGTTGTTTCAAATGTTTAATGATATTGGCTGTTTCAGAAGGTGAAATAAACTTTATTTTGGTTTCGGCTGTGATTAGTGGTTGTTTCATAAAATTTTCAATTTCATTGTTGTGTTGTATTATTGTTGGAGGGTGTGGTCTAAATACATTTTGCAAATGATCTGCAATCGCTTTGGCCTTCTCAACATCAGAACGCAGTAGCTTATTGTTCACTTTTAATTCGGATATTTCGTTTTTATCTCTACTGATTCTTTTTGTAGTTGTCCAGAGATGTGCTGAATTTGGATCAATTTGGTTTATAAATTGTCGAAATGAGGTGTAGCGGTGATTATCCAATCTATTTTTGACTACTCTTGATAATTTATTTAGTTTTGCTTTTATATCAGGTCTTCGAGTAATTTGCCAAAATCTTCTTAAATTGTGTTTCGATTTAATTAAATTAATAATTTTCCATGGAATTTGTGAAGAAAATAGTTTTTTTGTATTGTACAAATGGGGGGATATCTTTGTTGTTATTGAATGGTCTAGAGATTTAAAAATAGCCACATTTAACTTTTCTAGTTCGGAGTCGATATTTGCAATCGACCTAATAGGAAGTGGATGTTTATAGTTATTTTTCATTAGGTAAGCGAATTTAGTCCAATTGATATGTTTTTCTAAAGGGTTACTTCCTGGTGAAGTTTCTTTAAAATTTCCTTTGTATGATATTAGGATCGGATTATGATCTGAAACTAATTCAGCTACTACTTTTTGTTGCAGTGGGAAATTAATATTTTTGGTTATGACTATATCGAGAACGTCAGGGGTTATATTGAAATTGTAGAGAAAATGTGTAGGAACTGTTGGGGCATGAATATTAAGACTATTATTATTTGCAAATTCCAGTAATTTTTCGCCTTGTATAGTTGTTGAATTGCAGCCCCATGCTCTGTGTTTACTGTTTAAATCTCCTAAGAGAATAATACGATTATATGAGTTAAATATTTTTTTATAAGTCTTTTCAGGGAATTTCTTATTGGGAGGCTTATAAGCTGCAATGATTGTTACTTTATTGTTATTGTTAAGGCTATTATTAATATTATTACTATTATTATTACCACCACCATTTCCACCACCACCACCACCACCAGTGCTAGTACTAGCACCAGCACCAGTAGTAGCAGTAGCAGCAGTAGTGGTGCCAGTAGTGTTATTGATATTATTACCAATAACGCTACTTCTCACTTCTACTCCTATTGACTCTAAGTCTGAAGAAGAAGGTGTAGATATTTGACTGCACTCGATGTTTTTAGCTACAATTAAAGCTACGCCACCTGATGCTTTGTTGGCAATTCTGTCCTCTCTGAAAATTCTAAATCCTGGAATGTGAAACTTTTCTCTCGGAATTAGATGGGTTTCGGATACACAAGCTATTTCAATTTCATTTTTCTTTAAAAAGTATCTAAATTCGTTTTCTTGGCGTTTCAGTCCGTTGGCGTTCCAGTTTAAAAAATTAATATTAGTTACTTTATTTGCCATAATTCAAATTTGTCAGAACAGATTTTACTGTATTTTCAATTATGGGAGTGAGCGCTAACAAGACTTGTGATACGATGTTTGAGATTAAATTTGATTGATCGTGTTTGAATAATGATGAATATGACCTCGATTGGTTATTAAGGTATGGATTAGGATGAAGGGTAGGATGTGATGGTATCTGTCTAGTGGATACATTGTTAGGATGAGTATTGGTTTGATGGGGCACGTTAGAAGGTGGGTGTATGTTTTTTGAATTTTTCATTGGATCTGCTGCCTTTTTGTATATGCTGCAGCCTTTATAGTTAGCAGTATGTTCGTCACCACAATTTACGCACTTAGGGGGGGCAGATTTAATTTTGGTACACTCGGAGTAGTGATGCTGGCTGGTACATTTGACACAACGAGGCTGAAGGCCACAATTTGCCTGGGAATGCCCAAATCTCTGACAACGTTTACATTGGATTACATGAGACTTGATTCTTTTCTGAATTCTGATAACACTGTACAAGAAGCGGTTAAGTTTGAATATATCTTTACTTTGATAAGTATTTTCTAAATCAATTGCACATACAGGTATGGGGCATTTGTCTTTATTATAAAGTCTTGCTACTTTAATTGCTGGGAATTTTAGTCTTGTTAGTTCCTGTAGTATTTCACTTTCCGAGTACGTAGTGGGAATGTCCTTCATTACAATGGCTAACGTTTTTACAGAAGGGTCTTTAAAAGAATGGAATTCAATTTTCTCAGTTTCACAAAATTTTCTAAAGCTTCTATAATCACTTATGGAAGTAAATGAAATTTTAATAGCGTCTTTCTCCTGTTTGGTTGTGAAGTCGTCCTTTACGTTCTTTTTAATATCATCTAACAAAAGTTGGAAGTTACCTGCATTATGCACTATAATTGGGGGTATTTTAATAATTGGATCGTTCTCAGGTTCTTCATTTGTCTCTAATGTTCCTAGAAGCTTATACCTATTTGAAACAGGAATATTGTACCTGGATATATCCTCTTCTGGCGAGCGTGACCTCTTTCGTTTATGCTCATTACCATGTTCCTGCGTACCTTGGAGCTGCGCTTGTTGTGGCTGTGATTGCTGTTGCAGATGCTGTTGTGAAGGCACATGATAATGAGTTAGAAGTTGAGAGAGTTGCATTTCTACCATTTGTTGTTGATGTTGGAGGTGTTGTAATTGTTGCTGAAGACGTTCTTGGTGTTGAAGTATTGCTTGATCTGGGATGGGTTGAACAGATTCACTGGTAAACGAGGTTTCACCACCATTTTCACTATAGGTAGCGTCCATTGCGCTTCGAATTAGTTGCCCCGTAACGGAGCAACTACTTGTGGCCATTCACTGGTTTAAAAAGGATTTGTTGGATTTTACTGTAACTAAAATAACACTCTTCCTAAACGGCACTGTTCGCACCACTCACACGAACGACACTGGCACTGAGTGTTATCGCACTGCTGCGTTCAAGGAAACTCGGTTGTGCTTGGCCTCAGATGGGGAAACGTGCTGTTACGACTTGGCATGAATTCGTAAGTGAAACGGTGTATTATTTTTGTGCGTTCTTATTCTTGAATTTTTTACTGGATTTGTGTATATATTTAGGATTTAATTTACTCGTAGTTGTACGTATAATTGGAGTAATATACGCATTGTTATGTAAAAACGGAAAATATATTTCGAGATTTTAAAAGAAATACACATTATGGGGTACTTTGATATAAAAAAGTGTTGTTTTCTTCAAAACGTCCGTCCATCTGTAAGCCGTGTGTGAAATACCACAGTGTCTAAACTATTCGTTTATATGTAGAAATGTTGCCAACATGAATATTCCCAGAGCGATCTGGGCTGACTCGAGGCCATACAAATTTGAAACGAGTTCTTTGAATTTAGGAGATACTTTGCGTTAATCCCCTGAGCCATTTTCAAAACATGTTGAAATATTACTCCGATTTTTTCTTTAAAATTTATTGTAAAAATGGAGTGAAATATACTTATAAAGATGGAATCTGTGGTATTTTGAGTGTAAACCATGAATGTTGGAAAATTGCAGTAGTTTGAAACATTGGGACCTCACAAAATGCATAATTCGCGTAATTAAATTACCGAATTAAATTTTGTAATACAATTAATTTGACCAAAAAATGCACGATTATGCAATATGTTTTTCACCAAATTCGATCCTGCTGCCCGAGGTACAGGAAAAAAGGCCGGCTTGGACCACGCATGCATGCAACTTGCGTGTACCGGGGCTCAGTAATATAATCTCGGTGGCAGGTGAATGTAATTTATCATGGGGGTCAGCATTCGGCTAGATCCTATTTTTAGGCTGTCAGGTCATTACATTTAGTGTCAATTCAACTATAACATGACATCTTTCATACGTCAGAAATTATTTTGGAAGGGAATAGATAAACATTTATCTTTCTTACTATATTTAAACAATTTAAAATCTAAATGTCTGTGCGTATCACGTTCGTTGTACAGGTTAGTAGCATTGTCTAGGTCTTCTTGATTCTTTTTTTCGTCTACTGTTTAACAGTATCTAATTTATTCTAGTGCGGCAGAGCCGTTGCAAAGGGCTCCATACCGTCAGCCAGAATTTCCGACACAGATTAGATTACGAGCTACTACAAGATAATGCGACTGTAACACCGTCACTATAGCAGGTGCATGTAAGTTACGCATTTTCCGATCATGTAACAGCTGTTTTTTACTTTCTTGCTACCGCTACCGCGGTATGGAGAAAGTTATGTAATGCTGCGCGAAAAAATGACGAATTTTCTGCAAAACAAACAAACAACAACCACTTCCTACAGAGTCCTGGAAACGAAAAAGTGGATAAGTTCAGTTTGTAAATTTAGAAAAAAAACTCGAACATGTGATGTAGCCAGAATTCTTGATACTGAAAAATCAATTGCCATAACGTTTGTCAGCCTGACTGTGAACAACGCTAGGGTTCAACAACAACCGGTCAGTGAATTTTCTCCAAACTTGATATTTCCCATTCAATCTGGCTAATGTAGCACTTCTTGAAATTGAAATCTATATTTTAATTTTTGCGAATGAAGCGGCTGATCAATCGTCTGAATGCTCATTTCGAATTTTTTGCGTGGAAGGGGCACATTTCCCTTTCAGTACAAGTAGTAATCACAATGACAGATAGCTGAATAATGAGCGAATTTTAGAATACATTCTTTCAATCCTCTATCGAATGGAATTAATTTTAAATTTGCCAAAAAAATGAAGATTTATAAATTTTCAATTTTAATATTGTCTGATGAGAGACCAGGATACCTTTTAAAAAGAAGAAAACATTTCAGAAATATGAGCACGGTTTTAAGCGTTTGAAAAAAACACAACACTGCGATATTGCGACTTCCCTCTCAGCACTGAAGAAAGATCCGGACACTGGACACTCGGTAAATGCCACATCTCCCCACTGAATTACAAATACTAAAATTGTAAAATAACTTTAAAAATTCACAGTCACTTCGATTTTCAGAAACTTTTCTGTTCTTAATCTTTCGCCTTTATAATGTAAATGCAACTGAGTATACAGAATGTAGATAGATGGCAATCATAATTTACGAGCTAATGAGACGTGGATACCTGACTTAACTGCGAGTGCGTGGGTCGTCTGCCGTAAACCAAGTCTCAATGACGCAACGACACGCACGCGCAAGGAAGCTAAGCGCCGACGCCGCGCGGCGCGGCGCGGCGCGGCGGTCACCGCGTGGCGACGTGGGCGACGATCTGCGCCGACCTTTCGCGCCGGCTCCTCTCCCACTCACGCTCGCTTCCGCAATGAGTGGGCAACGTCTCCCCCACCGGCGCTTCCGTTCAGTCGCTGTTATTCCCGACCTGGCCACCGTTTCACTGCCACTCGTGCACTTGCACACTGTCGTTAAGGAGTGGCGCGATCACCACTTTCGTATCTTACTTACTAGGTACTATTCTTTACGTGCAACTACGACACAAAACATCAATCAAGTCATCATCACGAAACGACAAGTGCGAACCTAATTTTCACGTCACCCGCACACTCACATCGTACAGAGTGTACCCATGTCGTGTCTAGCACAATTAGCTCTTCCCTCGCTTCCACAGCGTTATCCCCGACGATCGCTGCCGCCGCCACCGCCAGCGCCGCCTCGTCCACTTCCGCGCCGCCTCGGCCGCCCGCCACCCCGCCTCTTGACAAATGCGCTCCCCGAGGAGGCGTTAGTCTTTCTCAGCGGGAGATTTCCCATGATGCAGCGCCCGGCGACGCACCTCCGTCGCTCCTGATGAGCGGCGGCCGGCGGCCGAGGGCCGCCCCCGCCCCCGCCGCCGCCGCCGCCGCCAGCCCCCTCGGGAAGCGCCGGGCAGGTCACGTCGTCGCAGAGGCTGCGGCGGAGCAACCATTTTTTACTCGCTTTTTGTGGTATTTGCGGTTGTAGAGATTCGCCGGCAATGTGCGAAGCAACACATTCTGTGACCTTCTCACCCGACTGAGAGCCGCTTCCTGTCACTTGGAAACAGTGAAGGTCAACTTGACCACGCTGTCAAGACATCTTTAATGATTGGGTACTTTTGGTTATAATGTTTCATTGCCGCACCCACTTTCAATCATTTTTTATGGAATTACATAGGCTACACTGGACAACAATTTCAAACTTCATTCCTGGTTCCTGGATTGTGGTTTCCGGTAAGTGATTTTTTTAGTCAATGGAATACTATGTCTTCAGTTTTGTAATATCACGTATAGTTTTGGGAAATTTGCCAACAATTGTTACAATTTGCTTGTTACAATTCGGTGAATGACGGTAATATAACGGTGGTACATAATTATAGTACGTATTACAGAAAAATACCTTGCTGCAAGAATATTTTGGTTCTCTCCGTTTGTATATTGAGAATGGCGTTTTCCTCGCAGCTAACCAACAGTAATATCGTATCATCACTAGGTACTATCTTCCCTGGTAGCGTTTTTTATTAACCAAAATGTCAAAATGGAATCACTCACATGTTCGTCACTGGAAATTTCCAAATCGTTTGAAAAAAGATGGCCAGAAATGAAGCTTCAAATATGTGTTACATCTCATCTCACGGTAGGCCACTGACAATTTTTCTATATAATTTTAAAAGTCTTTGGATTTTTTGTTCACTAAGAATTGCTTCGGGACATCTTTAAAGGATTCCCAGACATTTTTACTCTCCCTTCTCCGGCGCGTTGAATTAAATAATTCTCATCAATAACCCTATGAGAAAACCAACAAAAATACCCCTTTGAGTTTTGCCTCACTAACATTTGAAAACCTATCATCTAGGTTTTGGAACGTTCAACTTTCTTTGTCCATGTCCTTGATAAAGTTATTCATTGATATGGAAAGGTAAAGGGGTAAATGCTACAAGATTCAACATGATTTTTATGTAAACACATTTTTGTGCCCAGCTTCCAGCAATCTTACAGGGCAATTACGGACACTGTAATATTTGAATATATCTTGACTGTCCTATCACAAAATCAGCAGTATTTGTGTAACCCAGGTGCATTCTCAAATGAATAGCAATCATTTTCAGGCCCCCACATAACTCCACATGAAAAATAGCATATCATACCATTTAATATGTATTCCATGGTTCCATAAGAGTCCTTCAAATGTACAGAATGAGCAGTTAGAATTGAAGGGACATTGTTGTTAAGTAAAATGGTTTTCAAACTTACTTTTGACGCATCTAAGAAGAGTTCCAATTTATTTGAATAGTGCATTAATCCATGGGTTAGCATTAAGCCGTTTACATTATTGCAGAATGTGATGCTTTCTTTGGATGAAAAATACTGAAAGAACGTGTCTTTACGACGTCAAAATATGCTTTTGTATCCTTGCTCAGTAAATTCCATTGCTGTGATCGTGCTGATCCAAGCAACTCAGCTTCGTTTTTGATATATTTAGATCTTTAACCATGTCAATTTATTCCATTTGAGATTCCATAAGGAGTTCGCTGATGTCATCGTCTTCTGAATGCAATTCTGGCAAACAAGAGAAGGAAGGTCTTGAGCATAAGCAACTGTTCGTATTGCTGTAGGTTAATTGGGATACACAATTACTTTCTTGCTCTTTGCAGAGAAAGCATTTTTTATGACATAAAAATGTATTAATTTAATTGCCTCCTATAAAACAATGGCATAACAAACAGCATACATGAGTGAGTGTCTTTAAGCCATTAACAGGTGGAGATAATACGCACGGTGGACTGTAAATTGGCAGGTTAACCTTTTGAACATCATTCCCCGTCATCATTCATAACTCTAAATTCTTACCTGGGGCGAAAGACCACCACAATTGGAATCTTATGGACCTTGTACTTAGCTGAAAGCTAATTAATTGGGAGCTTTTCACCATCACATAGAAATAAATAGAGGCATCATAGTTAATACATGTAATTGAACCAATAAATTATTACAAGAAATTAAATGATAAACCTCGTATGCTGTATGAAAGCATACTTCATTAAATTTAAAAAGCACAAATGATGTGGTTCAATGGAGGCATAATATTCCGTGATTAATTGTTATTCAATTGAGATTCACAGTCTGTGATTGGCCTGGACAAAATAAATACAAAAATGTAAGAAATTCACAGTAGAATTGACACCTAGTGCTGTAACACAGAAAGTTACGTGTGACTACTGGAAGAGCTGCCGTGCGTGTCGATGCGACGAATGGCCCGCTCCCAGATGAATCCAGGCGGGGAGATTCATGCTGTGCCCAGGCCTCGAGACTGGCAGGTTGACAGGCATGCTATACGGTAGAATACGTTGGAATGTTTACGATACATAAAGGAAACATGTTCTCGCTAGAATGATTACCCGCACAGTCACTGTTTAAGCAGGAACATCAACTCAGTACTCTTGTGCAATGTGCACGAACGAGATAAATTGCTGCAACAATAAATTAACAGTTCTACAGTGCGTACATACACTCACGTGTGATGTAATTTATTCACAGTCTGGGCAATTGTAATTAAAATGATTAGTTCGTTGTAAAGCAGATTGAACTACTATAGTAGTAAATTAACAGTCTTACATACGTGAACATTGAATACGTAGTGATGTGAAGAAGGCTCGAAATGGCCGCGACGTGGCAAAACAGAGGAGTGAAAATGCCATTGTGCTGTAATTGATTATTAAAGTAACATAATCAGCACATCGTACAATACACTAAACTATTGTACTAACTTATTGAACAATCTTGCACACGCGAACATGTGCGTACATTGCGATGGGAAGAGAGTGGGAGCTTCGCGTGACACGGAGTAAACCTGGCGAATTCTCTGGAACTGAACTGACTGCAGCGGAGCGCCGGAAGGGGGCCACAGGCTTCGCCACCCAATGGAAGAGCTTGTTAGCTAGCTTCCAGCCAATGTAAGAGGCTATTATAGTACATTGTAACTTAAGAATTCAAGTTATTGTTATTAATAAATGAAATGAATTATAGGGTTATTTAGCATTTTCACTGTGGAAATTACAATGGTAGTTTTAGATTTAAAATATAGATTTGCATGATGTTGCATGATGTGGCGCAAGCCTGCGTCTGTCGCTGCCACGCACGGAGGAGATGTTGGTTCTGGGAAGTGAGGCTGGAATTCCAAGAACCATGTTTCTTGTGCGAGCTTGTTTGCAAAATGCAGTTATGAAACGCTTCACAAAAATGATTAGTACTGAAACCTGACTGCATTGATGAGTGTGTCTAAATAAATAAAATATTTTTTAAATAGTTTGCATGCCCGAATTCTAACGTTATCTAAAAAAACACGCAGCTAATTCAGCCATTTCAGTGAGCTACTCCGGTGCATCCATTTTTGCTCGTTCTGCGCAGCATCAGTTTGCGTCACGAACCACGTGACCACAGCACGGGCACGTCTTTTGAAAAGACGCTGTCCGCCATGTTGCATGGACAGAAAGTGGCCATTTCTTGTTTTCATCTCACCCAAAAACTGCACCCAAAATACAGACGGTAAGCTCATTCTATAAGAGTGGCAATAAGTTTTCTCTGATGTACTAAAATTACCCCACATATCAACAGAAACTGTTTGACACATTCGTACATTTACGTGATCTTTTATAGATCTGCCTATTCACGAAATACACGCTTATCAGAGTAAAACTCGGGTGCCATAAGACACTGACTCTAAAGCACGCATACACAATTCATTTTCCAATAAATGTTTGAGAAAATTTTGAGGCTTACCACGAAAGTACTCACGAAAATCCAAATACCCGTGTGTAATTCAGAGTGCTTTGAGTTCCTTTAAATTAATCCGGAAAAATCAATTTATGAGAAAAGCGACTGAATGGTTTTGGCGCTAGCTTTGACTGTAGACGGTCGGCCAGAAAAACATTTTGCCGTCACTCGATTTTTCACAATGAAGGACTCACAATTAAATTTTAACTACTAAACGTGTTAGAGAAAAATAATTTATTATAATTAGAAACAGGACTATTCGTTACCAAGGTCAGGCAATAAGAGTTTTTCTGTCGAAAACTTGGTTTGCTTTGCATGATTATAATACTTTTTATGATGTAAGGGCGAGAAAAAAACAAGAAAATGACTTAGACAAACCAGTGGTGATATAACAACATATATAATATTTCTCAACATAATATTTCTCAATATTAGCAACTGTTACGCAATACTACAATATCGCTTTGACTCCTATTATCGTTGAAAACAGCATATCTTAAATGTTTTTAAAATTAAAAAAATGTTAAAGAAAATGACTTTTCGCTATTGAATTGATTATCGAAAAACAGGCGACCGTCGCTCGGGGTGAGCGTTCCTGATGGGCGTTCGGAGTAACACCATGGAGACGCCTAGGCGTGTGCCTCACGTGCCGCTTCTGCTTCCGATGGCCCGGCCAGCCGTCCGAGTGCTGGCAGTCGGGTAGAGCCCGACGCTGCGCGAGATCGATCGCCCCATGGGGACAAGGTACGAGTAGAGGTGAGCTACTCCGGTGCACCGACTTTTGCTCGTTCTGCGCAGCACCAGTTTGCGTCACGAATCACGTGACCCAGCACGGGTACTTCTTTTGAAAAGCTAGACCACACGCTGTCCGCCGTGTTGCATGGAGAGCGAAAAGAGTTAGGGAAACATTTCGAAAGTGGCCTAAAGTGACATTTTTCAGCGGTGACTAACCAAAACCTACACAATGGGAGTATACGAGATGCTATATTTAAAAGAAATACTTCGTATATTTTTTCTGACTGTATTCGGTCTTTTGTTTTAAAGACAGAAAAGTGTTTTATTATAATTGTTTTACATCATTATATTATATTTGATACACAATTACATTTGCAACTTTTCGGCCAATAATTATTTCCACCTTCAGGCTTAAATGTAAAAACAAATAAATATAATATTTTTATCAGATTATTTATAGATATTGATGTCAGATATGATATTTTAATCAGATAATTTTGTCAGATTCAAAGAGTAGAATTACATAATACCTATGTACACAAGTATCTATATAAAACGCTCCTTCATAAAAAAATTGAAGATCTCAAAATGATATATGAGGGTATGTCGTTGGAATAAATCTAAATGATTGCGAATAAGAGGAAGTTGACAGAAAGAGGTTGAGAGGTTACATTACAAAATCATGTAAGAGCAGAAAGAACTTAGAATAAGCAATTAGTAAGAGAAACACCTTAGTTTTGAGAAAAAATACTCAATTATCCATCATATAAATTAGTAAATTTATTAGATTCCACTTGTGTATTCAAACAAGATATTTTGATATATATCGTTTCTAATATTAATCTACAATACTGCGATAGGTTATCAAACGTACAGATAAATGAGAACAGGAGAAGCATATTAAATATAAATATGGAAAACCGCTACAAAGGGAGAGAGATGATAAACAGAGTAGTAATCGTAATTAATAACATTACAAAGAAATTTCAACACAAGTGATAACGGGAGAAAGAGAGAATAATTTAATAATTAAGTTCATGGAAGGACACGTAGGCAATTTTCGCTGGTGTGGAAATAATTTACAAGAACTATTACGAACAAGAGACCAAGAAAGAAAGAAATCCAAGATAAAATTGCGAAGAACCAATCAGAAACGAGATTGTGTGCGAGGTATTGAATGATATGCGCAATAGGAGGAAAGAAGAGACACGTTTGTGGAGGATCTCGCGCAGGAAAAGACAGCTTACGGGCGCGTAAGATAAAGAACTCAGGCAGACGGACTTCTAAGGAACAGGTCGGAAGAAAGGGAAGAGGTCGAAAGAAAAGGCGACATACACTTTTACTGGTAGTAAAAGTCGAAGTTAAACTTTTATATAATTGTCCGTGATAGCATTTGACGTATATAACGTTTCACTTATGAGTAGCAACGTCATTGAGAAGAAGTAAATGGTATAAATAACGTGCAGTGAGAACGTTAATATAATCGCTTGTGTGAATAAAATGGCCACCATTGGTTTTGAAATGAAAGCAGCCTAATGGAAACGGAATGAATATTTCGACGTTCAAGAATGCAGATGCTCTGCAGCAAAGGGAAGTAACAAAATGTATGTTTACAAACAATACAAATGCAATATTGAAACAGAAGTAAGTATTGTTATTTTTAAAATAGCAACAAGGAGAGTTACCAATTCTACGTAAAGATTTCGTCTCCGAAATTTCGACCCACAAATAACCAGTGGTGCTACAGATTGGCACAAACTTTCCCGTATTAGTTTTCTATTTCCTTTGGTCTCGTCTAGCTATATGAACTTGGCAACTACCATCTATCGCAGCTCAACTTACATTTTTTTAAAACATTTCTTAATTTTTTGATTTCTTAATAGTTCCTAATAATTTGATTGGAGAGTGATTATTTAACGTCCATTGAGAGCTAAATAGTTGAAGTATAGACGTAAAAGAATTCCATGATTTCTGCCCATGAAACTGAATTGACATTCATTTTTGTATACGCAATGCTACTTTCATGTTTCGATAATATAAATGTGTTGTAATAAGGGAAACTCCAGGTCAGTGAATGGATGGCTTAGCGTCAAAGGTCTAGACAGGAAGAGTGGTGGGTTCGATTCCCAGTCTGGGTAGTTAATTTTATCCATTCTACATTGCTGTAAATTTAACTAAGTTACGTCCCATTTTTCTCTTGCAAACGTTGTACTTAAAGCAGCCAAAATTCGCTTTCACGAACAAGGCAAAAATTTAAATTTTTAAGAAATTTCAAAATTGACCGCTTGTAAATAAAACTAAAAATATGCATAATGCAGTGTGGAAATAAAAGTAATATATCGTAACCCTCCACCGCGCGCGCATTTTTTCACAAAGACTCATCTCGCGCGGCTGTCTTTGGACCGCCTGTGGCTTATTGGAGATTTCTAAAAGATTTAACTCAGCACGAGCAAGATCAAAAACACCTAAACATTATAAATAGTAAAAAATTAACAGAAATAGCGTGTGTGGCTGATGTGTAGCGCGTATGGAGCTGATATAACGTGGAACAATCAACAATAGCTGATAACACTCAACCCACCGATACTCGCAATGTTAGAAAAATTCTGCATTTATTTCAGTAGCATTGATATTAAATGTACTTGGAGATAGCGCTCTGGAAATACTTGCCAGAGTGGAAGGACACAAACTGACAAGACGTGATTGAATGTGGCACGTCCTAGCGCAGGTATTTTTTCACGCGCTAGAAATCGCGTGATATTTCGAGATATTCTTTTTAGAACTCTCTCCCACGTATTCATTGTTGTTTCTTTCTTTTTTTTTTAAGATTTTCCTTATTTCAAACATCAAAATTAAATAAAATAATAATTGTTTTATTTAAAAATAATCAGAGAAAACACAAATATTTACGTGAAACATTTAACATTTGTGAAAGTAAATCCTGACGAACAGTTGCACAAGATTTCTAGGCTTCATCCTCAGAGTCACGGATACTGGATGAATGACATAACTCTACGCAGACTTATGCATTCCTCACAAGTACATCCTGACAAGTAACACAGATAACGCCTCCAATATCACAAGCAAGTCAGATATCGTCAGAATACAACAGAATACCTGCAACAATACAATGCCAACTTATTAGAAAAATGAACACGAAATTAAATTATTATTATTATTATTATTATTATTATTATTATTATTATTATTATTACAATATTAAACCGGACTCCGTGGCGCAGACGGTTTTGTAATTTTGTGATTGTCTCTTCAACCTTCATCATCATCCTATCACCAAATAAATGTTAATTCAAGGCTTAACAACCTTGTGTTACCAAGGGATACAGTCGAAAAACGGATCCCCATAATGACACACGTTAATCTCTCCACGATAAATATGACTGGGTCGCGTAAAATACTTGCATTTTGCTTGAGCTGTAGGGTTCTTTTCACGAAATAGACGCGTGGGAGTGTTTAGACGTCTCCTGAGTGCCGTTCACTCTTCAACGAAATCACACTCCATACACCAAATTTGCAGAAACTTAGGAAGCACTGTCTGATGAGTAAATATGTCCATAAGAAATACCTGGCTTCTCACTGGCTAAATTCAGTCGTTAAATTTTGTGAGGAAAAGTGCTCCAAAAGCTATGCAAACACTGCCTGCGTGCACGACGCATGGAGAAATCGTGAAGAAAAGTAACTTAATATATTGCACTATTACTTTTACTGTTAAGTAAATAAAACAATTTGTATATCTTATAGCACCAAAACTGACTAAAGTGCTCCTAAAATAAAACGATGTGCATCATCAATGGATAGATAATACAAGAGAAGATACCTTGGGAACAGAATGACTTAACAAGAAATATTTCTAGCTACTTCGTATAGTTCTATGAATTCATTTTCAAGATCACCTGTCATCCATTTATCTGTATATGTTCAATGTCGTTTGTGGGTTAACAATATATTCAGAATATTGAACTAAAACAAACCTCTACATTTCCCCCTGTTGTTTAATTCCGTTTGATAGAAGAAACGCCACATATCAACATTAAATGTCTAAATATCTTGGGAGAATTTAAAACATTGATCCAAATCGGGAAGTTTAATTAAACCGAGCAATTACAACAAATCAGTATTAATTTGACTCAGTGGTAGAATGCTTTCTTCGGAACCTAAGGCACCCGGATCGAATTCGGTAAAAAATGCTTTGCTTATCTGTGACTATTTGTCAAATTAACTGGATTAATTAACTCTCTCCTTCACTTATTATTTTTATTTAGAATCATGAAAGCCCTGAAAAGATATCTTTATCTTTCTACCAATATTTTTATTTTTTTGTTTTCCAAATTATGTATTTTTTATTTTATTCTAAGAAATATAAAGATTACACGGCTAATCAGGAAACCAAAAACTCCGCCTCTGAGACTAATGAGATAACTCGCTCTTCTGGGGCTTGGTGAGCCATGTGGAAAAATTGAATAGGGTGAATGAAGGTCCATTTGCTTGCCGGTGAGCGAAAATATTGATTTTTCTTTTCTTACCAAGTGGCAACACTACATTCTTACATCGTTTTGACCTGGAGTCGAACCAAGGACAGTAGAAAGTGTGAGTCTGAGACTTACAAAGAGAAAAAGTCCATAATATCTCTCAACAATAGAGATGAGTTTAATAAATTCTCTTCTGAACTATACAATTATAGCAAGCAGAAATACATAACTAATATGGTCGTGCAATTATACTATAAGCAGTCATATTTTACATTAGTTTTTGGTAGAATTCGTTTTACCAAGTCGAAATTATACAATCCTCAATTATGTAATATCCTCAGAATTCAAATATTCGCCAAGTACGCAAACGTAAATTTTGGCTGCTTTAATCATAACATTGACAAGGCAAATGTAGAATGTTGTAATTTAGAGGATTCTGTGGTAATGTAGAATGAATAAAAATAACAACCCAGATGGGGAATCAAACACGCCATTCCCCCAGGGCTGGTACAACACTTCGACACTGAGCCTTCAATTCACTTCCATAGCTCTTGTTCTACAACAACACATTTATATCATCGAAACTTGAAAGCAACATTATATATACAAAAATTAATGTCAATTCAGTTTCATGGGAACAGGAATCGCGGAATTGTTATTCGTCTACACTACTACTATTTAGCTCTCAATGAACATTAAATAAACACTCTCCAATCAAATAATTTTAAACTTCATAGTTTCTTCGTAGTTTCGTAGTTTTGAAAACTATTATTAGATATCGCTGCTGGCAGGCAGGGATGTCCATTGTCATCAGCCTCTCGGGCCAAGACATTTTCGACGCGAATGTTTCCAGGAGTGTATATAAGAAGATACATGGATTCATTTCGACCACGCCGGAATGCGGACTCCCGAGAAGACTGCCTGAACGTCACGCAGTAATGGAACTACAGACGAGTATGTTGTGAGGTATTGCAAAGCCTACAAGTTGCCTAAACTTTGCTTATTATTTAACGAGTTGCAAGCGTAGAAATAGATAACAAATTTAGAGGTAGTAACAAAGAGCCGTTATTTTGAAAGTTAGAATAGCTGCACACGCTTAGTATCATTTTTACCTGACAGTATTTCAAAGAGAACGCGGACGCTGTTAGCGAATGCAAGATGTTGTGAACGACTGTAAAATAAATTTTCTAAAAGTGAAGCTTGAGAAATATGAGAATTGCATTGAACAGTGAACGCAATTTTTAACTGTTTGTTGATAGACATTCTGATGTTCAATTTGTTTCACTACATAGAAAGTCAAATTTTGTAATAGTTAAACATTTTAAATGAATCTTTAAATAATTTATTTCAAAAGAAAGTTATTTGTATACTACCAATTTTTTAATCCAAAATTGTAGTTAATTACTGATCTTTTGTGTTGATGTTTCGTTTTTCTGCCTATTGTATTGTTTTTCCGTATGTGTATTGTGTTTTTTTATTTCAGCATTTTTTGTGCATTCGCTGATAAAGTAAATTCTGAAGTTTTGTCAATTTAAATAAAAGAGTGTATTATATGAAACTTTTTATAGAATAATGCATTCTGAATTCTTGCCTAAATTGGTACTCTGCTACTTTTTTAGTAGTTCCTATTCGACAAATTCTTAGACTCTGATCATAGTTTAGGCATACATTAGACTGTGGTTACTACGTAACAACTGGCAATTGCTAGGATGACACATTTCAGGAATTTGTTCTTGAGCATTTAAAAATCCGAGACGTGACATCACATAATTACTGCACGATTTTGTATTTCTATTTTTGTTTGTTATAACTAATTTTTTTAAATTGAAATAATTTATAACTCAAATGATACTAGACAGTCGCAGAATCATGAAGTGATGAATGCGATACATTTCTCAATTAACTACTTCGAACATTTGTGGATATTTTTTTCTCTAAACCTTTTTCATAACCTCCACCTCTTTTCATTTTCTTCACTTCTCCTTGAGAAAGCACTGCGGAGGTTCCTCCGAGTGCTGCGCTTGAGTGCCCGCGCTACGCGAAATGTAGGCGCTTCGTGCAGATAGGAGTTCTCGGAATGATTGCCTTCCCGCTTGCAATCTCGCATTTGTTGGTTAACCTGAACCCCCTCCCTCTAGCGGCGCTCGCCGGCACGGATGTAGCGACCCCCCTCGCACCTCAGTGTCTCTCCGATGCGAAAAGGTTATTGAAGATATATCGTGTACCTTCCAGAGAAGACGAACTGAATCAATACATATCTTCTCAGACACACTGCAGATTGCTTTACCTTTCACATTCAGGTAATTTTAACATCAAAATATCAACCAAAGGTAGGGTAGAAAATGTCAATTTAATATCGTATTGTTGTAATGTCAGAATAATAATAGTAACAACAGAAATTATGTTCACATTCATGTGTTAACAAGCTGTAATAATAATAATAATAATAATAATAATAATAATAATAATAATAATAATAATACTTAAAACTAACAGCCAGAAAATAATTTTAACGAGTGATCAAAAGTATGATCAGCCTGAGTAGCCTCCTTGGGAATGACAACTCCAACACCAAATTGAATCTCTGCGAAAGAGCATTGATACACTTATTCAAGCAACCAAAAACAAATGCAGTGCCAAGGTTGACAGAGAAGTACAGAAAATTATGTTCAAATACAAAAATGAAGAAAACCAGACAATCACCAAGGGAGATGGCGGTCGTCTTCTCCTGCTGGATGGCGAGATCCGGCGCCGAGCTACCGATGGCTAGCTGTTTTCCCTAACCAGGTACTGCCCACCAGCTGAGCATCGCCCCCAGTCGGGACTAGCTCCAAGCTCCCGACCAGTCTCCCGGCATGTGTGGTTATTTAGTTCATTCTAGTGTGAGTGTAAGGATAGAACAAGGAAGAGGAAGGAAAGATCACGCGCGTCCGTGGCCTGTATATTAGGGCACTGCTCCGACATTAGCCTGGTATTGATCCGAGAAACCACAGAAAACTACCAATCAGAGCAGCTGGCCGCTATAATTCCCCGCCCGACAGCGACTGAATTTGATCTAGCTAACACGCTAGTGGCGAAAATCCTGCTACCGCCGGGACTCGAACCGAGACCCTCCCGATCAGAGGGACTGCAGCGACATCAGTTGATGCTCTGAGCCATATCTCCCGGTAATAGAGTAAGGAGATACCTGGAAAGTAACCTTTGTAAGAAACAAAATAAACTCTTTCAAACAATCAAAAACAGTTCTACCGCTCTATCCAGATGGATAATGCTAAAGGACCGAACCGAGATGAGTTGCCAGATGCTCAAAAAATGAATAAGTATTGGAGAGACATATGGACACAGTGTAAACACCACAATTTAAACGCAGGAAGGATCCAAACTGTTAAAGATGGTTGCGAAGACGTAGTATTATATATATATATATATATATATATATATATATATATATATATATATATATATATATATATCATATGACAATATGATATAATATGTCTGGTATAACAACTGTCCTAGCATTTACGAAAAGTTATTCAAAAAAACCCCTGAATAATCCAAATTCCCTACCATCATTTTTAATTTATTTATTAGTTAAATTATCTTCCTTCAAAATCTAAAATACCCATCTCTAATCCCGTGAAATATATGCCAATTATCTGCTTACCAACATTATACAAACTACTTACTTCAATAATAACAGATAAGATCTATCAGTACCTTGAGGACAATAACATCCAGGCTGAAAAACAAAGAGGCTGTGAGAGGGGGTCAGAGGTTCTGCAAGGAACTGCGCATTATAGATGTGAAAATTTTTGGACATCTACAGAAAACAGGAGGGTCATTATACACAGGGTAATTGATATCAAGAAGCCTTCGAGAACTTACCTCAATCCTGGCTAATTGATGTTCATGATATGTAGAAAATAGACTCATTGTTTTGTGTCGTGTTTAAAGGTTCAGATGGAAAAGGGGACAACTAAATTACACATTTGCACTGAAAGTGATTATGTCAATGCGGGATATACACATATCAAACAAGAAATCTTTCAAGTGGACTCTCTGAGTTCTCTGTGTTTCTGTCTTGCTTTGAATCTTCTATTGACTTGATTAAATAATGAACAAATGGTCTACAAAATGAACAGCAAAACTGATCCTGTACGCTTATTCTACCGGTTGTAAATGGACGACTTAAAAGTAATCAGCTCCACAACACAAAAGCTTAATCATTTGTTGACACCACTGCAAAATTTGGCAATGACATAGGAATGAAATTCGTCGTTGAGAAATGTAAATTAAATACACTGCGGAAAGGAAAGTGGCAACATCAGATGGATTACTCCCTTGCAGAAGGAAACGCTAAACAAGAACACATTCATACCATGAATCCTGAGAAATATGACAAGTATCCTGTATATTTACAAAGGTATAATGTCGACAAAATATTACTAAATATAACATAACCCAGGAATTTAATACTCATCTGAATAACATTCTGAAAACTAAACGCAGTGCTCAGAGGAAAATTAAAGCTATAAATACCTTTGTAATTCCAGTGCGGACATACAGCTTTGGAATTGATAGATGCACACCAACCGGATCCATTCAATATCAATTGCAGAGTCCTGTGTACCAGATTTAGATGCCGCCGTCCTGAAAGAGCAGTTGAGAGATTCCACCGACCTAGGACTCTGAAAGGAAGAGGTGTCATATATATTGTGAATCTCCATCACCAACAACTAGAGAGACTGCGCCAGTACTTTCAAGAAAAAGCTAATGGATACATTGACTAGAAAATCATCTCATTGAATGTGACTGATGAAAAAACGAATATACAAAAGCAAATAGAGAGCAATGAAATGAAAATCAACAATTGGAAACAGAACCAACTGTATGGACGCTACGCATACCAGATAGAGGGAGAACTCATGAGCCGTGAGTCCTCGATAAAATGGTTGTGCATGGGAGAGCTTTTGTTGAAACAGAGGGTTTCATGATAGCAATTTAGGACCAAGTAGTATCAACTAACAATACCATAAATTGATCCTGAAAGACACCAATGTTTTCGGTGACAAATGTCGGCTATGTAGAGAACATAGAGAAAATATAGATCATATTATCAGTGGATGCAGCTATCTATTATCTTCAGAATACACAAAACGACATGGCGACGTTTGTAAAGTGGTTTATCAGTAACTATGCCACAATAATAACCTTTTAATGGGTAACCGAACACCATATTGCAAACACACTTGCGAGCCTGTCATTGACACAAATGATCACAAAATATACTGGAACAGGAAGATGATAACAGATAGGTCCGTAGCATCTCTCTATTATCAGCCAGATATTGAACGGTATGACAAGAAAATTAAGAAGGTGTATTTGATTGATGTCGCTGTCCAGCTCGTTCACAACATATGGAAGAAAACGAGTGAAAAATTCTAAAATATCAACCTTTGGCAATTGAAATAAAGAAAATGTGGAGCGACGTTGACATGGTGACCATTGTGCCAATAATTCTAGGCGCCACTGGTGATATTTGTAATTTCCTACGCGAATAACTGGCTGAACTGTAACTGAAGAAAGGGATATACATCCAGCTGCACAAGATTGTCATACTAAACATGTAACATCAGGAGGAAGTTTCTGAATAATGATAGTTGTTCGTACACGCTTTATTTAAAAAAAATAATTTTAAACACATTACGCATCGTAAATCTAAGCACATCGTGTTACATGATGCAAGGTTGGTATGTCCTACCCTCTCACTTGGTATGTCCTACCATTTTATTAAAATCAAAATGCATGTATTCTCTCTGTAACAGTTGCTTGAAACATTCAAAAGCTGTTGGTTCTTACGGCTGATGCGGCGCCAAGACCGCGGCCTCCGCCGCCTCACGACAGTCAGTAGTGAGATGGACCTCGCACCGAACTGTCTAGCGAGTTGTGTCTCTCAGACTGCACGCTCGTCATGGTTCCATGACGCCATTACGCCACGTAACGGTAACCACTTCAGTCAATTACTTGCGCACTTCAGTTTTCATACTGTTACACAGTGTTGTCATCCCTATAACACATCACATTTACAGTTTACCGTGTGTGAGTATTCACAAACTTATTTTAATGTGGCGAGAAGTAACAGCAGCCAAGTGCTACATTTTGAACAACAGTGTATTACAACTGTGTTTTATAACAGGTACATTATTTCAAATGTTTCAATTGACACATTTGAACATTATTATTTCAAATCTTTCAATTGAATTCAACGTCTTATACAGTTCATTTTATCTAATGTAATTATCTATTATGCACATGCCTACCATGGCCATATGATAATCAGTTACCCGGGTACATTATTGCAATTTGGGGCAGTTGTATGTGCCCAAATACTTCATTTAGTGTGCAATGTGACGTTTGTACGGCTGTCAGTGTGCTGGCAGTCATGTGTGGCAGTTAATAACAATGCCATTTATCTACGCTAGAACTATCAGTTCCAATTGTCGCCCTTCTGTTGCGAAGTCATTTCCTTGCGCCCCTACACTAGACTAACGCGACTGTTGGTGACGTACCAGCGCCGTTAACGACATCTAGCATCAACAACCAGCTCGTGATCCATGCAACTTACTCAAGATTGCCGCCGATGTAACCATGCTTCATCACACTTCACGTATCATGTTAATTAAACTCTAATTGTATTTATTACTCATAACAGATTATGAAATGTCTTGAAAGTGATATCTTTCATCCAATCGGCCACCGATGACAATTGTTCACGGTGCAATCACTATCATTAATGCATTATATAAGAACAATACATTAATATCTTTAATTGCCAAATCTCAATTAATGTTAATTTATCTAGAGTGTATTTACTACGTTCTTCTCTTTTGTGAGATTATTCATTGATCATATTTGTCTGTATTTAATGTTTAATTAAATTAAGTTGAGAGAGAGAGAGAGAGAGAGAGAGAGAGAGAGAGAGAGAGAGAGAGAGATCAAAGACAGAGGATAAGGCAGTGCAACAATAGGTGTTTCGCCTACTGGCCACTGCGAACACGTACATCAGTGGTTGATCCAATGCTGATTGCGACAATTGAAACTTGTATATCTTGTTCATGGAAACCGGTACGCATGTGTGGAAACAGAAAAAATAAAATAATAATAATAATAATAATAATAATAATAATAATAATAATAATAATAATAATATTGGTACTAACCGAGCGAAGTGGCTCAGTGCGTAGCGCACTGACTTCGTAATCGGGAGGTCCGGGTTCGATTCCCGGGCCGGCCATCCTGACCGGGGTTTTCGTGGTTTCCCTCGGTCTTAAAGGCGAATTCTGGGATGGTTCCAAACGTCCACGATCACCTATCGCCTCCTAATCCATTCCTATCATCTCTCATCTTCCATACCCCCGGGCTAACAACCATGGGGGATAAAAATCGGATCCAGCTAAATGCTGGTCCCCCCTAAGAATTGTTGCAACCACCTGCTACCGTGATAATAAACAAAAACTGAGCCACAGTAAATACAGGAAGCTTGCTTGCGTGGTCCTAGTCGGCCGATTAACGAAAAAAAAAATATTGGTACTAATGCGTTAAGAGAAGAAAATATAGTTGATGATTATTTCTTGGTTGAAAAAAAAAAGTAAAATAAAATTAATTTCAGAAGATCTTAATAGAGGAAATAATAAGCAAAAACAATAATTCCAATAAGATACGATTGGATTGAGGAAAATGGGCACATATGACATTCGGACGATGAGCAACCGAACGTAGGTCTGCTGCGAGAACTCTAGGGCGGTCGATGAGATTCAGGAGACAATGGCAGCAATATCAAGGGTGGTGAAGAGTAGGGAGTGCCAACAGTGCGTCAAACGAGTTATAAAATTTAAGTTATTTTAAAAAGGCTGATAACAAGTAAATTCATTAAACTCTTCCAGATTGTTATTGCATGGTATCACCGAGAAGGCACATTTTTCTGTGGATCACGAGTATGATATAGTAATCTTTTTTGATGTACACTAACAGTCATGTATATTTTTTTAAATTCTAATAGTTATTGCTCAATGTAGCATGAAATATGTGCAATATTAAACAAATAACAGAAACAATAATTTCTTAAAGACGATTCCAATTTTTTTCTTTTAGCTTCTGGTAGATATAGTGCTAAATGTACTTCATAGGACGACTTAAACGCCATTTTACTGTATTCTTTTGTTTTCTCAAAAATTACACAAATGTAATATTTGACTTCTTTCTAACGACATTAATATTTACATTAGCGGCAATTTGCGTCCATTGTTGCATTTATAAGTACTCGTGCTTTCAATAATATCAGCTAAATTTTCACGACACTAAAGTTTTCTGTGAAAATGAGCTCAAATTGCCGCCTTTTAAGGGACACTCAAAAGTCATTTTCTCAAAAACGTTTCCAAATGCTTCCTTTAAACTTTTGCGTATGGATAATTAATTAATATAAATGCACTGTTTATAATTACACAAAAGTCATTTTGTTGAATTCTTTTGTTTTTTGTAAAAAATACACAAATGTATGTTTTTTAAAAATATCCCTCTTTCCTTCAATATTCATATTTTCGACGATTTGTATACATTATAGCATTTGTGAGAAAACGTCTTTCTAATATCTTATAATGCAATTTCTAGCCAACTCAAACCTTTTCTGTGTAAAAGAGCATCAAATTCCGCATTAACAGTAACGCTTAAAATAATTTTTCATAAAAACAACTAAAAATGCTTCAATGAAAATTTCAATATAGGACGAGGTTTTACTCTTCGTTGATATTCTAAAAATAATAATTAGGTTTTATCATTTCGAAATATTGAGAAGATTTTAAATTTCTGATATTTCTCAGTCGTTTTGGCTGATTTCTCAGTCGTCGAATAGAGCCTGCCCAGACATCTGCCCAGAAGATACTAGCTAAATATAATTACCTTAAAAATGTACCTGATAATCAAAGATAAAATCATTGTTATAATTTCATTTTAAAGGTGTTTATCACAGACAATGACAATTTTATTTGGATGAAACTCTGCGTCATTTCTTATCCTATTAAAATGTCTCGACCACTAAGTTTCTTTGAAATTCATGTAACATTCTCTTGTATATATTTATATTTAAACGAACTGTGGCACAGATTTTGCATGTGTAGAAACTTAAAAATTCAAAAAATGTAAATATACATTACTATCTACATCTTTTAAAAGCAATAGTAGTTTATAGAACTGAATATATTTCATAGTTAATTTTAATCGCGTGTTAAAAAAAAATAAAAAAATAAATGACTGTAAATAATATTCAATTATTCAAAAAATATAATATTCATGTCAAAACTAGGAAAGAAACATAGCATTACTTTTTAACTCCTACAAACATCTTCATTAAACTTTAAGAAAAAGATGCTTCGAGGCGGGCAGCGGTGGGTCTCCCTTCCTTCATTGACGTCCATATAAAGTGAGCACCAAGGGGGAAGTTACCTGATTAGCTCTGGAGGCCCGAGGCTACGAGGTAATCGCTGTTATTAACTACGAACCTCATCTACAAGCTCTAGCTGCAGGCGAGAAACGATGTCACAGTTTCGCGCACAGCACACTGCGGACGATAAAAACCCGGACCTACGTCCAGGGTCTTTTCAGCTCAATTTATTTGTTACGTGTACATTTTGGTAAATTATTTAGAAAAGTGATTAAAATAAAATGCATTTGCTCAATATTGAGAAAAAATGTTGAGTCTAGACAGAGAATATTCCGGATTAAATCGCTCTAATTAAAATTGTTCTTCATAAATTTTAGGTAAATCTCATTCATCCAGTACATTTCATAATTGATTTGCATCTGACAAGAATAAGAAAGATATAGCTTCAATCATTATCTATACATTTTTTTGAAAGATTGTTTGATATTGAGATTAACCAATCATTAAATATACACGTATTAAGGTCATGGAGCGGGAGGACTGACCACCTGACATTTACTCCAAAATGTGTTTCTACTTCTTTGAAGAAAATCCATTGAAGTAAGTAAAAGTCATTGCCTTCAACGCTTTTAAAACTGCCTTAGTGCTTAGATCGGCCCGCCATTTTAAATTGTACTGTTTGTCGGATGTCAGGGACTTTAATTTTAAAAAAATTCTTTACCCGCAATTTTCTAATGCTAAATATATTTATTGAGAAAACATGAATAAAAAATTAACACAATAACTTAACATAGTTTAACTTCATAATTATTCTCGTTTAAGGGCCGATTGCATTAAGCTTTCCATATGGGTTCCTTTAAAATGAATTTTATCAAACTTGCATTTTCCTCACGCCGTACATGAAACAACTGTGTGGAACTATGGATTCTAGTATAAAAGCTTCGAAATGCAACCACTAGATAGCAACTATGTGTGTCACAAGATTTTACGCGATGATATAAGGAAACGGAAAGTTAACGCAAAACTCGACCCTCAATCACTAACAGACGAACAGAGAGATAAAAGGCGAAGAATTTGTGCTGTACTATTAGATAGAGCCGGAATTGATCCCACATTTGTGTCCAAGATTATTGCAAGGGTTGAAAGTTGATGCTACCAGTATGACCCTCACACGAAGCGTCACTGAGCTGAATGGCGAAGTTATGGATTATCAGCCTCGAAAGTCAAATTACAACCTTCAAGAACAAACGCAATGTTTAGGGCATTCATTGATAGAGCATTGGTTCACCCTGAGAAGGTTCCTCCAAGTAAAACAGAGAACTAAACTCTTTAAATGGAAGTCTTGAAAAGTTTGCGACAAGCAATTCAACGTCGCAGCTCAGATTTGTGGCATTCTCATGGCTGGTTCTGTCAGCTCGACAATGCAAGATCCGATACTGCTTTATCTGTTAGCGAGTGTCTGTTCAGACATAGTTTAATTGCCATTCCACATCCTCCATATTCGCCCGACTTCTCAGCTTGTGATTTTTTCTTGTTTCCGCGAGTTAAAAGATGACTGAAAGGAAAGCTTCATGCAGACATCCAACGGACCGTGACAAAGGAGCTTCCGTTCCAAGCATCGCAGCTGCAGATTTCTCTGCTTGCTTCCACGACCTCTAGAAACGTTGACAAATGTGTATGGACAGCCAAGGGGACTAATTTGATAGGAGCTAGGATGATTACGTAATTTCAATTTTATAATTTTTGCGACCTTTTTTTCCTGGAACTTTTCTGACGAAGGATGTATTACACAGTACTAACTAATGGTTGTAGATGTAGTTAAAATGTAATTTGTTTCGTGCGTAGAACAACTTCCTAAGTGAGCCACAACCACTAGGCTGAATAAGGTTACTGATTTTTATTTAAATAAATACATTTTTGAATATGGCGAAAGGTAAATGAAGTGAGTTTTGCGTGTTGACAAAAAACTTGCTAAACATACGCTCTATTCAGGACAAATCCACTATTTTCACATCACACAGCAGCACTGAATGACAGCTGACATATAGTATGTGTTTTAATTTTAGCACTCGAGACATGTCGCGTTACATTTTCTTGTGCGAATACTGGCGGGCTATTTTGTCTACCTGCTCACAGACAGCGGAGAAATCTCAGACCGTCTTTGACGCCCGTCGTTGCAGGCTGTATTTGCTGACACGCACGCGGTACTCCACGGTGTTCGTTCTGAACTGCGCGTGGGTCGCTACGACGGAACCATAAATCAGAACCAAATTGCCGTCAATAATCGTACCAGCTCTGCAATTACCGTTATAAGGAGCCGCTATCTTTATGGCGAAGTACAGCGACGGTTCGTGACGAATAAATTGATTACTTTCAGCCTTTATGGCGATTTCATAGTAGGGCGTTGGCTCATGACTGCTACACTGGCACACGGCGTTTGATTAGCGTCATTATCACTGTTGTTCACTTGAATTTTTGTGTAATGAAGGAACTACATCCAACACAACATCATGTCGGGTGACGTACAGATGTTATAGTATAATTTAGATATAACGTAAGTCATTTTTGTAATCTGTAGTACACATTAAACATTGTTGTCAGTGGGCATCTATCAAGTGACACATACTTTAGTCTTCCTTTGGCCAATCCTTAAAGCGTTCTCTTCGGCTTCGTGATTCAATTATTTGTCGTAATCATATATTTTATCGATTCTTTAAAAAATAGTTTGTATTCCAGCATTTTCCTCTATGAGTGTGCTGCATATTCTTCGAGAAAACTAGAAAACTTAATTATCCATATTTTATAGACGTAACTTTATGTTGTGTGTCTTTATGTGTCTTTATATTCTGATAAGGCGCTAAAATAAACACACATTTTTGCAATTATCATTAGTCAACTGAAGGTTTCACAATAGCAACCCCCATCTTGATTATAGCTAGTCAAAGAAATTGATCACAAAACCAAACTTTTATTCTGAAAATCATAATTACAATCTATTATAATATTTTATTTCATGCCCAAAAGTCTGAGACATTTCGCAAAAATACTCATTTTTTCGAAATACTGACACACTCGTATTTGAAGATCTGTTTCTGATGAACACATTTCATTTAGAAAAACAATTTTCTTTATATTTGTAGTTGTAGAAAAAACGTCAAACATTTTTGAATAATTGCAATTTTTGAAAATTAGTAATTTGAACGAAAATGAGACATGCACTATTATCTTCAGCTGCTTTTACGCTATTTGCCAACAAAATTTAATCAAAAAACGTGGACCCATTTTCGGAAAATTTTGATAATGTCCCATGGGCCTCACATAGAGAACACCCAAAATTCAACGAGCCACAACATTAGCTGGATTTATTGGAGAATATCGATTTAGAGAAAATCGGATAAACGCCCTAGGTATTTGCATTGCCCACAGACGGACAGACATTTTGCCGTTATTAAATTTTTTCGGTATCAAAGACCCACAAAACGTCGATTCTAGCTCCACAAAGAGCTATAGGAATTAATCTCTCTCTCTCTCTCTAGATATATACACACACACACATATATACATATATGTGTGTGTGTGTGTGTATATATATATATATATATATATTGTGACGTACCTGGTGATGCCGGGTATTTCACTGCAATATAACACTAAAGGAGGGTATCTTTTCCGTGAATGGGTCCCTGGATAAGTTGGTATAATATTGGGAAAGTTAATCAGAAATAGAAATACAATCATGAACAAGATTTATTTGCAAATCAAATTTGTTAATTACATGATCTGATAACATTTATACACTCTGCCTTGGTACCAAGATTAGGTGTAATATGCATTTATCATACCTTCGGGGCCCCGACCAAATACCTTCAATGCTCGTAGAACAGCTCGTATCGACAGGGTTGCCGACCTCTGCAGCAGCTGTGGGCCGTCGGCGGCTGATGGCGTGGCGGTCGTCCTGGGCTGGTGACCTTGCGACTCCTCCCCGACTCGGATCTTGATACCACGACGTTGCACCTCTCTCGAATCACCTTCCGTCGATGGATTTAATTACTCAACCCGCGCCTATCACGCGTGCTGGTTCCAGTTCCGTACCACACAGTTTCGGTAAAGTTTCCACTACACCAATTACTACAAGCGCGATCGATTGTTCTATCAACACGAATCTTTTATTCTAATGATAATCTCATTGTCTACTTCACTTATTTACTGCTTCACAATTACTATTTCTTTACGAACACATCGCATGTTCCCTTTTGTCCATGCGCCAACGGCGAGCTTTTCGCCACACGTCCGAACTCTTCGCCGCTCCGCTAACGTCTGTCCTCTTCGCAATTCTACTAACGACTGCCTGCACGTGCTCGCTGCCCAGTTTGTAACTGACATTCTCACGCTGGCCTCCCGGCGGTGGCACCGGTGGCGGTAGCGACCGTTGCTAGCTCCCGTCGATGTTCGCAGCGCTTGGCGTACGTACCGCGCAGTCCAAAATATATATTGATTACTTACACTAATGTTTTAATTAGTGTAAGGGAACACATTCTGTATTTCAATATATATATATATATATATATATATATATATATATATATGGGACAAGATTTATTCACTTTTTCACTACCAGGGCCCGCAATGAAACTTTTCTTTCCTGCAGCATTTCAATTCTATCTCTATACTGCGTAAGTATTAGCGAGAAAATAAAAATCCGGCAAGACATTCAATAACATTAGTCTGATATAAGGGTTGGAACAACGGGATAGATATCTTCCATTTTTCGTCTTCCAATAATTGCTTTTGCACCCAAATGAAAGAGGACAGTGTTGGTATTTCGGAATGTATGTCAATTTAGATCATGTACAACAAATCATGATATGAAAATCTATCGAAATTATTTACGTCAATATCTTGCTTGAACAAGAACTATGCAGAAAACAATAAGTTACGGTACAGAGGAAACCAAAACTAAGCCTCATATATACGATCCCGAAAAATCTTCAAGTAGCACTTGCAAATGGTCTAAGGGTTCACCAAATAGCGTCCATCTCTCCTTGTTACGGAGGTGATCTCGCACGTATCTCCATGTTAGTGGGGTCATCTTTCGGTTTATAGCAGACATTATTCTTCACCTCACATCATAGACAGGGGAAGCAACCAGAATAACCACGTATAATAAGCTCAAAGCTAAAACGTTTTGAGAAGATAGTCATTGTTATGAATAAGAAGGAAAAAGGAAGTATGGCGGTCTTCAGGTGATGGCATTGCGCGGAATTGCGTTGCGCGATTGTTTTAATGTGTTGATAAAGCTATGCCCTTGTGGAATGAATACACAGCTATTTCTTGTTATATTTTGTTCATTAGGGAGCCAAAGTGTGCAGGAGTTGTATTCCATATCGATATGGCATCTCAAAGTGTCCGTCATATTGAATTCAGCGTGTTATTATTTTGATGCCTTCATGGATTAGGAGTTCAAAACTAAATGTTTGCCAGATTATATAACTTTTTTTCATCATTCATTTTATGATCACGTCATACCGTTTTGGAGTCTCTACGTAGCTGCCATACTTATTCAAAGATATCAAATGTTTCAATAATCCATGTATCATAGGTACAAGTGCGGCAGTTCGTTTTTGAATTGCACAAATTGATAAACATATGCAATACCGTACTGATACTTGTAAGACGTGCCATGCTAAAAAGACAGAGACAGACATAAAAACTGACAGAGAAACAGACGGAGAAACTGATAGAGAAGCTTATAGAGAAACTGACAGAGAAATAGACAGAGAAACAGAGACAGGCAGGGGCTGAGAGAGACAGAGAGATGAAGGGAGAGAGAGACGAAAAGAGTGAGAGATGGAGAGAGGGCTCAGAGGGGGACGGAGGGAGAGCGTGAGAGGAGAGGGATGGAGAGGAGGAGAACGTCTGTTGCATTTTCCTACTTGCATATAAAAACACACACTACCAATAAAGACATGTTGGAATCGAATTAATTCACAAAAAAATATGAGAATGTTCTGCCTAGAATAAGAATAACCTAAAACACTTTTGTACTTTTTCATATGTTCCGTTTTATTTTATTTGTATAAGTGTACTCCGTTTATAATATTTTTTTCGCCCTTTCACCTCTGTTTATTCCTGATTTTACTTGATATATTTGTTAAATTGTTTCAAGTATATTTAACGATTATCAATAACGATTATTTTCCTGTTAATTTGTTCCTTCTTAATTCTTTCATGCCCATTTCTTCTTCTTCAAGGAAGCTTGTATACATTTTCATTGAGAATGCCTTTTCTCATTTGTGTTTATTTTGGATTTATTTTTTTAAAGAAACATTTTGGTTAATTAATATTAGCTTGTTTTGGTAAGTTCTCTCCCATCTATTTATATATTATGTACTTACAACTGTTTAACGTATACTAGTTTTAATCCATAATTTCATCTCTGAGTACTCGTAATGTAATATAAAATTAATACTTTCATTCTAAACAATATCATCAAAATTTGTTGCCACTTGCAGACATAAATATATTACTTTTTGTTGATGACGCGTATAAATATCGGCGTGCTCCAGTATTATATTAAAAAAAATTTGTTTGAAAACTTGTACATTAATTGACCGAAAAAGTATACCCGAGTGTTAAAATATTGATTTTCATAGAATTTCCACAGTAACTTTATTTTTATATAAATACGTACAAAGTAGCGTAATTACAAATAAAGAGGTTTATTCCGCTTGAGATACATGATATCGGTGTGGCCCATATATATTTCTATTTCAGACGATACTCATGTCCCAAAGTATGGCAAATGTACTAGTTGTTTATCACTCTTGTAAAACTTTTACAACTTTAAAAAAAATTCCTCACGTTCGAGACATCGAATAGATATGGCACTTACGGCTCGTCTTGTAGACATTTGAAATCAATTGAAAAATATTTTTGTCGGTTGTGTACGTATGATAATGATCTAGTGTCAAATTTGACATTCTTGAATCAGTATGGCAGCAGAGATACCGAAACGGTATGGCATGGGCGTAATCGGCGATGAAAAACAATTTTTCGTGTTTTTTATGCTGGCTCCCGACATCCTCCCGCAGGGGATAATATGGGACAATATCTGTAAAAAATATAATTGTCCCATTGACAAACACTTGCAAATTCTACATAATGTTAGTCCTATGTGTTTACCATGATGAAAAAGAAAAAAAGTGAAACGTTGTACTTAGACTCTTGGAATGAAGAGAAAAAAGCCTATGAGAAAATGTATAAATTATTAATATGCAATTAAAGTTTTGAATGTGATACTTAAATTCAATTTGAATTTTCGTCCTTATAAACTATATAGAGCAGACAGAATCACTTCAAAATTGGTGGTTAAACAATAGAAATTTAAAACAACACTTGTTATTTCTCTTATCAACTGATACCTTATTAACTGAAATGCAATAGTGACACTTTCATATTTTTATTCATTAACAAAAACTAAGCACCTTATGTAGCGGCCTGCATTAGTATAAGTATTGGAACAGCAATCAACTCCTCCTGTACGTGAATGCATTTTATGTATTACTCAAATTCCTGTTTGATTTAAATATTATTACTTGAAGCTATTTCTTCTCATTTATATTGTGCCCAAGCTGTGTTGGGCACGTGTTCGTTACGTCTATCACTTTAATTATGACTTAACCTGACATTTTTCCGTCTCCAATGTCAAAGGTGAAATACAAATGCGCTTGCACTTTTGGGACTTGACGTCAGAGATGAAAGAAGAAAACTCGCCAAGACTCACCAAGGCGGCTCGGAGCTGCGACCGCCTTCGAGGTCGATTGCCACCACCCACGATGAGGATGGCGCAGCCACAATGAGTAAGCCGCTGCCCCCGCCCCGCCCTGGCCCCGCCCTCGCCCGCTTCCTCCCACGTCACGCTGTGGGCGGTTCGTTCGCGAGTCGCTGAACTGTGAAATTGCGCGGCTGTTTCGGGCGTATTATCTCAGTCCATGACTACGTAAGGAGTTTATTTCCCACTTGACGTTAATCCAGATTAAAATGGAAATAAAAACCGTCGCTGCGCCGTAGGAAATAAATCTCGCCTGCACGTATCTCACGCGTCAATCTTCACGAAACCTGCTGGGGAATTCGGAAGCTTCCCGACTTCCGGCCGTCGGTGATTAATTGCCGGTTGCTCAGATGTTCCGACGTTTCTGTGCGATTGTCGTCGGACGTGCGTCATCTGGCTAATTTGCCGTAGAGGGTTTGTGAACTTTGGTATCGCATTCTTCTAATCTTGAGTCTACTTCAAAGCTCTGTGACCTAACAAGAAGGAAGATAAAGTTACAAAAATCTGTACAGACGACTTTGTGATGGAAGGATGAGGAAAATGTGCTTATTTTAAAAGGCGGGTAAGGAAATATTGATATCGTGATAAAATTGTTAATTTCGACGGCCCTTAATGCATTTTATGTTTACTTTAACTTCCTTCATTTTCTGCTACTTAAATTTACGTCTTAAGAACCAAATATATGATACCTTGATATATAAAGGCGAAAAAAAGAGTTATACAACTATTAATCATAGGCATAATAGATTAGGTCACCTAATTAAATTTGAAGGACTAAAATTTTTTGTAATGAATAATCTGTGTTCAAGCATATATAACATATATGTATATATAGCGAAGGCCCTCGACATCCGGGTGACGCTGCATTAACGGCAGTAATGCCGACATTTCAAGCATCTAATCGTGGACTTCTTCAGAGCTAGAATGCGCCAGGAATGAACGAACGAATCATGGGTGTTCAGCTAGGTTTGCCACCCCCCTCGCAGGGTCTCTTCAAACTGTCGGCTTCCGGTGGGTTTTTGTAGAGATAATTTGACTCCTCTTCTCCGAACGGGGATGTGGATCGGGAGTCTGGGTTGTTGGTGGACGGGTTATTTTGTTTGTGGAGAGAAGGGTTATTTTGTCAGTGTTTTCGATGATGATCGAGGGAAAGGGAGGGACAGGGATGGGTGGGAATGGGGAGAGGTTATAGGGAAGGGGTGAACAAGAGGTGGAGAAAAGATGCGGTGGAGTTGTCGACGGCATCTTTAGTTGTGTCGGTTTTGGTAGTGCTGTCAGTTTGTTTGCCGTTTATCTTTGCCCTTTAGGTGAGGTGATAGGAGGGGGGAAGTTGGAGGATGTCTAAGGGATGCTTTTTCTATAGGTGTGTCGGATGGGTTTCTGAGGATGTGGTGGTGGGGGATAATTGAGTCTCTGAATAGTGGTTTGTTAATATATTTTTGGATTTGGGCTATTGCGAAGTTGTGGAGATATTTGAGGATATTGGATATTTTATTTTGAAGTTGTATGGCGTTGTAGTTGATATACATGGTTGAGTGGAAGATGAGGCGCATGGTGTGGTTATCGACGCGGGTTGTTTTTGTGCGGTTGCGGTGGGATGTAGCGAACCAGGTGAGATGGGCATATGATAGGATGGAATGGATATAGGAATTGTAGGTTTGGATTTTTCTGTTGCCGGGTATGGCGGGATTTGTGAGGACAGGATAAAAGATGCGGGTGATCCTGGTTGTCTTGACAGAGATTTTGTGAATGTGGTGAGACTATACGAATCGTCGAGAATATGTTAGGTAGAGGATATTTATAGTGTTCAGGTGAAAGGTTCATTGCTACGGTTAGGGGAGGAGATTGGATGGGTATGTTTTATAGGAAAACAGAATGGCACGCTCGCTCACCGCGGGAAGCAGCGGGAAGTTCATTGGCGGCGGAGAACAGCCAGTAATGGCAAGAACCCATAGAGGAGAGATACAACTTGAGTGCGCGTGAATCTACTGCGCAAGTTTCAACATGCGGTGGCCGCAAGTCACGTGACTTTGGGATACCGGTTGCTTGTTTTGCGTTATATTGTGTGTACCATTGCGTGCTGTTTGTTACTTCTGGTGCTACAGTGTAATTATTTGGAGGCGTGTTGGAAATTTGCTTATTGCAAAAGATTCACACGTGTTTGAGCTTTGTTAAGAAGCAGGGTTCAGTATTGTTGTTTTGGCTGCAACGAGTACGTGATAGGAAGAGGAGTCACGTTTCATAGGTAAGTTATTAGTTTATTTTAATATTCTATTATACACTAGATGCTAATTCATGCATTTTCGGATATTTCGTAGATAATTTTAGTGGATTTGTTTTGCATTCTAGTTTTCCTAAAGATGAAACAAGAAAGAAAGTGTGGGCGCAAAAACTTAGGACAGAGCATTTTACAAAATTTTCAAACGTTTGTTTAAAACATTTTGAAGAAAACAGTTTTGATAGAGAAAAGTTTGGAGGTGTTTGGCTTAAAGCTCATGCAGTACCTACATATTCAATTTTCCTAAACATTTCATTAATCACTCTACTAGAAGAAAATCCCATGTAAAAAGAATAACAGATGTTAGTAAGTTTATAGAAATCTTAAAATATTTTCTGAGCATTATTGTAATTAGTTAATAATGATTTTCTGATACATTTGTCTGCTGTATCAGCAACACAATCTAGTTCAAAGGCTTCTTCCTCTGTACCTTGTGCAGATGAGTCACGCTGTGAAAGAAGTGTAACTGATGAAAGTTCTTCATCAACTGAAAAGATTTCTGCAAGCAGAAAGCGTTCTTTGAGGTATGCGCAACGTGACTAATATTCTCTCAACAATAGGACTCTCCACAAAAGAAAGATATAGTCTCCTCACTATGTTCCTTGATGTAAATTATTCTAAAATTTTCTTTTATTTTCAAGAAGGGCAATAACAATTTAACTTTCTGTTAACATTCTGCAATTGTGTTGAGTATGTTAAACTTTTTGTCCATTTACTTATTTCATAGTTATATTGGTGACTTCGTTGATGAATATATGGACTCTCCATTAAAAGATAGACAAATTTTAAAAATAGAGAGAAGAGAAAAGAGAATGTGTGCAGCTGGTACTTCTCCGTATGTCACATAGAGTATTTACTGTTTTTGACTAAATAAATCAAAATATATATCAAAATAAAAGTTTGTTTTCCCCCTCTACAAATCCTAGAAATATTTTGATAACTTGCTGTTGTATGTATGATGTGGATTATCAATAGCAGAATATCTAGCATGGAGTAGTAAGAAAATTAAGTGATGAAATCAGTGAGAATATTAGAGCACAGATGGAAGGGTAATTTGTGGTACAAGATCGGGTTATGGATGCAATCCAAAGGAAAATGGAAGAGGTTTCTCACGGTGTTGAACAGAAGATTAAGTCGTGCAGGAAAGAAATAGCAGACACCAAAGAAGAATTAAAGGATTCGATGGAGACTACAAGAAGGAAGTGCAAAAGGAGGTTCAAAGGGGCGAGGAGAGTGTCACATCGCGGCAGGTGGAGGTCCAAGAATTGAAAGAGGTCAAGACGGCACCAAATGTAGTAGCGGAACCTATAAACATATCAGTACCTTCATTGCTGAAGTTTTCTGGCGGCGCGAAGGAAAACCCCTATTCTTTCATGAGAGCAGTGGAGCGGTAGTTGGCAGTTAGCTACTTACCAGAAAGAAGCAAAACTCAGGTCATATACCAAATATTGAAGGAGAATGCCAGAACGTGGGCGGACACCTTGACACCATTTCCCACAACCGTGCAGGATTTTAAGAAAGTGTTCTTTAGGAGATACTGGAACGAAGACATACAATTCAATTTCAAGATGGGGCTAATGAACAGTTTCTACTAACCATCAAATGGAGGTGGAATGCGGAACTACGCAACTCTGCGCTTAATGAATTTTAGATCATTATCGGCACCTATGAGTAACCAAGAGATTATATGCATCCTGATCTAACAGTTTCCAACAACCATTCAAAACGTGAGAAGCGCATGTCATACGGATCTAGTGAAGTTTCAGGACGCGTTAGGGAGTTACGATTAAACGTTTGCTAACGTGCCAAAAACAAAGAACGAGGTAAATATTAATGCAATGAGCGTCAGACTCGCCAGCGAACCCGAAATAGGAGAACGACAGAAAGCCAGGACTTGTGGTGACCAGAGGAATGAAGAAAACCGAGGAGACCGGAGGAAGGCGAAGATCGAGGAAGAGGCGAGAGATCAGACAAGCAAAAGGGAAACAGTGGAAGAGGAGGGCCACGGGACATCGACGTAATGCCATGTACCAGTGGGATGAACCCGAACCAAAATTTAAACGGCAGGAGTTCGTATTGATGAGCGGCCCCAATGCGAACAGACATGGAATGAGTAATGAGGTCCCCATTAATTCGTATCGAGTGGTCGATTACGAGAATGAGCCTTGGACCAAGAAGAAAAGCAGAAAGAAAATTTGCCGAAAATGACCAACTGTTGTATCATGTTTAAACGAGGAGGCCGAGGCGCTGTTTGACACAGTGTGCGTGGCAAGCGCGGTCGCGGAAGAATATCGTATGAGAAGTTGGTTGCAACAGGAAAAGCACATAGACACGTTGCCGATGACCCGAACCTACGTAGATGATGAACCCCTACGAGGTCTAGCCCATTTACCAGGCAAGTAATGTTGGAAGTGTGCTTTGGAGGTCATGTGTATGAGGTAATTACATTAGTGGCGAAGAATTTGTTATATCCAATCATTTTGGGAGTGGATTTTTTGGCGGATAATCGAGCTGTAATAAACGTGGAGAAAGGGAACATCATTGTGAATGGACACGAAATCTGGATTGGCTCAGGGGAAGAAGAAGAAGAGGAAAAAATCAGTATCAGCGCAGGAATAACATACAGTGGAGGGGTGGAAGATTGGATCGAACAAGTGGAAGAAGCTGATGAGTGAACAAGATGTTGAGCGAGAAATACAAGTGTGAGCTGAGAGAACTATTATTAAAGAATCGTCAGGTGTTCATGAAGAATACAGAGCCAATCAAAGATTATGAGTTTAGGATGCAATTAACGAATAATACTTCGTTCAGGGAAAGGAACTACCCTATACCAGCAGCTGATCGAGAAGTCGCATGGCTAATTAAAGAGTTGACAGAAGATAAGATCATTAAGGGGACGTCTACGTCATACACTAGCCTTATGGCGATTGTAAAGAAGAACGAACTACTACAAAAGGAGAGAAACTGGAAATGGGATGATGCTTATGACAAGGCATTTAAATAACTGATGGATGACTCATGAAGAATCCTCCGACGAAATAAAAATTATACAGATGTGTGGTGTCACATCCGGACTTTAATAAGACTAGGGAAGAGCACGCTGTGATGAAGAATGTTAAGGCAGGCAGAAATGAAAGATCTTTTTATTATGAAAAAAATCTGTGGTACGTGGGGGGCGGGTTATGAGTGGTTATTGGTTCACGTATGTCATGACGGATGAGTACGGTCATATATATATATATATATATATATATATATATATATATATATATATATATATATATGACAAGTCTGCCAGCCTGATTAGTGACTATACAAACTAGATCATTAGTTAAATTGTGTAGTTGTCTGTTGTAAAATAATGTATACAAAGAGGCTTCGTATTCAACCACATGGCTATGGAACCAATCATACCACACAGTGCTTTACAACGTGAAAGGGTGTAGCAGCCTCTACAATTACTTATGTCCCAAATTTGTAATTGAGCACAAAGAAAATTGTAATATAACAAAATGAAGACTAGATTGAAAATTCAACATACGCAGTTTTATTTGAAATCAGTAGGTACACTTTTCTATGATAGCGAAAAAGAAGAAAACAAACACAAAAATATGCACTGAAAAGATAACAAACACAAAACATTTGATCACTGTAAAATAACGAAATACCCCTTTTCAACAATAACTTACACCAATATACATACTTAAAAATAAGCCTGGGAATAATAAGTAAGGTAAAGGTAAGATAAGGTAAGGTAAAAATAATAAGTAAGTAAAGGATCCTTCCTAGATATAACAATTTTAGTTAAAAAAATTACATCACACTTTACTCATGAAGCATTTGAAATAAAATTCTTATCAGTAACTTTTCTCTGTCAGTTTTTTGGAATAATTGATGGCAAGGTCTTATTATTAATGGAGTTGGTTTTGAATCAGTTCAATCATTCCTGTTTTGAGATAGTAAAAGTTATGAAAAATTGCTAACATATTCTACAATTCTACACTGTTCAATTTACACTCAAGTTACACTGATAAAGAATACACTTTCTCTTTTAAGAATCTGAGATATTAACAGAAAAATTGCATTAACAAATATGTACAAAATCAATAGTTTCTGTCCAAGCTATTTCACAAACAAAAAGTTTCCTACAAATTGACATGAGTCTGACGCTCATTGCATTGATATTTACCTCGTTCTTTGTTTTTGGCGCGTTAGCAAACATTAAATCAAAACTTACTATATATATATATATATATATATATATATATATATATATATATATATATATATAATATCTAACCGCCTTACCTACACCACACAACTTGTACCTTCTGCACACTCAGCCGCATGCACTGTAAGCAGGTCGTTAAGATATTATGCTCGTGAAGCGAGCTTAGAATCTCAGGAAGCAGGATCTTTCGGGTACGAGAAAGGTCTGAACCCTCGACACAATAAAAGACACACAAATCACACATAAACGAGCATATAATTCACTCAGAATTCTGTGGCGTTGGTTGATAACAGAGAAAACAAATCAAAAACCAAAATCACACTTTCAAAAATATTCAAATAAACACAAAAGAAATTTTTACAGCCTATTTAATGAAATGATCTCTTAATTTTCTTAAGAACTAATTTTCTGAAATAATTTCTCTAACCAGTACTGGGAATTCCCTTTGAAAATTCAATACGCCTAAATTAAATTACACTAGTTACAATTGCACGTGAAATTAAACTTAATTTACAATCTCTTGCCTTTCTTGAAAAATATAACATACAATGAATAATATGTGGGCAAGTGCACTACTCTCAATTTTATCTGCTAATAACAGAATAATGACTGATCCAATATAATGGTTAAAGGCAAGTAATTACGCATCCAAATCTCCCACTGCAAAGCTGCAAATTATTACCACCCGTGTCCTCAATTTTCTAATACTTCTGGAACTAGTCTTTTCCCTGCCGACGTGAACTTGACCTAATTTCGTAGTTCTACAGGTTACCTCGAAACTGTCCACTTTTCAACCTTGAAGTCGCGTGCTGGGTTCCGCACCGCGTTGCTCGATTCCAACCTCGCGTTGCCTGCGCTGTCCTCTTGCGTCTTCTTCTATCTTCCTGAACGGCGTCTTCTCCCGGTCGACTCGCGTATTCTTCCGTCTCCACTAATCGGTTTCTTCTCCTCCCACGGCTGCTATCGCCTTCGATTACGCCCGATTTGTAGAAAATGTCCCTTGCACTTCCCTGACTGCTAGTGCAAGGACTTCGCTCGTTCCTAACTTTTATTCTGTTAATCAAGAACTTTCCGAGCTTTCCTGACAACGTGCAACTTTTTACTTCCCGTACTAGTTAACCCTTATCCGGGCAACCAATTTTTATGACGCAACCGGGCAGGCGGGGTCCAACGGACCCAGGAGTTTTTGCTAAGGAATTATGTTTACAAGTATATTATTTCGTCGCAGGTAATAAAACAAAACACGCTAATATGATTATTTTATTTAACAATACTTTTAAAAATACTTTACATTTTTTATTTTAAACATTGTTACTAGCATTACAGATCTGACACACTCTATTTACCTGGCTGTGTTCATTACATACAGGTTTTGAACAGATGCTACATCTCTGTCTTTGTTTTCTACCTCTTTCCCAATGGCACAAGTGACATCTTTTTTTAGCATTGTCTTCATTTTTCTTAGATGTAGAAGGTGCTGCTTCCCCGATAACATGGGTGATTGACAGACGACACTTTTTGTTCAACCCTCTTTGACTTTGTCTCCTTACAATGTGTGGACGAACCAAATCCTCTGCGACATCTACAATAAATAATCGCCTGATCTCATGTTTTTTAACATTCCACTCAGGATTGAGGTTTCTCCATATCACATACGCAGCTACACCACATACATCCAAAGAGTTCATAAAAAAAGTTAATGGCCAGCGATTGCTGCGTCTTTTACATGAGTAGGTATGCACGAGTTGATCCAGAGCATCGACTCCACCTTTGGTTTTGTTGTAATACATAATTATCTCTGGCTTTCCATTACTTGATAGAGTACCATCATGATGCATAGTAGAAAGCAATGCTACTGATCTATTCTTACTAGGTACAAAAGAAACTATCGTAATTTTCCTCGAAAATCCAAAAATCGACGTACCTTCAGGGCGATGTTTATTTGTGAGAAATTGGGAAGGTAAGAAAGTCTTGTTCTTTCGTACCGTACCAACAAGAGTCAGACCACGTGACAAAAGATTTAAGGCAAGATCCTTGTCAGTGAAATAATTGTCACATGTTACATTTCGATTAGTGCCTTGATATGGTTCAGTTAGTGCTTCCACTACTCGACGTCCTAAGCCAGGTGCTGCTCTTTGTCCATTTTCTTTTCCCAAATAAGGCATACCGTTTAGTGGGTAAAATGTTTCAGAGTCGCATGCCCACCAGACTTTCATCCCATATTTATCAGGCTTAGAAGGTAAATATTGTTTGAATGGGCATCTTCCTCTGAATCCTATTAGTTGCTCATCTACGGTAATGTTGGTACCAGGTAAGTAATACTTTCTGAAATTTGAATTTATCTTCTCCCAAATGTTTCTTATTGGTGCAAATTTGTCTTTTTGCCGTCTAATTGAGCGAGTAGTTTTGTCGTCAAAACGAATAAATGCCAAAATACTCTTGAACCTTTTTAGTCCCATTGTAGCTCTAAATATAGGCGGACCATAGACACTATTCCACAAAGTGTCATAATTGCAATGGTTGCTTTTTAGGTGGCCTGCAGTCAGTAAGAGTCCAATGAAAGCATACATCTCTACTTTGTCACAATCATTCCATTGCTTAGGTCTTTTTTCTTTGTATACTCGTTGAGCTTCTGCATTCGTATAACGAACAATTTCTGCCACTATTGATTCATCCATGTAAAGACTGAATGCATCCACTGGACATTCTATACATGCACTAGGTGGCAACAAAACTTTATTTATGGACCCCCGTACTATATTATGACTTCGTGCTCTGCCTGTACTAGTCGGCTCCGCGAACCATCCTGTGCCATCTTTACCATGATACTGAGTTACAACTGTTTCAGTCCCATTTTCATTATAATATTCTGAATCAGATGCATCAGTTTCCTCATGTTCATCACTGGCCTCAGACGCTAAACTTTCAAAATCTACTTCACTATCACTCTCTTCATCATTATCTGTTGACAATAAATCGTCCTCGTTTTCCGAAATTTCTTCCACTGCTCTCCGAATTTCAGAAGGTGAAAGACCTCTACGTCGGGACATTGCCTACAGATACAAAATTATATTCTAAGTAAAACGCTTGTGTGGATAGTTTGAAAAACGTGAGACAGGAAATGAAACTTTACATTATCTGCCAGTAAAGTAGACCGCGAAATAAAATATAAAACAAAAACAAACATACCTGTTGCTTTGCAGTTTTTCCACTAAACCAGGACAGCACACGACTACAAAAACTGTCTCTCTGGACTCTTGGCTACACACTAATCCGCTGCAACAACGTCTATACATCGGAAGGTGTCCTTCTCAGAATCGCATTATCACACGTAGTGTCAGATAACATCCCGATGAAAAGACGTTGCGTAACCCGACATCCGTCCGTCCCTTGAACGCACAGCTGTTGTCAAATAATCAACCAAACAAAACCAGAAAATACGCTATTACAAGTAGATTAAGACACCTGGGTCCAATGGACCCCGCTTGCCCGGTTGCGTCTAAAAAAATATAAATATTTTTTTATTTATTATTCAGTAATGCTTTTGCAAAATGGTTGCGGGCACATTTACAAAACAATATTGCCAACAAAGTCACAAAAAACTATCGTAATACCTTTGATAGTTTTCACGTAAAATAATGAAACTTTTGCTTCTGGGTCCAATGGACCCCGGTTGCCCGGATAAGGGTTAATAGAAGAATACTTTACTATTCCTCACTACTGCGCGGACGACTAACTAGACGTTTTTGAAACGCCGGAAACTCCTATCTAAAAGGTCGTTACGGCGGCGAATACTATCTAACCTGACGAGCGTTGACGAAAATCTGCTTACTTGCCGAGCGGTGATTACCAGGAGAGCTGCTTCTTCGGCGAATGCTGATAGGAAAAAGAGGGCTTCCGCCTGTGCGCTCGCCTATTTATTGGCGTTGCCTGGGGAAGTTCTCGGTAGCGGGGGTAACTTCTCCTCCTTCAACCCTTCACCAGTAAAAACGTGGCTTGATAGTTCGTGGCGACTAGTACGAGCAACGGATACCAGGCTGCGCGTTTTGCTACTCTGGTTTTCGGCCGCTCTTCTCGCTGCCTGTGAACGTTCATGCCGATGAAACGGTGGTGTTATGGGGTTGTATAATCCCATATCGGCACAATATATATATATATATATATATATATATATATATATATATATATATATATATATATATATATGAACTTCTGTTTCGAATTCACGGTTGACCACATTTGAATATTTTCTCCCTCCCTTTCTGGTATAAAAAGTTTACGTTGCGCGCCGTTTTGAGTGAGGCGGCAGCAAAGCGACTAATCACGTGTCATGTTGCCCTGAATGCCTGCACTGGGGCCTAATAAATACATCCACTTTTAAGGGAATGATAAAGCAACGTCAACCTTACTTCATCGAGGGGGCAAGTGTCATAGGTGGCGAATTCTGGTTGTCCTTGGACTGCTCCTCTTCTTGGATGACAAATTTCGAGCAAACCCGTACTTATTTTCTCGTAGTGAAGTTTGGCTTTCGCTCTCACTGGCAGAATGCAAATACGAGATCCAACCGTCCGTAGAAATGCCATTCGGGCCACGAGTTACGAACGCGTAGGTGGCTCAGTACACCAGCCACAAATCAGCTCCAATTGAATTTAATGCAATACCTACCGTTGCCGTCACCAGGACGCGGTCGTTGGGGAGATGGTATACCAGATATATAATTATTTAATCAGGAAAGATAAACCCAATACAAAAAAATCTGTCGAAGAGAAAACATAGTGCGAACATAATTCTTCTACATGAGCTAACAGCTTCCACATGCGAAAACATGAAAATTTCTTCATATAGTTTCATGAATCATTGATCACCATGAACAGTATTGTAAACAGAATAATTACCTATTGCGGAGGGACTTTACGAAATGGTTTACTGTCATATTGTATCAGATTTCCATTCGTTTACCTTTACTGCCGACGGAACGTCTTGTCCTTGAAGCTGCTTCTAATTAAAGTGGGGCGATCCGTTCTTCTGAATCTTTGGTGCGGTTCGTTCAGGTCGATTCAAGGAATCGATATTACTCCGCTGATCATTTTAGTGCTTTCTTCAATGTTGCGGTGTCACTCTGCTTTGTCAATAGTTGTTTAATTATAATTAAATAATTATGGGTCGAGAGGTGAAATAATCCTCGTATGAGAATACGTGATTGGTCACAATATATCCCTTGGTTAATCGCACTAGCGTACTTTTTAAGTATCTGGAACTGTTATTGTCGTAGGTACCCTCGAATTTTAAAGATTGTTTTCCAAAATCAAGCAGTTTGGACTTGAGCCAGATAGACAGGGTTTCTGCAATTTGGATTTTCTTAAAAAACGGTTCCAATTTTTTCAAATAAATTTGCCTTTATGCAAGGTTTTACTGTTCTTTAATATTCTCAAAATAATATTTCCGTTCTACTATTAGGAAACCGAAAAATTAAGAAATTTAAAAAAAATGCACTTTGGGCGCCGAAAGATGGGAGCAGGCAACAACATGTGTTAGTATAGCTAGCTAATACCAAAGGAAATAGAAAACTAATATGGGAAAGCCTGTGCCATTCTATGCACTACTAGTTGCCTCTTATTTTTCTGTTTTTCCAAGTCACAATATGAAGGGTCACCTCGATATTTTCCTTCATTTGTACTCACACTGTCTTCAGTGTTTTCTGGTACTCTTACTCGCCTCTTCTGAATTCCTTTAATTTCTTCTTTAAACTCATCTGTTATTTGATACGTTTCAATTATCTTCTCTTGTAGTTCTTCCAGTTGATCACTTCATGTAGCCTAGGTCTAGATGAACTTTTTTCACATTTTCCGAACGGCCATCCTGAAGAGTTTTCGAAACATCAACATTATGCATATATTGAAATAAGTATGTTAACTTTGTAAACATATGTAATCAAAATATTTTCAATAATGACACCCAAAGTTTTTCATAAAAAAGATTTAAACTGTAATTTTTATCGCAGTGGCTCGTTATGACCTGAGTCGAAGTTTTAAATATTCGTTTAATTTTACTTTCACCGAATTAATTTTCTCTAAATTATTGAATTGTGCAAATCATTGAAAAATATTTTCCATATTATCATCATTAAATATTTATAAATAGGTTCCTTGCAAGAATATGGCAAAATTTTAATAGGCAAATTTTTTGCTTATTTATTTCCAAAGACCTATTTTGATCAATAGTGCCACCTTGCAGAAGGAAAAGGTTGTTGACAGACGGTTTTTGTTGTAGTAAGATACTCAACTCAGTTTCTAATCGATGTTCTATCCTTCTGAATGTGTAAATAAGGAAAAAGAAATAAACTTTCTCCATTCCCATCTTTACCCCCAGAGGGCATATGCTTCTCGTTCAGCAAATTTAAACAATGGACATGGCTCCAATTCTCCATTTTTCTAGTTTTGTGCTTGAAGTGATTCTTACTGACGCAGAGGCTGTTGTAGTGTCGTTGACAATCTCGTTAAAGTAATTTTCGAATGGAGACTTATTTTTCAACTGCTGCTGATACTTTACTCTCCTGTATGACATATCTAGTGGCCATGCAGGTTTGTAACTTTTGCAAATTAATTGATGACGCATAGTTATTCGTTACCTATTATACTTTGTTACTTATTAAATAGTAGATGGCAAATCTGTGCAGTCACATTTTGTGTCACTAGTAGCGATTTCTAAACGGTCAGGGCGTCAACGGATGTCTGCTGTGTCTATAACCAGGAGGTTCTAGGCTCCTGGTTATAAACACAGCAGACCAACGCCTCCCAAAGCTCCCAACGCTTGCAGTATTTTGGACACCAGCCAGATAAATAGCCAATAAATTCAGCCGATGTCTGGAGGAGAGTTGTAGTGGAGGCTGCTCTGATCGATAGTTTTATGTGGATTTCCTGATTATTACTAGGTGAATGCCGGAGCAGTTCCCTAACAAACGGGCCTCGGACATGGCGCGATCTTTTCTTGCTCTTTTTTGTCCTATCCTCACTCCTTACCTCACATACACACACACACACACACTTACGTGCACTACACTACCACATGTTCGGAAACCAATCAGGAGCTTAGAGCTTGTCTCTGCTGGGGTGATACTGGATGACGACATGTGTGAGCTATCGCTATCCAGCGAGCGAAGAACCCAGAAAAATCCCGAAATAAAAACATACACTACACTTACGGAGACAATGATCATAGAAGTTGACATGCCCCGAAACACGAAATTGAGCGTAAGGGAGATACTGTGGACAAAGGTATTATTCCATATGTGACACACGTAATCTGTCAAAATTATTTTTATATGTCCTAAAAGTCCTCGTTAAGCCAGCTAAGGTTGGCCAATAGATTTTTAGCGGTCGTTCTGTAACGGTGAAATGTGTTTTCTAGTTGAAATGGAAAAAAATGCGACTCCATTAAAAAAAGGAAATTCAGTTTCGAACTTAAAATATTGATTTTAAATATTCTTCTTATGAAAACTTCATGTTTTAGTTATTTTCTACACACAGTAAAAGTATTATTTATTTTAGTATAAAGTGATAAAAACAAAAAAAAATCAAAATAGAGGGTGACGGTTAATGTGGATATTGATTTTAGGACTGTCCACACTAACCTCACAGTATTGAACAGCAAAATTTTACAGTTTTTGTTCAGATTGTGTCAAAATATAATCAAATATGTGCAAAGATTTTTAATTAAACGTTCAACTCTACACTGTTTAGAAGAGCTTGATATGTTATAGTTCTTTCAAGTTACAGACAGAATATAGTGTTTCAATTCAGCCCTGTACTTAATCCTTAGTTACACGCACTGCGATTGTGACGCGAGTACACGCACGCGGCCAAATTTAAAAGCTGTTTTATTGTACTTTCATGAATATCAAATAGACTTTGTGTATCAATAATATCAATCAATTTTTGGAATTAATTTTTGTATTTTCATTAGATTAATGCATATTTAACGAAATTTTTGGTGAATTGTGATAACACATTTCTCTACAAGCAGTCTGATATTGAAAAAAACATTAGAAAATGGAGAAATAAATAATAAGTACAGTGTTAGTTAAAGGAAAAATAATTTTGTTCAAAATATTCAAAATAAAAATGCTGTCAAAAAGCTAAGAATGACGAGCCTTATGACCTAAATTGTTTGGTGAAAATTTCATCTCAATATGTTGAACCGTTTAGATGAGAAAATATTAGAGATTGACTTTTTATTGAATCACCCTGGGCATTTAAAATTAATTGAACTATAAATGTGCCACAATATTGGAGTTGTTGATACGCAAATAAGTTGAGATTTTACACAATTGTTAAAATGGAAAAAATATTAATGCACTTGTCTGATGTACATTGATAAACTACCAATAGAAATGCATAAAAATTTTGTTTAAATCGTAAAAACTATGTTTCAATAGTAACACACATAAGAATCATGAGAGTACAACTTAAGCTCCGCATCGCTAAATATTCTCCTGTGGGCGACGTCTGCAACGACCGAGAAAGGCTTTTTTAGTCATCTATCGATGAGTCACCACGGCTGAGGAAGAAATGGGAAGTCGCAACTCAATACCTCCTGCTAACTGACAATAAGACGCAAAAATATAAGAGTGCGTAGTCTCAGCCCACGTGCGAGTAATCCAGGGTTAAATACAATTATTCTGAAAATATTGATTAATAATAACATAATCATCACTTTTTCATAGTCAATAATTGCTAAATATATAAATACTATCTTCATTAATTGCCTTTCTTCTTATAGTTGTTCTGAAAGTTGTTGAACGAATAATAATACAATAAGTACCTTAACGGGACAATAATTGCTAAATGAGTAAATAATACCTTTCTTAATTAGTTAATTATTTCTTTCTTATTTCAGATGGTCAGAACGTATGCTAGGAAAACCCAAAGATACTATTAGTGAAGAAATAGTGAAAGATGTCTTGTGTAGATAAGCCTTCAGAACTCGTTCTATTAAGGTAATGTATTAAAGTATATTAACATTACAAATGAAAGAAAAAATAACTGTTATGGTGTGTGTCCACAATAGCCTCCAATGAGGACTAGAGTGGACAAACGTATTGAAACCGATTTAACCTTTTAGTTTTCTTGTAAGTGTTAGATGTTCACAACTGTGACCTGTTCATAATCAACAGTCAAAACAAAAAATACGAAATAGATATATACAGAATCGTGAGTTTCTTTTGCTCTTAAAATTAAGGAGGCATTATGTATATCCAAAAATTCCAATCTAAAATAAATATATTCTTAAACAACAAAACAAAAAAACCCTTTTTACAATAACAAAGTCAATCGATAATAAAGTTTGGCTCTTCTCTCTTGAAGAACAAAATTGAGAAAAAAACAAATACAAATACAATGACATAATCTACACAAACACACACACACAATAAAATATTTACACTGTCACAAGTAAATTTTGTGTACAACCTTTCCTTCGACTGTTCGTTCTCTGGTGTCGTTGTTCCTCATCTTTGCCCTGGGTATGGCGACACGATTTTACCAAATCCACAAATTCAGATAGAACAGAACCGTTATGTTGAAAATATCACTTTTGAAGTAAATTAATTCACCATTGTATAATAACGACCATTGAAGAATACATAATTAAAATCGGTTCACGGGATTGGTCAATGTGATTAGAGAAATGAATGTGGTTAGTTACGCCAACTTTCGAAATGTATAATTTCTTCCTCAGAACTTACTAATAATCATACAGGTTCCATCTCATTCCAGGCCTTCACACCCAACTCCACATGGAGTAGCTGGTGCACGTGGGTCTATCGCGAGACAATTGTGAGTTGGGCCAAGACCCAAACATAAAAAAAATGATTTTACCTCTGTCCAGGCGAAATCAAACGTCTCTTTACGAATTTCGTCGTTTTTACTTCACGTTACGAGTGCATTCTGTGCCTCTGATGACAATGCGAGCTGATGACCAGTGGTGTGACACTAGATAGGGCACATCCGGTCCTTATTCAAATTCCATACAGTAGCCAATCAGAGTTCAGAGCGACGCCATATACATCTGTACAACACCAACTCGCTCAAGCGGAGAATATGTGTACTACTTATTCATTTTGAAATTGTTTCGCAAACGAGCCGGTTGGTTACCGTTGGATTCCTTCCTCGTCGACTTATCGTTGTATATTCACGTGCTGTTCGTAGGGCTGTTAATGCCATATCGCAGTCAGTGAATTAGAGAAATGAAGTGATTTACTGCTGTTTGAAGTCTGAAGCGTGCATTTTGGCTTCGAGAAGATGCTGGATGCCTAACAAATAGTGGAATTTTTTTAATGTTCATGTTCAGTTGCAGATCCCTTGTTTGGACCAAGCGAGGTGACACCCACTGCAGCTATGGGTGTAATTGGTAAGACTTTTTTAATAGAATATTACTGGAATATAGTTTTAATAGAATATATAGTTTGATGGGAGGCTATGATACCAGCATTTTTTAATTTTCAGATCCTTGTACACAGGCAGCTTTTCGAACTGAAAATGGTAAGTCTCTTGTATATTTGTAAAATGCAAAAAGAAGCATGCTATTGAAAGCATAATGTATTGGCAATAATTTGTTGTTGATTAATACAGGTTCTAGTGCTGTTGAACATGCTGCTACAGCAAGTGCAGCAGATGCTTATTCTAGCCTTGTGAAAGGTAAATATTTGCTATAATCTTTAAGAATCTCAATTATTACTTTGTTGCATTTATTGAAGATGGGATAGATTTCAAGTTTGTCTCCATTTTCAGATATTTTTCACCCATGTGAGGTGTCACCTCGAGTTTTTATGGACGTTTCTCATGGTATGTTCCTTTCAATATACAGTTATTAGTGCCAATTGAGGGCAAATTATAGTAAATAAAAAACTTTTTTTGGTGATTACAGATCCTTGAACTTCTGGACAGGTGCAAGAAGCCATTCTGGGAGATGTATCTGCGTCTTCGGTGTGTGGTAAGTGCAAGTGCTTTCTAATTTCGTAATTCTAGATGGTGAATTAAAAGAAACATCTTTCTTTTTCATACAGAACAGAACATTCATTTGAGGACATAGTATCTTTCTTAACGGCATTTTTTGCTTTTCAGATCCTCTTCCAGAGATGGCTTCTGAAGCATGGATATTAGACCCTACGAGTTTGACCCTAAGTGGCTTTAAATTAATGTTCACTTTGAGGAGTCAGAAGTCACAGAGATAATTTTAAAGAATTATTGTTATATGCAGTGCAGTGAATAACTTGCTTCATTGTGCACAAAGTTTCTGAACATATTTCTTTTACGCATAAAGGTATGAACAAGGAGAGTTTTAAAATTAGTGTGTATTCTGTCATTGGGTACAGATCCATTATATAAACTATAATTCTCACATCTGATTTGGAAAGTTCTAATTAAATAAAATTTAAAGATAAAATTAATTCTGTAAAGCATGATCATTTTCTCAATTTTGGAATGCCTCTTGCTATTATAAGACACTTTATTTGAATATTATGAATACAAAGGTTTTGAGTTTCTGTTTCAGAGGCTATTTTCATGCAATTTTAGAATTTCTTTAATGTCTATTATCTAGTCTGCAATTTGTTTCTTTCTTATTAGTATTAATTTTTATTATTAGTATTGATATAAGTTGCGGTATATCCGGAGTTTATGGTGCCACCGGTTCCTTCGGTTCCTTTGGTTCACTGATCCGGTTCACTAGAGGGGAATCGACTCACTGAACTGAATCCTTGTTTATTGTTCGCATGTTGTAATGGTCACTATGTTATCGCAAGAATTATAATTTCTATTTAACACTCACATGCTACTTAAACTATCATTACTACTCAAAGCCAAAATTTAATTACCAAAAAAAGCATCTTATCAACTTAACACTTTTTTATATGCTCTAGAATTCGCAATATATTTCACTAACACTTTCTATTTAAACATTTTTATTATTGGGGGGCGATAGCCCCCCAAACCCCCCATTTTAATAATATAAAATCAACCAGACTATTTTTTCAAACAAATACTATATGTCAAAGATAGCAGTATTTTATTAGAAAAAATATAAAAAATTAACTCACATAATCGCTGAAATTATAGAATTTTTAGAGTATTAAAAATACTATGGTAGTAAAATGAGTGTAACATATCTGCACTAATTACGTAGAACATCCTTATAACACGAAAAACTTCAATGATTCATCAACGTATCACCAAATCTGCTTATATCTGAAAAAATACACACTCTTTACTTCTTATGAACTAAAGTTCAGTAAATTAATAAGTCTCCTCTCAAACCAAGAATCCTTTCGTACAGACATTTTCACACAATGACCATTCTGGCCTCTGACTCTACAAATACACTCAAAACCATCTGTTCTATCCTTTCTCTCAATAAACTTCATTTCATTCTTGCATACATTATATACACGTCGAGACGCAAGCAAACCCACTTTCTGACGCCACTGAATCACATTCAAACTTCCCTTTCGGCGCAAATCATAAAAAAATTCTGAATTTATACCTTCCATCTCGGTAGACACACAAAACAATTAAAAAGGAACTTGAAATGGCAATGAAACACGCAAATCCACGCCACAAAATTCTTCACTATTTGACGATTCATAAAATTATGAAGTAAATAATTTTGTAGTCATAGTAACAACTAAATGTGTTGTTAGGAGGCTGTTCTATTAGTAAATCAAGTGTATTTCAACCAGCTAGATAAAGTCTTAATTTTGTGATTTAAAAGAGTGTTGTGAAGTGTAGATGTGAATTGAAATTTAAAATGTATCGTCATTAAGACAAAATGTTTCGTAATTGGAAAAATGTATAACTTTATTTGGCATAGTGACATAGTTAAATTGTGTATATATTTATGGTTTGAATCAATGCCATCAAAATTTTTCTCCAGTGATTGAAGTGAACCGCGAAACTATAACCTTGTGAATCACGAGATTAGTGAACCGAATCAGTGAACCAAAGGAACCGGTGGCACCATGAACTCCGGATCAACCTAAGTAGCTTATGTATTGTTATACTGTTCTGACAATAATAGTTTCTCATGACAAACACAATCTTGATTCAATTTATATTCTAGTATGTGTGTATCATTGTGTTTTGTTCATCGTCATGCCAATTACATTCTGGATTTGAATGCTGATCCTTATTAGATTGTGAATTGTTGTGAGTCGTGAATGCAATGCTTGATTCTATAGCTCAGTTATTAGGACATCTGCCAGTTATCAGAAGGTCCCAGGCTTGGATCCTGGTGCAATCAAATAATTGCACTTTGACAATCCATTTTCAGAATTAAATTGTAGTGCATAAGCATTGATGGAATTCCACTATTTGTTAATCATTGTTTTAAAGGTGAATGTACTTTCACAGTAGATCCCATTATAAAAAAGCCAGGCTCTGAACTGTTCATGTGTGAGATTAGCACGGGTAAATTAAATAATTTTGTCAAATATTTATTGACTAACGAAAAACGTTTTTAGGTCGCAACTAGTAAAAGCGGTTCTTTCAAGGCACGCAGAGCATGCTAAAAGCTCAATTTTTTGCACTACTGCAAAAAGTGGGACAATGCTCAAATGTTCTCATAAAACTTTGAAAGTAACAAAGAAAACAAACTACGTTCATGTGACCTAATCAGATAGTATTGATCTTAATGTAACAGTACATAATTATGTAATTCGTGTTCTTAATGGCTTAAGTAATTCGCAAAATAAAATGGCACTTTTACCCCTTGTATCATAACTATTTCTTTTACCTGGGCAAATGTGCGGTAGTATTTTCATTTGTTTCTTTTCAATTCTGTTCTTATTGTTTATTCATAATGCTTGTAATGTAGTTTTCCATAGTGTTAATTTGGCATATCTACAAGCAAATACTAAAGTTGCAATTATGCAGGTGTACTGTTTATTACTTTCTGTAATTCAAAATTGTTATTACTAATGAAATTACGAAATTGTATAATATCAATATGCTCAATAAATACTAGATTTTACTACCCTAATTTGACTTTTTTCTTCCATAAAATCCGTATAATTATTATTGTGAATTTTTTAATAAATTAAGGCGAGGAAAGTATGGGAGTGAAATTTTAAAGTTCCCGCGTCGCTGGTTTATTTCAAATTTATCGGTTACTTCTTTGCTATTGGCTGTCCGTTTACCCAATAGAAATTATACAGAACAATGTGGCGGCACCGGAAGTTGGGCAAATAAGGCTTTTCCTTTTAACATTGAGTGCCGTCTCTGATATATACTCTTTGCTGATGACAGGTCGTGGCGACTGAGGTGGAAATCACTGGGTTCCCCGAATTTTGACAATGGTATATTTTACGCGGGGCTGCCCAGGAGCTCATGCGATCTTTCGGTGACTCTCCGAACTAACAGGAAGCCGTTGACAATCTACTTCAAGGAACTTTGTACGAAAGAAGTGAGTATTTGTATTTGCTCAACTGGGAAGAAATTCGCGCGGCGTTTTTGAGTAGAATTAGAAGCCAGAGCGTCAAGTTTGAAATACAAGTATATGACCTTTTCTCTGAAACGCCTTCAAGGTGCCATCAAACATCAAAAGTGCCTTTTTAAAAACGAGGCGCCAAATGTGAAGCAATTTGGCGGTCAATGTGTCAAACACAAGACAAGTTTGAACTTGAACGAATGTGAAAATGTTGGTAACACACGTGTAGTGATCTGCATGTCAGTGTGAGTCTGCTTCGCAAAAAAACGCACTCGAAATGCAGGATTAACTGAATCTTCCTCGTTAATGATATTTCATTGCTGTTTTCCGCGAGTGCGGGTCTAATATTGCTATCTCATACGCTGTTCTGATCTGAAAATATATACAGTTTTGATGTGAGTTCATTGATGCTTTCATAGAACCTGCATTACATTGACACAAAAATTCATGATAATTTTCACTTTCCAATAACACTTTAGAAGAAATTATATGGACATCCTGTGGCCACGAAACAAATTTTGATTGAAAGTTCCAGCAGTAATTAGAATTGTGTGATCCTATGAACTCAGACGTTAACGAAATATGAATCGCTACCATCAACGTGTATCTGAGAACTTTTCAAAATACGTACTACACCTAATGAAAACAAAATTAAATGATATTTATTTTTGTAGTCTGTTATAATGTACGAAAGTACACATTTATGACGTGACGTCAAACAACACAGTGTATGTTTACAAGTGAGTGATGCGATAGCATCACATCAGCTACATAATACATAATAGCAACATAATAGCAAAGACTTTCTCGTACTTTTTAGTTTTTAAATTTCTTTGGATTCCGCTAGTTTTTCGAGTGAGCGCCTCCCTCTTTCCAGCTGCCATTTATCGCCGCCCAAACTATATTTTTTCTTCATATTTTCTCAAATTTTCCTTCCCGTAATGGTAGAAATGATACAAGACTTTAAAGATAATAGAGAAGAGCAAAACCGTAGGTCTGATTTGCACTGGTAAATCTGAAATTTCCGAAATTGCAAAAATTTGAAATTTTTCATCGACTTCCTACAACTTCAAACTTGATACGAAAGAATTTACCATGAAATGAAATTTGTTCTTCATAAGTTGTTATTTCATTAAGACCATATATATTTTTAAAAAAATTAGTATTTTCTCCGAAATATTGAATGAAATATGTGCAATATTGAAACAACAAGCAAAATTTCTCAGAAAGGGCTCAAATCGTTTGTTTGCACTGCTGGTGCTAATGTGCTCCACAAGATAAAATAAAGGCCATTTTGCTCCATTTGTTTGAAGTTATTTGCTTTAATTGATGCCTTATAAAATCTTTCGAAAACCCAAACGTTTTCTGTGAAATGAGCTCAACATTTTTAGAAACGCTAAAAGGCCATTTTCTCAAACTCGGCTGCAATTTTTTTGTTGAAACATGTTGTAAGGATACTTCTAAATGCACTGTACACGATTACATAAAAGTTGTTTTACTGTTTTATTTTGTTTTTTCAAAAATAACACAAATATATGAATTCAATGATGCTCATTTAAATTACTGTTCATTTTAATTTTTTTAATGGATGGTTAGTAATTATCTTACATCATAATAGAAGGATCATTGTTTTGTTTTATTGCTAGCAAAAAAGGATAAGTGGTTACACAATGTTTTACAAATAGTTTACAAATATTTTAAAAAGTAATATTTTAAAAAAATATAGTTTAAAAAGTTTACAAATATGTTGACCCAAATATCCAAATTGGATATGGTATGTTCTTAATACGACTTAATCCAATTCCCATCTCTTTGTAACATTTTCTGAAAAGTTCTTCAGGATAGTTTTTAACATTGTTGTTGGTTACTGGATGCTAGTGTGAAGAATCATGCGATGGTCGTAATTCAAAAACTTTTTGAAACAGGGAAACCAATACATTCGTTAATCACGAACTTTTAACTACAAACCATTGAAAGTAATGACTTCATCACTATCTATTAACTGTGAGCCACAATTGTTCTCTTACATTTCTCAACAACTTCCCTATAATCGGTTTCTTTTAGGCATTTTGAATGCTAACGTTGGTATGAGTCGCAGTGTCATATTCTCTTTTGGATCCAAAAACACAACACCATCCCATTTCAGGAATAAAAATTCCAACTAATGAACTTTAAGGACAATCACTGTATAAGTTGTAAATTATGACAATTATTCCACAGGGAGGCGGCTCAGTGCACTGATGTCACTGCAATGCGTAGGTCGGTGACTGATCTCGCCAACGAGCTTGGGAATTACCGCCCCCTCACGAGGAAACATCATGCAATGCACTTACGGGAATAATGACCTAAGCATTTGACGCGCCCGGTATCACTAAGAATCAATCAATCAACGATTATATCATACTATATTATTTTTTCAGTATTCGACTGAGTAATCATTTTATTGAAAAAATTGTGGGGCTAAAACAGCACGTAATTTCTCGCATTCAGTAATAGTTATGAACTTTTTTATACTAGTTATATAACACAATTTTTTTAACAAATCACAAAAATGAATGAATGTTTAATCGTTTGAAATTTTAGCTTTTCATTTTCCTTTGCATGAAGCCCTTGGGTCATTTTAAAAAAATTTTTTTTTAAAATGCTCCAACGTTTTTTATTAAATTTTGTTGCTCGATAGTATGAAGGTAATTTGTGCGAATGGTGCAGATCTCATTTTCATTGAAAACCCTGATTTTTTGAAAGTAGCAAAAATTCAATTTTTTTCACAATATAATTTCTACGCAGGAAAATTTATAATTTTATTATATCCATCAAATTTCGGCTAATATCAGAGGTACGATTTTCTAAGGGTGAGGGTGTTTTCAGTGGTCCCAGTACAACGAGGGAAGTGCAAGAACTCTTTTTAAGAAACTAGTCGCTCGACTTGAATGAAGCGCGCTGCGCGCAACGACTTGCGCGTTTCCCTTCTGATTGTCTACAAAAACGCGCGAACGTCTGCCATCGGGGTAAACTATGGCTTAATAAAATGATATAAAAATATGTATAACACAAAGAAATGGAATTTCCTTTTAAAACGACTGATTTTTTCAAACAAATCATTAGACAATAAGCTCGTATTTGGTGAATGTATAAAACCTGCCAAGAGAAACTAGAGAAACTCTTTTCCTTCTACTGGTGTGGATGAACATATGAACACATGAATGTATTTGAAATACGTATTTCAAATATAAGTATTTAAATACTGCGCAACCCTACTCATTACAAATCGTACAACCTTTCGTACAAAAACTAAATATTCAAGAAGTGTGAACACAAATTTGACAATTATAGCTGTTATTCATACAGGTAAATTATGTTCCAAAAAATAAGATGTAATTCACTAAAACGAGCTCCCGAATTATTGTTGTCAATTATTGTTATATTCCCTGAAAGCTAGAGGGATTTCAAATAGTTTTTAAATAATTTCTAAATGGTTTATGTGTGAATGTGCAACAAAAAATTGAATGTAAGAAACGAACATAGAAATATTAAATAATATACAAATTCTGACTTACGAAGCATACAGCTATGGGGAATCGTTCACGAAGTGCAATAAAATCGCAGTGGGCATTTAATATTGTGGCTAATATACACAAAGATACTCATATTATCACAAATTTGATCTTTATTTTCTTTGAAGAAAAATTTTACTTCCTCGACTTACAAAATGTTCGTAAGAAGAGAAAGTTATGTAATCGTACGCCAGAATGGCCGAAATTTCGCCGGAAAAAATCCTTGTTGCTGGGTTCTGGTAACAAAGAAGTGGATAAATCCTATTGCTAAATTTTGGAGGGGGGAATAATCCAAGTCGTGGTGTAACCAGAATCCATGTTTTGTTGATTCCGAAAAGTCGTTTGAGAACCATTCAGCCGATTTTTTTAGCGCCTAGACCATTCAGCCGATATCTCTCAATCGATCTGAATGAACTTGTGGCTTTAGGAGTTTCAAACGGATATTTTGATTTTTGAGTGTACTTCACATGAAACCTCAAACATATTTTCAAAAGTTTCACAAAAAGGCTCAAAATTTATTGATTAAATTTTGTTGCTTAATAGTGCAAAGAACGTTTCAAAATATGGTTTAGATCTCATTTATGTTGACAACGCCGATATTTTGGAAATTGCAAAAACAGTTTTAAAACTAGAAAATTGAAGATATAGTTATTTGTCTCAGTCAAATTCTGTTGTAAAACATTAGGTCTTTAAAAAAGGTCAGGTACATTTTTTGTGTAAAGTTAGTAGTTTGTGCGTAATTTGCGCTTGAAATTTACGAATCCAAAACCGCTTCAAATATTTTCTTTAAATTTTCTCCTCATATGTAATAAGGGGCAGTAAGAAATATGGTGCTAGTTCTATTTTCGGGTATTGCTCGTATTTTTTGGAAATTGTAAAAAAAATTTAACTACCAAATTGAATATATTTTTGCATCAGAAAACGTTTGAGGTAGAATATTAGACATTTAAATAAATGAATAAATAACAAATAAATAAAAAAACTAATAGTGCTATAGAATGGTACAGACTTTCCCCGCAGTATTTAGTTTCTAATCTCTTTAGTTTGGATATCAGTTGTGACCGGCTCTCTTTCCAGATACCTTCTTTGGTCGCTCAAAATAAATTTTTTCAAATTTTTTCGAGTTTTTCGCCTCCTAATCCTATAACTCGTGTGACCGATGTGGCTAAATGATTACGTACTCAGTTTTTCGCAGGGCAGAATTGCTAGTTCGAGTCTTGGTCGGGAATTATTATTTGTTACAATCCAGTTCTGCCGCAGGATATAATTGATAATTCCAGAAACTTTATTGAAAACCATTTGAATCAAATCTAATCGCAAATACTATTAATAAAGATAAATAAACTGAAAACGTCTGTATGTAATTTTTAACTTCTAAATAATTTTTCATATCTCTTATTGGATGTGTAAAACTATGGCTCGACAAATCAGTTGTTGTCTTCTGTAGTTTTCGACTGTTATAGAACTACCAATTCTCTGTATAACCGGGTGGCCAATTTGGTTAAATGTCGGGTTCAGGCTCAACGTTTTGAAGAGAAGTGCCGCTGATTCAAGTCTGGCTAAGAAATAAATATTTATCACAATCCTCTGTTGGCGCAGAAAAGTATTATGAATTTCAGAAACTTTATTGAACTTTATTGAAAATCATTTGAAGCAATTCCACTCACATACCAATCTATTAAGATTTTAATGAAACTGAAAGTGTCTGTATGTCATTTTCGTATTCTGAAATTTTAGTAAACAATACAAACCTCTTGTTCTAATTGTAAAACGTATGTTGTATCAAATTAATTGTTCGATATCATATTCATATCAATATAATATATTGAGGGGCGAAAGGAAACATTGCGAGAAAGTATGTGCTTTGGCAGCACTATTACTTTATAAACACATTTCATTAAGATAAAATGTGTTTTTACAATTGTACTTATAAGAAGACGATCAAAACGAAGCCCAATCAATTCGAGAGGGGTATTACATTTGTATATTTGTCGTGAATTACACAAAAATACTAATAGTTTCAAAACATTCAACATGATCTTATTTGAAGATCTGTTTGTTATGAATACATTTCACTAAGAAAAAAATTGCATCTTCACTATTGTAGTTTTAGGAAGACGCCGAATATTTTAAATTTTTAAAATGATTTGCAAAATCACCACTTCATTGAACATGAAACCTGCATCATTCTCTTAAGTGTCCTTCATGCTAAGTTCCCAATTTCATAAAAAGGAGTTGTACGGTTTTTAAGAATAAGTAGTTTAAAGAAAATAAAAATTGCCGATGTTTGACACAAAATTTAAAAAAATCAGAGTTTTCAACTAACATGACACCTACACCATTCTATTAAAAGTCCTTCAGACTCCATCCAACAACATTTCATCAAAAACAATGGAGCCGTTTTTTTGAAAAAAACTGTTTAAACCAAAATTAAAAATTGCCTGTATTTCAGGCAAAATAACGCGAAAAATACTACAATTTTTGAAACATTGTACGTGACCTTATTTAAAAATCTATCTATAAGGAGCAGATTTTAGTAAGGGAAAAAATCTCTATCTTTAATATTTCCGTTGACGGAAGATGGAGAAAAAAAATTGCGTTCTTTCAATTTTCGAAAATTAGTTTTCAACCAACATGAGACCTATGCCATTCTTTTGAACTTCCTTTCGACTATACAATGACTAAATTTAATCAAAATCAATGGCGCTATTTATTTGAGAATTTTGTAAATTTCCAGGGGATTCATGTTAACTACCCTTCAAACTATCTATTTCAAATTCACGGGACTACGATATCAGTTAGATCGGTCGGGAATATCAATTTTTGAGGAAAAAGGCTGAACAGTTTATCCGCTAGTCTTGTTCACGGACGGACAGACAGTCGTTTTGCCGTCAATCGACTTTTCGGTATCAAGGACCGACAAATCATGGATTCTGGCTACACCATGTGTTAGAGATTTTTTCTCTAAATTTAGCAAAGTATTGAATATTTTTCGTTAATATTTACCGAAATTTGACATACTGTTATTCGACAAAGTATAGAGAACTTTTCAATTAACGTGATGGTTTCATTTAAGGTTTTATGCTATAGACAATTTTACTTTGTTTTTTATTAAAAATACCTACATTTTTTAGTATTTTATTGATTTTTTGTGCCTCACATCACTTGGTCAAAATTGGACTTTCTTAATATTAGGAATATAGAATATTGAAGTCGGGGATATTTTCGGGAGAAAGTCTTCTTTATTCTTTGAAAAAAAGAAAAAGTGATTCAAACGTTTCCGAAAAGTCGCCATTTCTTGTTCCCGTATACTGAAAAAACTTATGGACTTTTAAGAAACCATCATTAGAGATATTTTGAAGCTTTTCTATTAACAAACACAATAATGCAATAAATGAAATTACATTATAATGTAAATGTTAATATATATATATATATATATATATATATATATATATATATATATATATATATATTGAAACGAAGAGCGTTTCTATATTAAGAAACATTAAAACGCGATACATTCTGAATTAAACAAAATACATCTTGATTAGCGTAGTAACACCGCCGCCGCCGCCAACGGAAAAATCAGGGGAACTGGTGAGGCGAGCAACGGTCAGGCAGTGCGGGGAGGCGCTCGAAGGCGTACGGAAGGGCTGTGACGCGCTCGACGAACAAGTAGCAATTAAACAGTGTATTATGGAATAAATGAGGTTCAGGAGTGAAACCAAGTGTACTAATGACTTTCAGGCAATTGGACGATTTGTGGAATTAAGATCAAGTGCTAAAAACTGTGAGAGATCAATGAAACTAGTGTACCGCGTGGGCGGTTGTGGTCAGGGTTGGTGACCCCGTGCTTATGTAACCGTACGGTAGTGAACAGAGGTGAACTGGTTAATCGCGCAGCCAGAGAAAACTACAGAAAAGATTAAGAAAAACCGACGGGCATCGATATTGGGTATTTCGCACCCGTTTTTGTATTAACTTCATAACGGCTGGGCCGAAGCCCAGGTGAAATCGTCAAACGTCGTGCAGAGCTTGAAAGGCAGACCACCGAGGGGAGGGTGAACATCCGACGGACTCCGAAGCGGGCCGAAGTCTGTCGACGCCGCCGCTGCCGCCGTGGCTACCGCCGTCCTTCAGGAAGGAACAGATGACTCTTGAAGATCAAGGTATCGCGTACATCTGAGCTCATTTGCATGTTTAGGTACCAAAACGAAGGTTTAATTGATTGTAAACATTATTCTAATTTGTGTTATCTGAGCAATGAAACGTTTGTTTGTTTTAAAAAATTTATAATGGAGTTGGCTTTCAATGCTATGCTAAAAATCCTATAGGCCCATTCACGAGCAAAACACCTGTCCCCTAAAAAATAATTCTCGTGAATAGTACCGCTTCCCAGGTACGTCACAATATATATATATATATATATATATATATATATATATATATATATATATATATATATGTAATTTAAAAAAATCAAAAGAATCTATAAAATGGCGTCTATGATATCTCATACGGTGTATTTAGCACTAATCCTACAAAAATATTGAAGAAAAATTGGAGCATTATATGATGGAGAAAATCTTCTTTTCAATAGAGAGCGTAGGCTTCCGCGGTCGTAGTCAGTATTTAATTGGCTGTCCGGGTGATGCCGCGTCCATGGCAAAGGTGCCGACGTTACGCCCTAAGGATTACGCCCCGAGGAAGGTTGCAAGGCATTATGCCCTGAGGAAGGTCGCAGAATGGCGACCGATACATCGGCACCTTTGCCATGGACGCGGCGTCACCCAGACAGCCAATTAAATATTGTTTTCAGTAGTTTTTAATATTCCCCTATTTCATTTGTGTTAGAATTTTTGAAGAATGTACGTGCCAATAATAAAAGAACTAATTATGAGGAACAAATTTCAATTGAAAAAAGCTATATTCAATAATGTTGTGTTAGAAAGATATCGAAAAATTTAAACTTCTGTAATTGTCGAATATTAAGAAAGAACAATAAAAAATCGGGCTTATGCCTTCTTCATAAGTGTATTTCACTTTATTCTTAAATTAAATTTAAAGAGAGAAAAATTGGAGGCATTTTTGAAAATATCACGGGGGATTAATGTATAGTCCCATTAAAATTTATAGAATGGTTTTCAATATCTCAGAACTTTGAACCGAATTAGATCGACCGGGGAATATTCATTTTGGAAAAAATCTCTCCTGTGGCGTAGGCGCTAGTGTTGTTCATAGACGGACGGAGAGTAGGGCGAAAGTTAAAAAAAACATTTTGGGCATCAAAGGCCCACAATTTGTAAGCATTAACAAAATTAATGCACTTTGTATCAGGGACCCACAATACAAATTTTCCCTCAAAAATCGCTGCTTTCGAAGCTGTATGTAACATACCCTCAAAAATCAAAATATGCCTGTGAAACTCCTAAAGTCTTGAGTTCTTTCAGATCGATCGGGAAATGTTAATTTTGGAGAATATCGACTGAAGGATTTAAGCGCAAGCGTTGACCCCAGACGGCCAGACAGACAGACGTTTTGTCGTGAATCAAGTTTTCGGTATCAAGGACCCACAAAACATAGATTCTGACTACATCACGTGCTAGAGGAAATAATTTACTACATTTAGCAACAGAGTTTATCCACTTTTCCTTAGTTCCCGACAATAAGAGTTTTCCTTCCAGAAATTTTCAGTTTTCCAACGCAGGATTATGAAAATGCTTCTAAACGTCTATAAATGCCTATAAACGTCTCTTCTTACGAATTAACTGAGAGTAAGTAAAAATAGCAATTTGTCATTGAAAACTTCTAAAACCTCTAAAAACTTCTTAAATTATCATGCTTCATTTTTGCTTGCGTTCGATTATGTCATAGCATTTTTCGAGTATGCTTAAGACACCTACCAGATAACTACCACCAACTAGAAACTTTTGTTTTTAAACGCAACGGCTTCCTACGCTGGCAAAAATCACTGTCCTATCAATATTAATTCGATAACCTATCAATTCGATTTTTTGAGTGTTCAAATAGTCGGTAGTTACACGAGCTGCGCGAGCGCTCGCATCGTCTTCATCGAATGATCCGACGGTTGTTTCTTTTCCGTATTTCACCAAAGACTTCAACAAACAAATGCCTGTGTACCACTCAGAATGTGCCGTTTTACTCTCCTTTAAAGGAATAATTGCCACATGACCAATTTTTCCGAAAAAAATAGCCGACCATTGTTTCAAAGAGCTTCGAGCGTGGATTTGGTTCATCTTGAAACGCACAGTCGACTGCTGTTTACGCTCCGGCTCATACGCATATGTCAATGATTTGTCACCTGTCACAATCCTTCATCAGTCTTTTAAAGAATCTCCATTGTATTTACTGAGTATTTGATCGCACCACTCATCACGTACATCTTTTTGAGATTTCGTCCAATTGTAATAACACTGGTCAACAGAATGTTTGTAACGAAGAAGCTGAATGGTGTTCTTAGCTAAGACTTCGACCCTGCGTTCGAGTATGAAATCAGTTTTTGCCTAAACTTATAAAATGCTTGAAAACACTGCATATTTGTTATTTTGCTGCAGCTACAATTAATTATTCTTCACACCTAACTGTTCAGGAACAATCGAAAACTGAATAAGGAATTACGTTACCTGACCATACATGACATTGAATTCAAAAATTGCAAGTCTAGGAAATCAAAACGATTTTACAATATTGTTTATAGCAATGAGTTATAGCATTGAGAGATCTCATAGTGTGGAAAATGCTTAGATGTGACTATTTGTCGCTCTAGGTTCGTAAAGGTTTGTGCTTTGTATCAATTTACAACAAGATGGTCTCGTAACTGTATAAATAGCCCAAATTGATTTTAATGGTTCTGTGGAGAATTAACTCTGAAATACCCAAAACTAAACCTTAATGCTGGGATATGGAAGTGTTCTGAACTGGATTTCGGGTGTTGGGATGGCGCTCAGGATCTGAAATGGGCCCCCGTGTATGCTGTGTGGTGAGATACATGTAGATTAAAAGGTAGACGACACATGCCCTTTGCCGTTCCCATGTTTTGAAGGGAACTAACAGAATAATATTTATGTTTGGAAAACGTTGTTAATATCACCCCATAAGGCAGAAAACCTTGAAAGAACCGAATTTACTCCTTGCTATAAGATGTTTCCGAGAGTACCTGCCGGTACCGTTGTCTCCGAAGCATGTGACCGTGACATGTGATCGTGAGTGAAGATGAAAGTGAAAGTGACGAACATTTAGATGATAGAATCCGAGAGTTTGAGATATCCATGTCGACCCAACATGTCAAGCCTTCTTGGGTTCAAATGAACCACATTTTGTCTTAAGGGGTCTCAACAATCTAGTTCATGATTTAAATTTGTCGAAACAACGATCTGAGCTTCTAGCTGCGCGACTTAAAAGATGGATTCTCCTTTTCGCCTGTATGAAACTGAGTGTTTGTGTGATCGCCAAGTAGTTTTTTCAAAATATTTCTTCAAGAAAAGTGACATAGTGTTTTGTAGTGATATCGAGTCGGTTATGGGTTCCATCGGGACATCTTAAAATGGGAAAGCGTTGTCAAGGCAATTAACACTTATGTTGTTATAGTTAATGAATACATTTGAATCTGTTGTTATTAGAGCGTGATAGTTTGCCAGATACATATAATACATAAGGAGATGTACTACAGATTTGCGAAAAACGATCATCACAATGAAACTGATTGAGAACGAAATTATCTTTCAGAGAAAGCGAGTTTTGTTCTTGTTACTGAAAAAAAGGTTTCTTTTGTAGACCACTGTAATTTGTAAATGCTGGTAGAACTGATGGCTAGTGTTGTCTCTATCTCACAGTATGACGCGTGACGATATTGCAGTAACATTTTTTCGCACAGTGTCAGTGTTTTCAGATTGATTTTGGACGACCTTCCCAAATTTCTTCTGAGCGAACGGCGTCCACTATTAAAATCGTTATACCAGCGTTTAACAGGGACCGAAAATTATGTTTCAACACCAAATGGGAAAGTAAGTTGTTTGATGTACTCTTGTCTTCATAATACAAGTCGAAAATCGTAAAAAATTCCATTTCTTCACTGACACGCAAGTTTTCAAGTCACTGTAAACAACATTATTAAACACGCTATATTATAGGTGTTGTGGTGTGTTATCGTTGGCATTTTTCATGAAATAATTATAGACGTTGTCATTGCCAACAATAGGATTTAATATAATAGCAGCTTTGATGGCTTAGCCATCATCATCAGTTGTCTGCTGGATGGAAGCCACAAAACGACTACTTTAGTCGTTTTGTAGTAGTCGTTTTGTGGCTTCCATCCAGCAGACAACTGATGATGATGGCTAAGCCATCGAAAGCTGCTATTATATTAAATCCTATTATTGGCAATGACAACGTCTATAATTATTTCACGCTATATTATCCAAACGTCTGAAGTAAGTTATGGTCAAACGTTCGTATGGAAATGTCTCTTGCCACCTAACAATAATCAGTATTGCAAATGCTCAAACTTTAAAGTGACGTAAGTACTCGTCTGAACATGAGCCAGGAGTATCTTCTAAAGACAGGTTGTTCAGGAATCAGAACTTTCGGCCCATGACCAAGAGGATGTAGAGTTGGGAGGAAAAAAAATTCATATAGCTATTTCGATAAATAAAACTGAAAAGGTTTTGTAGCCTATGTACTCCGAGCATCAGTAAACTATATGCTAAACTGCCAGTGACCTACTAAACTACACAGCCACACAAAAATTCGTTCTGGGGATCAGACCATGTTTTGTACATGTTTTCGGATCGCTAAATTTGAATCCGGTGTCCATTTTACCCCATCACATAAAGAAAACATGGTTTCACTCCTCGGTTAGAAATATCTTAATTTTTTTATATTTTTTGAGAGTATATCAAATAGTTGATGTGATAGAGTAACATAGGCACTGGATTCAGATTTAGCGACACCCCATAAATAGAAAACTTGGTCTGATTCACAGACACGAACAAAAATATTTTTTGTGTGACTGTGATAGTCAATGTGCAATTGTGAAGGAACTTTGCTTGATGGAACATTTGAGTTCACATTTTCGATTTCAGCCTGCAAAAGTGCACAAGGGCCTGTTGAAATTTTTAAAAAGGTTTTTCTTCGCAAGTCTGTGTAAATGAACTCTATGTTCTTTAAAACCAACGTAACTCAGCGCTAGTTTCGCTGTCTGTCAAATCCTGGCGGGATAAACACTGATGTACCGCTTGTAGGTCGCCACGCATTGAGCATGTTACAGACACTCACATAACGGAGGATACGATCACGAAACGAAGTGAGACTGGAGGACAACTGTGTGAAAGAGAACAGAGCCCCGCTGGTTACTACGCGCTGGTTACAGCCGACTCAAGTTAAACCCATTCCGCGGGAACCATCGCGCACTTTCCGCGCTCCGTGTTTTCGAAAGAGAATATGTATCTGCCGGTTCTGCCGCTCCAGCTGGGTGCGGCGCGCGCGGCGGTGACCTCCGCCCTCGCACGGAAGGCCCCGGACGCGGCCGCGAGGTTATTATTTCGTGGCGGTCGCGCCGAGCGATAAATCAGCGGCGGCGTCGGCGGCGATCGCGCCGGAGGGGGCGGGGCGGCCGAGACGCCCGCTGGGGCCAGCGAGGCCTCGAGGCACATCGATCGCCTCCAACAGGTGCGGCGGCGGCGGCAGCGGCGGCAGCGGCGACAGGGATGGCAGTAGCGGCGGCGGCGGCGGTGGCGGCGGCGGCTGGAAGACGCGCGCTGCCCGGAAATTGGACGGCAGCCGCCGTTCCGGGTGAATTAAAGTGGGGGCGCAGAGCCGTGCGGAGGGCGCGACGGGAGGTCAGCCAGGCGCGGGCTGCGGATGAGGTGAAGGTTGTTCAAGTAGCGGGGAGGAAGCTCAGATGTCTGGGAGAAGGGACATCAGGGCAGTTGCGGATGAAGGCGGCGGTGAGGGTGGGGGTGGCGGTGGCAACCGCGGTGGTGGTAGTAGTGGTGATGATAGCGTATTGGTAGTCGGATGAAGTTGTGGGAGTAGTTATCGTGGTGGTTGTGGTGATTGTGGTGTTGATGATGTAGGTAGTAGTGGTGGGTCTGACAATGGTGACGGTGGTGGTAGGGCTGGTTGTAGTGGGGGAGGTCGTAACAGGGGTGGTGGCAGCGGTAGTGATGGCGATACTGGAGGTAGTGGCACCAGCGCTGGTGGTGGTGATCAGAAAATGAAAAACGAAAAGGGCTGTGGGCATAAAAAGAAGGGGTGCTATGCGGACGACGAGGGAGGAGAAGATAGCGAGGAGTGGGAGGACGGTGAGAAAAGTGAAGGCGACGAGTACGAATGAGGATAATGATGGTGACAGAGATCATGGGGTCGACGGAAGATGACGAAGGAGAGTAGACAAAGACAAGCTGAGGGCGGTAGCGGTGGTACAGGCATGGAAGGCGCGATTGTGGGAGCGCCAGCAACTCCACGAACCGAGGGATGGACACAAAAACTGGAGGCATGGGCGGCAGAATCATGAGAGGGGGATTGCTTATGAAGCCAAGGTAACGATGAGGACGCAGGGTTTGGAAAGATAAGCGTCTTCACAAATTTAACAGCTGATTTGACAACTGAAGAGGGTGCGTAAAAGCTTCACTGTGAGTGAAGGATTATACAAATTTTAATAATCCTATGTAGTGATGGTCACAATTCGTTATCGTTATCGTTTTCTCTCAATGGCACATACACATTTTTAGTTGTTAGCACCCAATCCATTATATATATATATATATATATATATATATATATATATATATATATATATATATATATATATATTGTGACGTACCTTGTTGTCGGTACTTTCCACTGCAAATTTAAGATTATAAAGGACGGGTGTCTTGCTCGTGAATGGGTCTCCTGAAGGAATCGATAATGCATTGGATAATCAAGGTAATCAGTTTGAATCAGCACAAATACAATTTATTCATGAACTAATGTAATATACACCTGATCAAATACACAAATGTTCTCTGCCCTGGTACCAAGGATCTATTTACCATCTGATTTTATCATATGTGGGGCCCCTATGAATACCTTCTTTGTAGTCGCTGCTCGCCTACGGCGATAGCGGCCGGTGGCCTTCACCGCAGCCCGGCGCCCCCCGGGCGGTTGATGTTGCAAGCACGTGCCTCGTCGGCCTGCGATGGCGGCGACGAGAGTTCCTCGGTTCCAACCCTTGGTGTTTCCGCGTGCAGTTCACTCACGCACACACGGCATCTTGGTGATGTCCATATCGCTCCAGCGGAGTGCTCGAGTTATGTTTCCGCACCGTTTCTTGATTAATATTCACTTTCCTATCGTAACTGCGGCGCACGTGATCACTACTCGCACCGGCATCGATTACACTACGCACAGTTTTATTGTTCCTTTCACTGTGCTTGATGGCATATACACGATCAATAGTTTTCTACAAACCAACCTCTCCCAAGTTCCAGTTTATCAGCTTATGATTAACTTTACTACAATCTTGCACTGTTTCATTTCCTGCGCAGCGGCGATGTCTTACCCCGCTCGCAGCCAACCGACTTCTCTCCAACTGCCCAACTCTCTAACTGACGCTCGGCTCGTAACAGCCAAATTCTCGTTCCCACGATGTGCTCGCGGCGGCGGCGGCGGCGGCGGCGGCGGACAGTCCCCTCCCGTCTCCGGTCGTTCACTCCTGCCGCTTATGCCGCGCAGTTCAAAATGAGCTGCAGTGATTATGCTCAATGTTAAATACAATTTGCATATAGAAACGCTCCGCGTTTCAATATATATATATATATATATATATATATATATATATTGTGGCGTTATGAGATTGTGCGACCCCATAACACCACCGTTTCGTCTGTATGAACACCCACAGGCAGCGAGGAGAGCAGGCGTAAATCAGAGTACCTAAACGCGCAGCCTGGTATCCGTTGCCCGTACTAATCAAAGACGAACTAGCAAGCAACGTTTTTCCCTGTGAAGAGTTGAAAGAGGAGAAGCAAGCCCCACCACTGGGAATTTCCCCAGGCATCGCACCATAAATAGGCGAAACCCAAAACGGAAGCTCTCTTTCGATTGTCGCCGTTCGTCGGGTAAGCAGCATTTCATCACCACTCGTCAACGTCAGCTTAGATAGTATTTGCCGCCGCAACGACTGCTAGGTAGGAGTTTTCGGCGTCGGACAGACGTGCTAGTTAGTCGTCCGCGAAATAGTGAAGATTTAGTAGAGTGTTTCTCTTATTAACAACACGGGAAGTAGAAAGTTACCCGTTGTGAGAAAAGCATTGAGAGTTCTTGTTTAACGAAGTAAAAGTAGTAACGAGCGAGGAACTTGCACTAGTATTCAGGGAAGTGCAAGGGACATTTTTCACAACGTGGGCGTAGTCAGAGGCGCCGGTAGCAGCCGAGGGAGAAGAAGAGGCCGACTAGGAAGGACGGAAGAGGACGCGAGTAGACAAGAGAAGAAGAGGCCGACTAGGAAGAACGGAAGAGGACGCAAGAAGACGGCAGAGGCGAATCCCGTCTCGTACAACGCAGAAGCCAGCACACATCAAGGCCAGGAAGCGGGCAGTTTTCGAGGTAACGCTAGAACTGTGGAAAGTAGGTCAAGTTCACGTCGGCAGGGAAAAGACTAGTGTAGGAAAATGTTAGGAAATTGAGGACACGGGTGGCAACAATTTGCAGCATTGAAGTGGGAGATTTTTGATGCGCTATTGCCTGCCTTAAACATTCTATTTGGAACATTTATTATTCTATTAGCAGTCACAGTTAAATTATAAATTGAGAGTAGTGCACTTGCCCACATTTTGTTCTTTACATGTAATATTTTTTTTTCTGAAGCAAGAGATTGTAAATAGAAATTTTGTTTCATGCTCAAATGTAATTAGGATAGCATAAATTTAGATATAATTAATTTTCCAAGGGAATTCCCAGTGTAGATAAGGGTAATTATTTCAAAGAATTAGTTTTGGAGTTAATTATGTGTTCATTCATTTAATGTGCTGTAAAGGTTTCTATTTGTGTTTTTTGATTATTTTTGTAAAAGTGTGATTCTATTCTTGATTTTTTTTGTCATTAACTTATGCCACAAAGTTTTTGGGTAAATTATACGCTCGTTTATGTGCAATTTGGGTGATTTTATTGTGTCAAGGGTTCAAACCTTTCTCGTACCCTGAAGATCCTACTCCCTAGACTTAAAGCTCGCTTCACGAGCAAATATCTTATCAACCCCCTCCACGGTTCATGCTGTTATGAAAGTACCAGTTGTGTGCAAGGTGGGTGTGTTAGAATATATATGAAATAAACTAGTGGTGCTACAGAATGTCAGAAACTTTCACATATAAGTTTTCTATTTCCTTTGGTCTCGGCTAGCTTTAATGAACTTTCCACAAGCTCTTACCTGCTGCCATCTAGTAGAACAGAAATATTATTGTAGGTATATTAAAGACAAGTAAAACTTTGTCAAAAAGGCCATTTTGTTTGAATGTTTTCGAAGAAAGCCGCTTTTAAGAAAATGGCGCTTAAGCTCTACTGTAATTTTGAAATTTAAAGGTTTTTTGCACAAAAATGCATTTTAAGCATTTTAACTATCATATACAGTATTATTTAGACATCTTTGGAAATGTGCATATTAAGGGTGTGAGAGACCTTCGAAATTAATAATTTTCGGAAAAACATAAACAAAAATTCCCCCAATGAAATTGAGGTCTTATTAAAGAGTACAATTAGTACTATCCGTTAGAACAAAAATTAATCAAAAAATTGGAGCAAAATTTTTGAAAGTTCGTAAGGAGAGCATCCAATTAACACAATTCGACTGCTTTTAGGTAGGACATACTTGATTCGCGAACCCTACAAGCGGATGTGTAGTCTGCGCCGGATTTCGCCATCTGGCGGGGAAGATCACCATCATCTCCCGCAATAAAGCATGCACTACTCTTACGGAATTAATTACCTTAGGAGTTGACGCATTCGGAACACTAATGAAGTAAGCAAAAAAATCTAGCAGAATTGAAAAAACTATCCCCACAATAATATTACGCAGATTTTGATCGTCCGTCCCTTTTCCTTGGTTTAATAATAAACAACAGAAGCATGTATGAAAAGAGTCCGGGCCGGTGCGCAAAGCCGAGGAAGGAAGAGGCGCAGGGCGGTGCGTGGGCTCTGCCTTTGTGCCGTGGCGCGCAGTATATTTCCCCGCGTAATTAGAGGCTGCGGCTGGAGCGTGTTGCGCGCGGGATAACCGCCCGCGTGGGCGCCGCAGGAAGCGCTCGCGCGGTCCCTCAGCGCCGCCCCGCCCCGGCCCCGCCCCGATCCCGCCCCGCCACGCCGTCCACGCTCCGTTTGGCCTCCGCTCGCTCTCGCCTTCAGCTTAGGGCAACAAAAGGTGCCACCGTAGCGATTCTGGTGGCGTGGTCCTAGGTTCGATTCCTGACGGTGGCAGGATTCTCGACAGACTCAGACGAACTCAGTCGCCGACTGGAGAATTCGAGCGACTGGCTGCTCTGATCGGTAGTTTTCCATGGCCAGGCGAATGCCCGAGCAGTACAGTACTCTCACAAACGGGTCACGGACCACGCGCGATCTTCCTTCCTCTTCTTTGTCCTATCTTCACCCCCTTACATTTATGACCCACATTTCGGAAGACCGGTCGGGAGCTTAGAATTTGTTCCGGCTGAGGTGGTGACCCGCTAGTGGGAGATTCCTGGTTGGGGAAAACATCGCTTACCGACGGGTAGGTCTGCCCCGGATCTCGCCATCCAGCGGAAAGAGATCACCGTCACATCCCGATGAAAGTGTATTATACTTACTGGAATAATGTCCTTAGCAATTTGAAGCCTCTGGAATCATCAATCAATCCTATCAAAAGCAGGAAAATGCTTTAGCAGTATCCTAACAAACGAATCGCGAGACACGCGAGTTCATTTTTTCCCAAACTTGTCCCGACCTCTCCTCTTACACATACACACCCATGCACTAACACTTCCATGCACCACATTTCCACACATGTCGCAGGAACTATAGCAGCCTGAAATTTAAGTTTTGTTTTCACTAGAGCAGTGCTGTGCTGGTGGAGGTACTTGAGGCGTTTAAATCCCCCCCACAAGTCGACTTTTAGGTCAGCACCGGATCTTATGTTCTATCGAGAACAAACACTATCACCTCCCGTTATATAACATGCTCTTCAGTGACGGGACTAATAACCAAAGCAGTAGACGCGCTCGGAAACAAAATAATATCACAATCAATCTTCCTCTCCGCCCTCTAATCGCCTCGCGCAGCTCAATTTTCCCGCTCCCACAGCTGGACCCTGAAGCTTGTCACGTGTACTTCCCTTCAGAGAGTCATTAAAGGCTGCAACCAAATAGCGGAAATGGGATGATACTGAAACACCAAGAATTTCACAGATCCCTTCGTGAACGTAATGCGGAAATGATTTCACAGATATCTTATACATTTTCTGATGATGTGCATTCTTTCCACTATCTAAAAATTCTCAAGAAAATTAATTAATTTTAAAGAATAAGTCACATATTTAGTTATTTATTACTTTCCCTTATACGTTCGTATATACGGAGTAATAAACATTGTGTGATCAAAAGTATCCGGACACTTGGCTGAAAATGACTTACAAGTTCGTGGCGCCCTCCATCGGTAGTGTTGGAATTCAATAGGGTTTTGGCCCAACTTTATCCTTGATGACAGCTTCCACTCTCGCAGGCATACTTTCAATCAGGGGCCCCCGGAAACTTTCAAAATTTTCTCAAAATCTACTCCAAATTTTTTCTTTAAATTTCATGAAAGAATAGAGTGAAGAACACTCATAAATCTGCCTTAGGTCCAATTTTAAGGGTTTTTGATAAATGCAAAAGTTTGATTTTTTTGTGGCTTCCTACAACTACAAAATTAAAGACACAGGTTTTACCTTCATATAAAATTTGTTGCCAAAGTGAGACCTCTTATTACGGTCATGTACATTTGTTTTGAAAATATTAGTAGTTTTCGTGCAATTTTGCGTGCAATATGTGCAATTTTAAAAAAATTACAAAAACAAGGTTTTCTCAAAAACTGCTGGTATTTTTTTAAAACTTTTGGTAGAAATAGTGCTAAATGCACTGTGTGAGATGACATACACGAGATTTTGCTCTGTTTTGTTTTTTCAAATATTAAAAAAATGTAATTTATTTGACTTGTCTTTCACGTTGTTAATATTTACATTTATTCACATTATGTGTTGTTTACTTGTTGTTCACAATATTATATTTATGAGTATATGTACTTTAAATAAAGTCACAAACGGTTTTACCAGCTGTAAAGTCACAACGGTTTTCTGTGCAAGCTAGCTCAGAATTTCGCATGTTCAGAACACTATTAGTTAATACGTAATGACTTCTCCGTAGTGATGCTCACATAGTTTTAATCATTAGAAGTCTTGCAATCAGTTTTGCAAGAGACATTAACCCACTTCAGTTCGCTGGGGTCAGCCCATTCTGAACTTTGTGGTCTTCAAGACTTTGCCATTGTCTCCGAAACTCCCCTGTGTTAGCTGTAGTCTTAGCCTGGTCACAACTCTATCAGAAACTTTTGGTATTCCCCAGGGGCCAGCTAAAGTATATACCGTGTAAAATACAGAATGAAAGAAATGCTACTACATGGCCAATTATAAAGCGCGACTAAAATGTATAATACTTCTTTTAAATCTAAACATAAAAGGTTATCTTTTTTCTAGATTGTACAAATTAAAAAAATTACAAACTCCCTTTTTCAAGATTTAAAACATTTTACCTCTTCATTATTAGAACAAAGTGGTCTTTTAAACTCTGATTCAGAAGAAATACAATATTTTGGGAATACTCACAATTTTTATTTTGTTTGAAATAGTTATATCACATGCTAAACAATATTTGAAGACATAATTTATTTTTACTTAAGACCACTCTAATGCATCATATGATTTCTTTTCAAGCCCTGCAATCTTCAAAATCCCAAATGTTTTTCAAGCTTATTCTTGAGAACTGTCTGCTGTCATATTCATAGAAAATTTCAAAAACAAACGTAATGTTCCATATATTGAGGCTAAAGTTACTTTATCATTAATAAAAGTTACGCTTTCTTGCAAGTATTACAGAATTTATATGAATCACTTTGAATTGAAATGAAAACAAAATATAATTCTTATACTTTTTCAGCCGTGCAGTTTAAAACGCTTTTAATTCGAAGGATTTTATGTTTCAAAATATAACTTAATTATGCGATAACCACTCCTAGCTCTCTGAATATACAATTTAATTTACACGAGATTAAACACGCGAGAAAATTATAATAAAACATCACACACTTGCAACTACTCTGTGTGAAATAAAGCAAGTACTAAGAGTTTTCAAAGTGCATATTCATTCTTCGTGTTTTCTGACGCACGAAATACAAGCTATTAAACTGTGTCCATCTTCATACATGACAAGCATTTTTGGATAATCTGCTTATCTGGTTTACGTGTTTCTTCACGTCAGGAATTTTAGATGATTTACGAATTAAGCTCTACATTCTCTCACTTTTTCTTTATTCACCTTCATTTTCACTGGAAAATGTGTTTAAGGCAGAGATATTGTGAATCATGTAGTGTTTTTTCATCAAATCATGAAATGTTCATGATCAAAATCATGAAATGATTTTTCGGGGAGTGTCAGCAAATCGAAGCTAATTTGTCCTTTTTACTGAAAAATCGATCTTCGACAAAGTAGTTCTTAAAACTCCATGTTCGTATTCTATTATAACAAGTGCGTATTTAGAAAGAGAGATATCTTATTATTAGAGTCCGTAAGTTCCACAAAATGCCTTTTTCATTATTACTATTTCATGACGTTTGTCAATAAGAATAACGTAATTGTGCTTCTGGCATTGTATTAATAGATATTCATTTTGCATTTTTGTGCCTATTTTAGCTTCTGACGCCCATTTTTGCCATTTTGTCTATTTTTGCGTTTTTTGTCTTTTTTCTACTGGGAGAGATTTCGATCAAGATGTTTATATACCTGCAAGCCTAGGCAACATGAAGGTACGGTCATATTTTGTCTCTCTGTTGAAAGAAAGTTTGTGTTATAAACTATTTTTGATTTATTTTTCATTGATTCCGTAAGTCTTTCATCGGCCCGAAGGCACGAAAATTTCTATCCTACTTGAGTATGACCTCGAATCCCTTTTGAGAACAGCTCTCTGTGTATGACATACCCTTCTCACATAAATGCGAACAACACAAGTGCATAGAACAAAAAGTACAATTCTGTTTTCGCTGATACCTTTTGAAGATTCAAAAGGGAGTGCATAATACCATTTCGTACTCGAATAAAACCATCATTCTGGATGTGGAATCAAGATTACAAATAAAATATCATTTCCTTACACATTAAGAGCTAATATAAATTTTAGAGTTAAAATAAAAATGAATAATTTTAATTATTCATCTTTTATAAAAATTCTTTTTGAATGTGATTTTTCATTGTTTATACTCTTTTTTGCACCCCTACTCTAGCTAGAATAAATTCTTCTTTCATGACTTCTTTAGTTAAATGCTTTTTTGCCTGCCTATTTTAGGTAAAATAAATGCCTGAACTTCAGGGCCCTACTGATCGTGGTCTCTCATGGAGGCGCATTTATCTCGACAAATCTTCCCGGAGACCCCCCAGCGTCAACACAAAATGGTGGCTCGCGATGCCACGCAATGCAGAAGCAATCAGCACTGCTGGGTTGCGTAAGACTCTCTGGACAACCACTAATCCACGTGATTCAGCATCTTGTATTTAATCCATTATCAGCATGCGAATTTTGATGATCTAAAATATCGCCAAAAAATGACTTTACAAATGCTCTTAAATATTTTTAAAATGCTCTAAAAGAAAAGAAAATTGAACTAACAAATGTTATCAAAACTAGTTCGGATAAACAACTTAAGCTGTTGAATACTTTACTGATGTAACCCAGGCTTCTTCTGTTCGTTCAAGTGAACTGAGCTTTCAAACTTTTGGTTTGGACTGCTCTTTACCAGAAAACCTCTGTCTTTAGTTATCCCGAAATCGGCTGAACCACCAATGGCGCTGACAGGCGTCACAGAAAGTTTAGATTACGTTCTCACAATGGCTGACATTACAACTTCTGAGCGAAGAAATCAAATAGGCTACCAGGAATATGTACTTAGGAAATCTGTGGAATTCATTAGTTGTATCTTGTAAATATTATTAGAAGCAATTATAATTAAAACGACATTAAAACTGATGAAATTAGCGAAAAACAAATTTAAAATGACGGGGAAAAGTAAAATATGACATATTAGTTGAAAACGTCGAAAAATGAAAAAAATCGTATAAAAATTGATTATTTCCGTTTGCTATTATATAAATGAATTTCTATACTAAACGACACTTTTCTAGAGAGAAAAGAAAAAATGACATTTCATTTAAATCTGCCCCTATTCATTACCATGGCTCGGACTATCAATTAAATACATTTTTGCGAAAATATCAAAAACTTAAAAATAAATGCAAATTCCAGTAGTTCCAAAAACAAAACAACATAACACCGAAAAATAACTATTATTGTTGCATAAAAATAAAAATAGCCATAGCAATTATTACATGGTGCAACGAGGTGAACGTTTAATGTAACTTTCAAAACAATTTTTGTTTAGGACGTGACTTTTATGAATTTCGAAAAAAGAAGGAAGGTTTCTCTGGAACGAGAGAATGGATGGAAGATTGGCGTATGTTTTGTAGTAGCAGAATTGAGTTATGAATTTCCAAAGACGTTTAGTTTTTAATGTAAGAGATGTCATAAAATATTGGTAGAATGATTCTTATCAATGCAATATTTTCGGAACAATTAATTTTGAATTATTTAGATCAAGATAAAAGGGAAAAACAATTGAAATAATTCGTGTGATAAGGAAGATAGAAGGTGGATTGGATGGTTCTAAAGTACGCTGAACATATTTTTCTTCATAGAAGGATTTCACGAAATTGTAGAAATAGTTTTGTTTCCAAAGAGAAAAATATTTTAAATGATCAAAAAGGAAAACTTGTTATTATAAGCACGTATAAGAGTTCACTCAAATGATGAAGTCTTCACTCAAGTGATTAAAGGCTTCACTCAAGTGATGAAGTCTTCAGTCAAGTGATGAAGTCTTCAGTCAAGTGATGAAGTCTTCGCCCAAATTATGGAGTCGTCTAACAAGTGATGGAGTCGTCAGACAAGTGATGGAGTCGTTAGTCAAGTGATGGAGTTGTCAGTCAAGTGATGGAGTCGTCAGTCAAGTGATGAGGTCTTTACTTAACGTAGTACACTCATAAGTATCAGAATTACTCTTTATTACTCGTTCATTGTGTTTAAATTGTGTATTTGCCAATTTGTCTATGTTGCATCATGGTCACTAGTTCATTTGCAAATACGACTTATGCAACAACTTTAACCGCCCAAATTTTGCACATCTTTCATGTGAATGCTAGTGCTTGGCATTTCCTCTTCACCACGTCAGTTCTGACAAGCCTAACATCTGAAAGGATCGTAGCTTTATTGATGAATTTTCTTTCAGGCATTATATCACACACAACAAAGTAGGTTGTATTTTCTTGGACTGATTTATTCATATTATGAATATGATGATTATTATTGCATTATCCTTCTGGTATACGGTTGTCATTAATCATTTTGTTCCGTTGAAGTTTCACGGCGTTTCTCTCAATTTGTAGGTTTAAACATAACTGTTGTATTTATTTTTAAAAAGAAGAGTGCGCTATCATATGATCTTCACATGAATCCTAACCGTCTAAAGATCCGTCTTAAACCCCAATAAATCAAAGAAAACAGTCAACACATTGAAATTGTATTTCCAAATTAAAAATAGATTTGAAATTGGAGTTAAAGATATTTCAAAAATTTTTTCAAAATAATCTTTGGAAGTGCGCTTATATCACATTTTATTGAAATATTACTTGTAATATTATCTCATATGAAACAATTCACTCGTTCTTTAGTTAATTTTTTATAAGCAAGACAGATCTTTCACTGGCGTTATATTGCAAGTCAGTAATTTCAACTCGTGGTAGAACTCGACCCTCAACCTTTGGTGTCCGTGTTTCCCGCGCGCACTCCCAAGTGTGGCGTCAGTCCTGCAGATGGCGGTGGCGGCGTTGTTGTTCTCATCACGCATCTCCCGCGGTGCGCAGAAGTGGAGGCGGAGGGCCCGCCCCGCCCTCTGCGCCTCCGCCGGCGGTGGGCGGCAACACGGCAATAACCGCGCGCGAAGACGTCGCGTCGTATATCAGCGACAATATCCCTCCGCCGCCTTCGCGCCGCCTTCGCGCCGCGCCGCGCCACAATATCTCCGCCACAGCTCCTGCTCCACACCCGCCGCCTGAGCCTCTGCCGGCGCCATCGCCTGCCGCAGCCAGGTTCTGTTTTCTGAAGGATTTTTCTTATCACACATTGGTTTAACGAGATTTGTTTGGAATTTATTTTAATTCTTAAACAGAGTTTTAAAATGAAATGTTGGTCGGGTTTATATAAGAACTTTAACTATTTTTTGAGTTGGTAATTATAACATTTTATTTGTGAATTTAATATTTCCCTTGCTTAAGAATAATAGTTTCTATAATTTTATGCAAATGAGCATCTATTTGCAATTTCATATTCTCTGAATAATAAAATATGTTATTCGCAATTACACGAAATGCGAGAGTTTGATGGTTAAAGGAAAAAAGCGATATTACGTCTGCACTCGCAGTATTTGTACAGGTTGTGCAATCATTTAATTCTTCTTGGACAAGCAAAAGGTTTTCAGAGAGGCAAAAAGTGCCTATCCAAATGTCTTTTTGAATTAAGATAAGTAGTAAGTAAGTCTAGAACTTAACTACTACTCTAAACACTAGATTTGGCGAACTAATTATAAGGTAATCATGTAGACAATTATGCAATTATAGAAAATCTGTTTTAAAAAATTGAAAATTAATAGTTTCATTATTCAAAAACGTTTAACACATTTATGCAACATTATAAAAAAATACGAAGCCAAGATATTTTTCGTACTAAGTAGTATTTGTACGATGTTCTCATGATCCGTAGTCGACTAGTAGCACCTATTGTCGGTTTCGTAATATGTGTTATTACAATACAGGTGTTATAATACTCCATCAACATCAGTCTGTCACTCCTTACAGGTAGAAGAGTCAAAATTCTAACAAACACACACAATAGATCATTTTAAAAAAGTAGATTAAGAAGGACGGTTGCCAAGACAACCGTCTTTTAACTGTGAAAAAAGTACTTCGCATGTGGAAATATGTAGAAAACAGAGTATCGCTTAAGAACGCTACCGCATTCATGACCCAATACAACATACTGCTATTCTTCGAGATAGAAAATACTTGATTCCAAACTATACCAATTCCAATTTATACAAAATTTCAAACTTTTTCAAATATTAAAATTTTTATGCACTTGTAGAAAAAATATTCATGTTTTGTGAGCAAAGTGGATGTTTTTTCCATGGTGTTGAATATTTTTTTGCCTCGACAGACGGTCTTGGTAAAAAGATTAAATCTTGACCATGAAAAAACCCTTCTCCACGCAATTAATATGAAAACTAGCGTACCCGTGCGAGAACTCTCCATGTTAATTCCCACTCTTTCTCTATACATTTACCTATCCTTTCCGTTAAGAAGGAAAGCTGTTAATGGAACGTGTTTATTTGTTTAAAAATGATAAATATTTGTGCTTACAGAATATGAAACAAAAATAAAAACTATGCAATTGGTGTTGGAAACAAATTTTCAATAAAAGTTTATTCAGTATTATGTAGATATGTACTTCGAACAATTCACTCTTCTTTATAAATAACATTTGAACTAATTATTCAATCTTCCTTGATAGTTAGATTTTCTCTTATCTTGATAGGCACAAAAATATAAGAAATTTTTTTTCTTCTTGAGGAAGCCAAGTAAAGTTTTTCATGTAAAAATACAGAATCGGACGTATAACCCGCAAGTACACTCTTTGCGAAGAACAATCCAATTCCTATATCAATAGGTTAAATACTAAAAACAACTCTCTTTGGCAGTTTACTAAGAGACTCTTAAAAATAGAACAAGTATCCCCCAACTAGCAACTAGTGATGGTAAAAAATACTCCCCCAATGGAAAAAGCTCAAGTACTGGCCTCCCACTTTGTTGACACTTTCATCCCCAATAACACCCCCAAAGATCCGAAACACGACGAAATTATGACAATGTTCAATGCTCCACCATATGATGTTCCCCACCAAATACAATTCATATCCCCTAATGGAATAAGAAAAATAATAAAGGATATGCCAAATAAAAAAAGCACCAGGCCACGATCGGATCAACACAATCATTTTAAAAACTCGACGCCATAAAAGCCATTGCTTTTATAAATAATATTTACCTCTGTATTGAGAACAGGATATTTTCCTCAAAAATGGAAACACTCATTCACCCAATAGCAAAACCAAACTAATCACTCAAAAGCAGAGAATTACAGACCTATCAGCTTGCTACCTATAATGTCACAAATCTTAGAGAAATTAATACTAATCAGATTGAACAAACATATCAAGAAAATAAAGAGTATACAACAGCACCAATTTGGCTTTTCAAGTCACAATACTCTACCACCCACCAACTACTAAGGCTTACGAAACACATTCACACTGCATTCCAAAACAATATACCATCGCTTCATTCGTAGACATTTCGCAAGCATTCGACAGAATATGGCCTCAAGCTCTCTATTTTAAATTAATTTCAATAGTTACACCCAAATATCTAGTATTTGTTTTCCTTAGCTATATAACAAATAGAACGTTTTCAGTATCAGTCGAAGGCTACTGCTCCAATCCAAGGAAAATTTCTGCTGGGATTCTCCAAGGTTCACTACTTTCCCCCAAGTTGTTCAATTTATACACAGCAGACATCCCTACTTCAGCACATATAAACACCGCTCAATTTGCCGATGACACTGCACTGTATATCTCAGGAAACACTTTACCAACTCTTCAAACACAGCTTCAGAACCACCTATATTTACTAGCAAATTAGGCTGATGTCAGGAAAATAAAGTTGAACCCAACAAAATCTGTAGCAAAAATATTCACATTAAAACCTCTTCCATTCTTCATAAATAACATAATCAACTGGACACCAAGTAATAAAATAACAACTCGCACAAAATTTTTACACTAAAATAAACTTCCTCGCACAAACTTTTTACACTAACCTTCCCCTAATTCAAGCATTATCCTTTCATAAACTAGGCAAAACTCCCATTCAAACGACAATTAGCAACAGATATCCCCTCCATTCATTTTATAAAATGTTCGCAAATTTGGAATAACACTAATCAGAGGTGTCTTCCTGCTTCCTCTCTCAGTATATTTTTTAAATATTATTTTTATATAATTGTAATGTATAATTTTAAGTTAGTCTAAGTTAGTATAAGATAGATTAAGGCCATCAAACATTTGCACACTTAATATGTAAACTGAACAATGTAATGGCTATGCCTTTATTTATGCTATGTATTTGTTTGCAGCTGGGCATTGATGTACGGACTTACAGATACCGCCAGCATTTAAATCGAGCGTCTGGATAGTGCTGGCAGATGTCGAGTAGCTTGCGCTATTCTTTCTATAATTTTAAATTCGGTTGCTTTTTTTAAATACATTCATGAAGGAGTGTAGGATTGCGCGTTTAGATTTTTGTTATTCATTTCTTTCAAGCTATTTTATTTAGTTATTTTAAAAATTTTGTTCATTGTAGTTTGCCATAACACACCTATTACCTCCGCGTATCCATGTGAGAACTCACGCATGTTAAACCCCACACTCTTCCCTATCCTTCTATTTTAAGAGGAAAAGTTATTAATAAAATATATTTATTTGTTTATAAATGTATAAAGGTAACTTTCAATGTAGACGCTGACTTAAAAGTTTCACCGAATCACTGTTGATAGCAAAAATACTGGTACAGGTAAAACACAAACCAAACCTAACAAGACACATCTTCACTCTTCACTGTACACCCACATCCCTCCACAACTAGGTATACAGTGCTTGTAGACCTCGGCAAAACGTTATATGAATATTTTCACTATACGAATAAGAAGCAATCTCCATCGGTATCAAGCAACACTTAACAGTACTTCTAGTTGTTGCTGCAAGATAAGAAGGAGGAATAATAAGATGGAGGAATCTAAGCCTTCTAAGCGTGTCTTAACAAAGATTGCCACCAGCAACAGACTGAAATATAAGTCATATTGATAATATCAATAGCGCCAAACCAGCAAAATTTAATTGAACATCCAAGAATATCTCATCTTATATATTATGGTGTGAGAAACGTTTCTTTGAGGCCTTTGTCCTCAAAATTTTAGTTTTATAAAGTTCTGTAAAGGAGTTATTTAACGATATATTGGACTGAATAATGCGGGTTGCGTTTGACATGAATATTTGAATGCGTTTTTTAAACAAATCCGTCATGTTGTTAAACTAAAAGTGCAATTAATAACGTCTTCGTGATATTTTATTTCTTTAGAGATCTCATTTATAAAGATCGGTTGCGTGTGAGAGCCACAAAAGGTATGTATACGACTGACATAATATCGGAGACGATAACTATTTAACACGCACAGCGTTCTTCTATGCTTTGGGACGCGCTACAGTCTTTTATTTCTGAAAATCCTGACCTCCACGTCTTCTCCTCTATTGGATGCCGTCCCTAGTCTCCGCGGAAAGACGAACATTCCCGAAAGTCTCAGAGGCTCTGAGGGGGGTTCGACTCACACCCATGCATTCTCGACAGGGTCACTCGAACGCTTCCCTCTGTCGCTAGAACAGCGCAGCGTTCCGCGTCGGATAAAACAGATTTGCAACTTGACCAAGCAATATTAAATGGACATCCATGTGGTCTCAAAAGGACGGACACGGACATCGATGTGGTCCTCACGAAAGGAAATTTTAAGATAACATTATTGATGCAAGAAACAGTCGAGATTTTATCTGCAAAATCAGGTCGTGCGTTAGGAAATTTCTTAATTTCTCTCAAAGTAGCAATAAGTACCAAATTTGGCACCATATCATATAATCTTCAACTTCACCTAGAGAAAATCGAAAATTGTTTGGCAAAGTAAATGATGCTTAAATGTAAATGAAGCAAAACCTTCTCAACATATTTACTTTCACGGAGAGAATTGTTATACAATAAAGATGTGCGGACAAGAATAGTAACAGGCAGAAGAATGGTAAAATTTGACATTCATGTTGATTGTCGTTTTTACTTGGGACCCATATACTCTTAAAAACAAGCGCCCCGAAAATAAACATGTTAGCTTGGTTATTGGTCAAAAAATTAATTATCTACCAAACAAAACTATAACCTACACAACAATCACCTAACCTAATTGAACGTACGGTGTATAGATATGGAAATCAGGGGAAACAACTACTAATGTTTCTGTAACGGCTCTAGAGCAAATCAATAGGCAAGAAAACAAATGCATAGCTGTACACGCCAATAAAGTCAACATAAGGACCTTCAAGTCTCAAAAATTATCGAAGTAAATTCAAATGACAAATATTTACTACTATCAGATAATTATTTTTTCATCCCAATCATATAGCAATATTTTATCTCGATGACAGTGAAAAAATTACCCACTTCCAACCATATCGTGTATGATCCTACTTTAAAGTTGTGGATAAATAATACATTTGTCATCAAGGAGAACACGGACAAACACAGTATAGACATTATCAATTAGAATGTCTAAATTCTTAATACATATTTTTCAGAAAAATTGTTTATAAACATTATTAAAAACTTTCTTGTCACAATTTTGGTTCAATTAAAGTTAAAATTTATGATATTTATATGTCTCCGGAGTTTCTGAAATGTCAGTCATACATAACAATGATCGTATTACACGTTTTCCGCTCCAAACCAATGCGCGAGAGTGAGGAAGAGGGGCGGAATGAGGGCAGAGAATGACGTGTGTCGACCGGACGAAAAAATGGACTTATGAGAGAGAAGCAAGGAAAATGGACGGTATTGGGAAAACGGGAGGGTGAGATTAATTGGAACGCCCTGCTGCGAGCGGGCGAAGCGAGTGCAACGGTCCCGTGCGGGCTTTGTAGGTTACGGACGATAATCTAGAACGCCCGTGATTGCCGGGACGAGAAGGAACGAGGCGAGACGGGCGAGGGATGGGACGAGGTGGGATGGGACGTGACATGGCGGCATGTGACAGGGGGACGATACGAACCGGTACGGTACGAGCAGAGCCAAGACGAAATGATCCGTTACGATACGACGAGACAAGACCGCAAGATCCAGCAGGACTGAACGCGGAAGGCAGATTGCTAAGTGGGTGAATAAGTGTCGCGGAGCATTGCCGAGTAGGTGCTGTGAGAAGGATGGAGTGGCGTCGGGCGGGTTGCGAGCAGAAACGTGCCGACAAGGGAAACGGTAGTGCTAGCGTAATAGTGATGACGGAGAACGGGCATGGCGGGATTGAAAAGAGAAGAGTGATGGGCGAGGTGGAGAGAAACAGGTTGTGAGCGGGGTGAGGCAAAGTGGAGTCGAGGGAGGCGAGCTGAGAAGACGCGGTGCGGCCAGCGGGGGGGGGGGTGCGAGGGGCGCTCGAATCGCGATGTTTCACAAGCGTCCGTCGCGCAGCGCCGCGCGTCCGCCCACGCGCTGCCGCAGCCGTAAACAAGCGAAAATCGATAGGGGTGAGGTCAGGCGGGCCGCCCCGCCGCCGCCACAGTCGCCGCCGCCGCCGCCGTCGCCGCCTCCTCCTGCCGCCCCCGGAAAAATCGTCCCCGAACTGGCTGAGCCATTTGCCTTCGAGAACTTTCTAGGTACAGTTCAGGTACATTCCAGGTTCAGCACGAGAACATTTCAGACCAGTGTAATTGTAACATCGTGAAAAAAAGTCTTAGAAGGACACATCATTCCCCCAAACCCATACAAACCCGTTGGATTCCTTGTAATCTTTGATCTGTACCACCGTTTAGGAAAAAGTGTTTGAGTAATTCATCCAAAAGTACGTAGGAAAAGAACGAGGAAAATATTTTGCTATTCCATGTAACTGTTTAACATTTAATTCGCAATCAATAGATTTATTCACATAATTCTATTATTAATGCCCTATCTTCATTTGAATTATTACTTTTCCCCTACTTTCATTTTCTTAACGTTCAGACTGTCACTGACTAAACATGATTTTGAGATTTCTTTACTCTTTATCTCTTCCCCTTCTTGTTGCGCCATATTTCGAATACGTTATAAAATATTGTTTGGAATTTGCATTACAAAAAGTTTCAGATAATGGGACTCGATCATGGAGGACGAATAATACAAATATATTTATGTGCACCGATATTTCGAAATATGTATATTCATCTTTAGGGGTTTGAATTACAAACAGAGAACTCTTTTAATACTGTTTGAATATTAAGACAAAACAACACTGTTCCGAAATGTATAAAATTATTTACAAATTGTAATACAGTACAAACCTTATAAACCTTAACATTATCAACAATTCACGTAGCATTAACTCATAGAACTAAACTTTCCTATACCCTGTTCCCTTAGCACGGGTCCATCTCACAAAGTTCCATCACGCGAAACATAGTGTATAAGAATGAAACCCAGTTTTATGAACTGAATTTAATCTTTCTAGTAGCTAGTTGAAATTGTCCCAATTGATATTCCTTATCTTAGACTCTAATCTGTAAGAAAGTCACATTATTTGGATGTATACTTCCCGTCCGTTCTCAATGGGACGAAAAATGTTCTGAGAGGTACTAAGAACACATTCCTGTCTATTTTGAAGAAGGGAAAAGTATTTTATAACACAAAATTGTAATATATAGAGAAGAATAGATCAGGTAGCAAGTATTATTTTTTTTCTGACAGAAGTGTCTCGCCATTGATAAATAGCATTAGTCTACATCCTTCTTGAATGTAGATATCTAGATCGCAGTGCGGAAATTTCTAACCTTTACGCCGTTACGGGCTATGCTCAACATTCGGACGTAACGCGTGAATGTCTTTCTTGTTTTAATACATTAAAGAGGTCACTACTTCAATGACGCCACTTCAGTGTTGCTAAAAAGTTTAAAAATAATTTTTCTTAATTATTGCTGAGAAAGATTTATTAACTGCTCTAATGAGGGCAGCTATTTAAATCCTGTCCAGTAAACCAGATCCAATATCGGTCGTTAAAATGCTGTCCGAAGTCGCTAGTCTCATCATCTCTTCCTTGAGCCCGCGACGGAGGGTAGTACTCCATCGCCGTCTTCTCAACCTTCGCGTCCGCCATCATCGGCACCGTCCTCTGTTTCGTCATATCCGGCGAGTGCCTTCCGTCTCCGCGCCGCCCGTTGGGACGCTCGCCTCGCTCTGTGACGGGCCAATCGCGTTTCGGCGCGTCCCTCAGGGCCCGCGCGGTCCACGATCCAGCTCTTAGGGGCCCACCATACTGCATGGCGGCCTCGCCGCCCCCACCCCCCGTGACTCACAAGACGATCGCCGCGCCGCCCCCGCCCCAGCCCCCGCCCCCGCCCCGCCTCATGTCCCCTATCCCGCCCGCCCTCCTCCACTGCACCTAACCGCACCCCGCCCCATCGAACAAGCAAAAGCGTCGGTGTTTACCAGGCCCAGCCTGCGCTGAGTCACTTTCAATTCTCAGAACTTACATATATATGATCAAAAATATTGTATATGTTTTAGAAAAGATACTGGAAAGAAAGTGCGTGCGCAAACGGATGTAAAGACGAACAGACGGTTGTTCAGATTAATGGTTGAGCAGTCCATAAAAAGCCATATCGTTTAAAAATCAGATTAAAAAGTGTGTCAAAAGTGAAAGGTACTGAGGAGAAAGTTACTCAAGGATATATTATACAAGTTCCCTGAAGTCAAGGATATGTTATACTCATTAGTATGTTATACAAGTTCTAAATGTTACAATATTGAATGCCTTGCGCGGGAATATGGTATTTTATTAATACACTGGAACTCATTTGCTAAAATAATTCTTTTTACAGTCTTATAGTAAAACATTTAAATACTAACAAATCAAATTAAAAATATAAATAAATTAAAAACGTTATGATGTATAAATTGTAACAATATTTTTTTTCATTCAGTCAGTAGAGTATTGATTGGACCTGTCAGATTACGAAGAAAATAATAATACCTGATCTATAGTATATTCATGAATCTAATCAAATTAGCGCAGTATGCATGGAGTCCATGCATCTTCCTCGACGGCGCGTGATCGCTCTTTGTGCGGTATTTTCTTGCCAAAGCGTCATTGCTTCTCCTTAAAATTGTTCCCCGGATGTGATCAGCACTGCCAAATATTTCTGACGTATCATATATTATCATAAATTATAATATATGAAACCAATTTTAATACATTTTGTTTATATATACTGTTATATAATTCATAATATCATGTAAAATCCTTTTCTTTCTTTCATTTCTAAACATCATAACGTACCTCAAGATTTCTTCCTCTACTTCAAAAATAATTATTGAGAAAATCATACGGCATGCTAAAATCACGAAACATGATCAGGATGTTTTCAACTCTAATAAAACAAAAGCAATGTGAAATATAGTGAAAAATTCCACTAAAATAAATAGAAACTTTGTAGGGAATGTTGTTTTAAAAGATAACGATAGAAATGTGAACGATCTGGCAACAGTGGCTAGTCTCTCTAACCAAAACTTTCAGAAAATTGCTACCGATCTCACTAAGGGTCTTCAGCCACAAAATTCAACATCAGACGTTTCCCCAAAAATTTTAGACACAATGTTCGGTTCCAAAACTTCTTCCAACGAAATTCTCTAAATAATTGGTAGACTAAAAAAGAAATTTTCGACCAGTTTAGATGAATTTCCGGATTGTTAAAGACTTGTGCGCCTGCCATTATACACACATTAACTCTCATATTTTATGTATGCACAAGAATTTTTACAGATATTTTTAAAACAGATAAGATTAAGCCGCTTTTGAAAAATAGAAACAAAAATTAAATTCAAAATTATTTGCCAATATTTCTTTGATCGTTTTTTCAAAACTATTAGAGATATTTTTTTACATATGAATGGCAACACGACGCATTTTCAGATTGCCAACATAGGTTTCGAAAATCAAAATATACAAAAATAGCCACAGTTTATTTTCTTAAAGATGTCGCCTCATCCATGGATCAAAACCTATTGGAATATTTTTAGATCTTTCAAAAGATTTTGACGTGATTGATCATAACATTTTACTTTCAAAATTACCTTCGTATGGAATTCGTGATATTGCTCTATATTGGTTATGTTCGTTCCTTAAACAACGATATCATAGAGTAGAACTACCTTACTGTAATAATGGAACATTATGTACACATCTTTCTTATTCTTTGCCAATTGCATGTGGAATCCTGCAGGGATCCATTTTAGGCCCTATTCCATTTCTACTATACGTATACGATGTGCCCTCGCCGAATAGAAACGGAAGAACAGTTCACATTGCGAATGATATGAATATTCCAATGATGAGAATGACATTTAATGTATTACTAGCCATTTAGATTGTATAATTCTAAAGAACCTGTACCCAGTATTGTGCTTCATCTTTTGAACCAATGACTCATATCTCAGTCAGGTTTTTGTCCGGTTTCCCTAATCTTTGAGCAAATCCTGAGTTGGCACCTTGTTTTGCTTCTGGACATAAATGTAACTCCAAATTAACTTTTCCTCATACCATGGACACACAGTGTTTAACTGTTTTGGACGTAAATAAATAAATATTTTTTTTGCAATTGTTTAGGGGTTGTTGAAGCGCGCGATACAGTTGTTTTACAACGGTTCTTCAAAATAATCCAAATTTGCATTGTGTAATTGGTGGTCAGCCCTGAGAGGGGCTACTGTAAAGCACCTTACACTTTTTACAAGTACGGGCAGCCGTAGCGTTCGAACTGGGCAGGGGGCGGGCGCGGGCGCGGGCGCGTCTTCGGCCCTGGCTTCCGGCGACCCCTGACCTTTGCGGCGCACATCGTCGCGTGAAAGAACACGGCGCGGCGAGCGACGAGGGCGATGCGATGTTACGATTACGAGAGACGTCATTTGACAACGGAACAAACTTCCGTTTTCGATAATGCGCTAAACTTCGTTCCGTTATCGGCCGCCGTTCTCTCCTCTGAGCAAAGGGATCCGGGTGCATTACGGAAGCAGTACACGTCTACGTGCAATGTCTCTTTATGCGAAGCCGTCCAACTCACTCAGCAACCTTCCTCTCGTCCCCACTCATGTCTTCTCTGCCCGCTTCGACCCGTTTCAGTCTATCTCGTCAGGTCTCCCACCAGGAGAGATAGCGCAGGGTCATCAACTGATGTTATTGCAGACCCTCTGACCGGCAGGTCCTAGGTTCGAGTCCCGACAGGATTTTCGGCACTAGCTAATCAGCTAGGTAGTTTTGCTTAGCAGATGATGTTCTGATCGGTAGTTTTCCGATCAAAACCAGTTGAATGTCGGAGCAGTACCCTATCAAACGGGACACGGACTGCACGCAATCTTACCTTCCTCATCGTTGTCGAGTCCTCACCCCATTGACACTCCCTAATATACACTGCACTTATACATGCCAGGAGACCGGTCGGGAACTCAGTGCTTGTCCCGGCTGGGGCGGTGCCCCGCTGGTGGGAGATACCCGGTCGTGGAAAATCTCGCTAGCCGACGGTAGGGTGGCGCCGGATCACGCCACATAGCGATCAAATGACCACCGCCACCTCCCGAGTAAAACATACACTACACTTACGGGACTAATGACCCTAGTTGTTGACGTGCCCGGTATCACTAACAATCAATCAATCGGTAGTTCTCGTATCGTCGGGTATTGTATCGTCTGGCATCATCTCGTCTCGGCCCGGCCCGACTCGGCCAGTTGCATCTCTCCTCTTCCTTTTACGAAGTATTTGTTCCAAGGAAACTGTCTCGTAAACTTCGTGTTACTTACGCACTTGTGACACACAGTTAAAAGGTTGTTGCGTGATGTGGCACGAGTGACGCAACATACCAAGGGCCTTCAGTGGATGACAATAATATTGCTCTAAGCGAAGCACCTCGACTTACAAACACGGATCACGATTAATGTTCTTGTGCTGTCAGATGAATATCAGAATTTGTGACGCAATAGGGGACTCGAAATTAAGAGAACTAAAGGATGTTACATCACACAGATATGAGAACAAGATTAATAAATAACTTTTGTAAGAAAAGATTCTCGGAACGATTAAGGCGATTGAGGGGTTTATGATACAGAGGCTGTTATTACGCCGTGTTATGCTAACTAATTTCAAATGATAGAAGATCGTTTCACGAAAATTATTTATGTAACCAATCAATAATATTGTAAGAAATGCAATTAGACGACCGTGTCGTATATAATCATATTTTCCTAACATTAATTTAACATTAATTTACTGAATGGTATGTATATTGAAAAATTTAAAGACGTAAATATAAGAATCCTTCTTCATTTTCTTGTGCAAATTTTCTTCAGTTAGTAATAGATGTCACGACCGATCATTTTCAATTTAATACGGAAGTATTCCGTTTGGAGCATACTTTCACAACGGAAAACAAAAAGTTCTAAAGAACTTAATACTTTCCGTATGAAAAGAGGTGTGTGAAGAGGTTTTTAAAGTAGGATTGATTATTAAATAAAAAATCAATACAAATAGTTTTTCCAAAGTTTATTGTACTTTGGCACAACAGCTCTTTACAAGCTAAGGCCCATCAGCAGTGACCCCGGCAAAAATCTTCACTCTCATTTGAGAGTAAAAAGTGCCAAATCAGAGTCTGATTCCTATTGCGATTTCTGGCACACACCTCAGAACAGAGCTGCTGATAAACAACTAACAAGAAATTCCTATCATACGTGCGTAGGCATCCGCGGCCGGAGTCAATACATTCTTGGCTATCCGAGATGAGCCGCGTCTCGGTCAATTGGGCTGACGTTTCGGCCATCTTGACCAATTGACCGTGACACAGCTCATCCCGGGTAGCTAAGAATGTATTAAATTCCTATCATAACCAAAGCCGAAATATTTCATAATCAAGCTATACTGTGTGCGAGCACTTCATTTGTTGCTGTTACATCACCCATCAGATAAGACAGTATACATCCGACAGACATTTTTATAACTTTTATTTTTCATTTCCCTGACTTCAGCACTTTATTGACAAGCCTTTTAATTATTATACAAAAAAATATTATGAAGGGGTATTGGCATTCTAAAAATTTACAAATTGCATTAACAATACAAATTGCATTAACTTGGAACAAAAATTAAACGGAAACCACTCGTTTTTTAAAACATGTTACCTGGCCTTGTATAAATATATTTTTCTTAAAAACCTATTTCAATTAAAAAAATATTCCCTGCGTCCCTTCGTTTGTCTCGTCGTCCGCCCCTCTATCCATGTTTACAGGTATCCATCCGTCCCTCCACCCATCCCTCCCTCCCTCCAACAATCAATCACGCATCCCTTGATCCCTCCCTCACTCCCTCCTCGCCATCTATCCATAGACACATACATACAGTCATACATCCCGATTTTAGAGTACATAACTGGGTGTATCTCCACGCAGAGCACTAACACATCTTAATTTTTTTTCTCTACAAAGGCACAGCTCAAAAGTTCCTTCAACATAGATGCTGTGTTCAAAAATTCTATATCGTTTTGTTGATATTTCATTTATTGAAGTGATTCATAGTATAGGGCGAAAAAAATAACTACCTGAGGAATCTTTATTACGTTTCATCAATGAATCTGTAATTTAGAAACACGTTCTGGAAATCATAAACAGCATTTTGCATTGGTGTTAACAGACCGACAAGAAAGGGGCAGAGACGCGCCAACGCGAGAGGAGCAGTTGGGCCTCAACTCACGTTGATTCACTCGCTCAATGTCAGGATGGGGCAGCAGCGTGGAGGGCTTCTCTGTAAATAAAAGCAGCACTCTTACCGCCCCTCCCCTCCTCCCACTCGCCCGGCCGCTCATTTGCGTTGCATAAAATTAGACTAATTTAAAAGTTTGCGACACGCCGTGTCCCAACGGGAAATTAATATTTCGCCTCCAGAATTCGCGAGCGCCGCCCTCTAGCCTCTGTGTTCGCGCGGGGTGACACCGCACAGGCAGAGCGAGAGAGTGAGTGAATTCGTGTGGAAAATAAACAAGGATAAAAACGGGGCGCAGAAATGAGATGATAGCAAGCGGATGGGGTTACAGTACGGAAAGTGGTAGAAAAAAATAAAATAGGAAAGGGAAAATACAAGAGAAGAGAAAGAGAAATGGGCAAAAAGGAGTAGCAGGGAGAGAGAGAGGGAGAGAGAGAGGGAGAGAGAGAGGGGGAGAGAGAGGGAGAGAGAGAGGGAGAGAGAGGGAGAGAGAGAGGGAGAGAGAGGGAGAGAGAGGGAGAGAGAGAAAGGGAGAGAGAGAAAGGGAGAGAGAGAGGGAGAGAGAGAGGAAGAGAGAGAAAGGGAGAGAGAGAGGGAGAGAGAGAGGAAGAGGAAGAGATGAGGAGAGAGAGGAAGAGCGAGAGGGAGACAGAAGGGGGTGGAAAGAGAATTAGTGCGAATGTGCGTCATGTTGAAAGTTTTCCACGCATTAGTATTGTTACACAACGACTACCCACATTAAACTAGTAGCGCTGCAGTATGAAACGTGATGGTTAGTTTCCTATTTTCATTAAACTCGTCTACCTTTTCAGTGTTGCCCCTGTCTCTTCCCAGCTGCTATTCATTGTCGTTTACCTGTGCCACTCGCGAATCCTACCTCACCTTTCACTCCGTATAAGTATTTAACCATGGTATCCAATGGCCCTGTCTGAGTGCTCTCATTCATCCAGTTTCTCAAAAACACACCTCTCACACAGAGTTGCTAGCCAGGCGAATGGAATTTTTCGGGTTTAAATGTTATACAGGACGGGATCAGAAAGTACGCATCTACTCGTACACGCCACGTACACATCTTGAAACGTTTATGCATTAGGCGGGATTCGAACCCACAGCCGTAATGTTCACGTACAAGAATTCACATACCCAAAACCTCTGTCTCACGAAACCGACTCACTTGATATTTGTAAACGTCTTACTGTATTGTGATATTTTAAAACAAATAACTGAAACAATATGGAATAAGATTAAACATATCGTTTATAAACCTCTACTACTACTAAGATTATTACTTCCACAACTACCTCCACGACTATTATCACTACTACCACTATTATCACTACTTCCACTACTACCACTATTACCATCATTACTAATATACTACTACTACTACTACTACTACTACTACTACTACTACTACTACTACTACTACTACTACTACTACTACTGCTGCTGATTGATTGATTGTTAGTGATTTCGGGTGCTACAACTGCTAAGGTCATTGGTCATGTGAGTATAGTGCAAGGTGTATCATCCGCAGTTGGCCGACTTGGCTGGTCTTAACCCACTGGATAGCGATATCCAGAGGTCGGCGGTGGGCGCCGGCAAGCGGGGTTTTCCCCAACCAGATATCTCCCACCAGTGAGGCACCGCCCCAGCCGAGACAAGCTCTAAGCTCCCGATCGGTCTCTCGGTGGTGTGGTAGTGAGTGTAATTGTGTGGAAGTAAGAGGTGAGAATGGGACAAGGAAATGGCGATGATTAAGGTTTAAGGGTGCTTCAACAGCTAAGGTCATGGTACCCTGTCAAATTATTTCGTTTTAATTTACGCACTGTAGCAGTTTCAGATTAAAACATTTTTTAAATGCAAAGTAAAATGTGAGTAAAACTGAAAATGAACGTGTTCAATTATAAAAAAGGGTTGAGAAACGAGCCAGAAAAACGCTTTAAAATCTCCAACTGAAAGCAAAATAATTGGCATAATCCTGTTCTCTCATAAAATGCTTTGAATGTCAGTCTCTCCTAAGAAGCTAAAAAGCTTGCAGAGAGAAAATTCGACATTTTCAAGTACCTCTACTAGAGAGATAGCAAGGTGATGCTTTCGGTGGCTACCTCTTACCTTAGAACAGTGCAGAAGAGTATGTTCCATTGCAAGATCCGTCTTACAACTGTCGCAAGTAAGGGGTGGGTCACCGCAGAGAAGATGTCTATGGGAGAAATGGTAGTGACCGATCCGAAGGTGTGTCAGAATACCTCCTCGCGACTAGAGCCACGAGATGAAGAAGACCAAGACTTTAAAGAATCCTTGCCTCCCATGAGCTTAAGTTCCGAGTTTTACCGCCATGTATGCCACGCACTGAGAATAAAGCGTTTGAAAAAAAAACTTGCTATTACTTGTTGAAACTGTGCGGATGTCTACCTCAGTTTTCGTTGTGACGATCATTGCTGCCTGGTTAGCAATTTCGTTTACTATTATCCCGACGTGGCCAGGAATCCAACAAAAAAACAAATTATAAAGAAATAATTAAAATTATGAATTCGGCGTTTGATGATAATTGTCAGAGGGGCACAAGAAGAGAAGTAGCTGATAGATTAGAACGAGCTTTTTGAATTACTGCAGATCACTGCTTGCTTTAATGTCATCCATTCAGCAAACTTAAGTACTTCCAAGACTGCGTATTTATCTGCAGTATAAAATCTACACGAAGAGTCTTTTCAAACACGTGGCTTTATGGCAATAGAAGGTACATCCTACTTAACCATTTTGAGAGGAACTGTCATTGCATATGAAATTATAGCCGGGTTTCATGGATTTTAGCTCCTGTCGAATCACCGCCCGAAACTTGCCAATTTTTTATATTTCTCTGGCGAATTAAATATATACATACACAAATAAAATACACATTGTTTCTCCATCATTAGTACATGACATGACGAGGAAATGGGGCATTGTTTGTCTATCCGACTCTGCAAAAAAACCATCCATATTGACAGTTTCACCTACAAATCTCCTCTTCCTTGCAAAAGAGGGCGAGGGGAAGGTTTTTATCCATTGAGAGGATATAAGATTCATCTTTGTGGTATCCACCGTGGTTTTGCATCGGGAATGTAGTGGGGGGATGACATAGCGCTGCCCCTCCGTGGATACCCCCCGCTCACCAAGGATTTCAGTACAAGACCTAGTCCGATCCGATAGATCGGGGTGGATTAGCTCACGACTGCCTATTTAGAAGAGTCTGAGGTCAAAAAAGGTGAAGTGAAAACTACAAGGAATGTTCCCGAAAATACGTAAATTACGTATCCCTAGGTGCAAAGCAGAAAGTAGCACAAGGAGTAGAAACAGACAGGTCCCTCAACTGCCAGCTCACACATTCCTTCCGACACGGGTCGTCATGCACGGCCAACACATTTGTAGGCATTCAGCATACGGCGGGCAGTAAAATAGAAGAGATAGAAGAAAAGAGGGTGTTATAAAAGAACGCAAATGAACGATGGGAAGGTGAAAGAAAGGATTCCTTGAAAGCCGTCCCTGCAACCTCCGGTCAGGACGTACACCAACCTCGACGGGGACAATGAAGAGGAAGGAAAGATCGCGGGCGTGACTCTTGTGTTATGGTTTTGCTCTGTCACTCGCCTGGTTTTGATCGGAGAAACCCCGGAAATTACCGATCAGAGCAGCACACCACTAGAATTCTCCTCCAGACACCGACTTAATTTGACCTAGCTGACAAACTAATGCCGCGGAGTGAATAATCACGAGCAGTTACTCATTCAGTTGTCCGAGAGATTATTAATAGACCTCGGATGTTAAGGAACTTAAAACTAATATTTCAAGCATCTAAAAAGGCACTAAACAGTTTTTAAATAGGTACTAAGAAGGCAATAAAAACCTAAAATTGGAGGTAAAAATCAGGAATATATTTCACTGCACTTGCATTTAAAACTATCCAATACCAAAAACCAATATAACATGATAGAATAGACCTAATTGAACCATTAGTGAATTCTTTATCTCTTAGTCATCTTTGTAGGATTGATCTCGGTTACTACACATAGATTTTTTAAATTTATTTTCTGCATAATTTACAATCTGTTCCTACCGGAACAATAAGCAAATGGTGTCAACAGATACATTTCCGACGTGACCTTTTTATGACATTGAAAAATTTCATTTTCAAAATCGGTATGGCAAATCTAAAATACTCTCTCTCCTCAGTCTATACACATGCTCACTGTTATCTAGAAGGCTTGTTGAGAGGTGATTTGGGTGGTTGTACAATCTTCTCTGGTATGCTAGGCTCTTCGTGGCGATTACTTCCTCCAGCGGGACGATGTCGAGGTCTCTGTATATCGTCTTGTTTGTCACGTACCATGGTGCGTTGCATAATTTTCTTAGTGTTTTAGCTTCGAATCTTTTTAGAATTTCTAGATTCGATTTACTGGAAGAGCCCCATAATTCAATACCATAGGTCCATGTTGGTTTAATTATAGTTTTATAAATCTGTATTTTGTTATGCAAGGACAGCTTTGATTGTCTGTTTATTAGACATGACAATTTGAGGACTTTAAGTTGCGCTTCTTTTCTCTTAGTTTTGATGTGGGTTTTCCAAGTCAGGCGTCTATCCAAATGCAGTCCAAGATATTTGATTGTATCAGCTTCGTGGAGTTCTGTGTTGTTTAGTTTTACTTTTGGGCAGTTTTCTTTTCTTAGTGAAAATGTTATATGTTTTGATTTTGTTTCATTTACGGTGACTCGCCAACGATGACTCCAATCTTCGATTTTGTTTAGATGTTCTTGAAGATGTTGTGATGCGCAGGAGGGGTCTTTATTTGCAGAAAGAATAGCTGTGTCGTCTGCAAAGGTGGCTATTGTAGTTCTTTCTGTAGTTGGTAAGTCTGAAGTTGATATAAGATATAAAAAAGGTCCAAGAATACTTCCTTGTGGCACTCCTGCAGAAATAGGTTGGAATTCCGATAGAGCGTCCTCATATTTCACTTGAAATAGGCGATCGCAAAGATATGATTTGAGAAGTAAATAGTAGAAGTGCGGGAGAAGTTTTTTTTATTTTAAATAGAATTCCTTCATACCATACCTTGTCGAATGCTTGTTGTATATCTAGGAATGCTGCAGAACAATATAGCTTTTTTTCCAGGCTTTGAGAAATTGTGTTTACAATACGATGGGTCTGTTCTATTGTTGAGTGTCCCTCTCGAAAGCCGAATTGAAAGTCAGGAATCACTTCTTTAATTATAGGCTTGAGGCGCTGTAAGAGAAGTTTTTCAAATACCTTTGATAGGACTGGTAGCAGGCTAATAGGTCGGTACGATTTAACTTCCGTGGCAGTCTTTCCTGGTTTCACGATCGCAATTATTTGAGCGTATTTCCATTGACAAGGATAATGGCTATTTCGAAGTATCGCGTTGAATATGCTTGTTACGAGTTCATATCCTTTACTTGGCATTTCCTGCAACATCTTGCCAGTAATAAGGTCAAACCCTGGACTCTTTGCAGGATGCGTGTGTTTTTTGATTGTTTGTTCGACTTCTCGTGAGTTGAAATGCTCTATGGGCAGAGATAACTGTAAAGGCACGTCCAAATATTCTTGCACTTTATTTTCAATAGTACTTACATTTTCTGCTGGTTTGAAAACTGAAGCAAAGTGTTTTGCTAAGCATTCGACCTTTTCTTCTGCGCTTCTTGCCCACGTGCCATCTTCTTTTCGAATTGGTGGGATGTGCTGTTGGGGTCGCTTTAGTTTTCTAGTTGCTTTCCAAAGCGAATAATTAGTTTCATCATTAGGTGATAGTGCTTGAATGTAATTAGAGAAAGATTTGTATTCGTATTCCTTAATTTGTCGTGTTAGTTGTCTGGCTGCTGTGTTATATTTTCTTTTGTCATCTGGTTGTCGTGTTGTCATGAATATTCGTCGGAGTCGACGTTTTTCTACCACTTTTTGTCTTATTTCTGCGGGATACGTTGACGATTTATTTATTGTTTCTCTTGGTGTTGCGGCCCAGGCAGCGTCTTGTAATGTATCAGATAGGTGCTGTATTCCGTCTTCAATGTTTTCTTCAGTAGTTAGCAGTGCGTTTGCAGATAGTTTATTGTTCACGTAATCGCGGTACTTGTTCCAGTTTGTCTTGTTACTTGTTAGTTTCAGAGGATAGTTTCTTTCAGATATATTTGAACTGATGGTCATTTCTACTGGGGTGTGGTCTGAAGAAAGGTCGTAGCAAGATTTTACTTCTACTGTACCAAGATGCACACCTTTTGCTAAGTAGAAGTCCAGGAGGTCAGGAAGCTTATTGACGTCAGTGGGCCAGTACGTAGGTTCACCAAACGATATAGTAGGAACATTAAGCCTATTTGTTACTTTAAGAAGATTTTTTCCTCGTAGTGTGTTGAGTCGTGAGCCCCAATGCTGGTTTTTTGCATTGAAGTCGCCTCCAGCTATGAATCTTGATCCTAGTGTATTTATAAAGTCTTCAAATTATTGTTCTGTTATTCTATGTTTGGGCGGGAAGTATACAGATGTTATCGTCAGTAAAGCTTGACCTTCTGTCACCATTACAGATGTTGCTTGTATTTCTTCAGTTTTATATTCGTTCATTTCGTAATGTTTGATTGTGTTTCGAATTATTATAGCAGTTCCTCCATGCGCTGTACCGTCCAGGTGCTTGGTATAATATATATCATATCCCGATATCGTTAAGTAGGATTTTTCAGTGAAGTGAGTTTCGGATATTAGCATAATATCTATATATTTTTCTTTGAGAATAGTTACGAGCTCTCTTCGATGTTGGATTAAACCGTTTGCGTTCCAGAGAATAATTTTAATTCTTGGTGCCATTTAATGCATCTTGGATATTAATGACGTCAGTAGGTTGAGCAAAGCCCCAATTTGTTCAATTTGTTCAGATTGTTGTTTAAGGATGCTTTCGAACTTTTGGAATGAGGTTTCTATTATTTTGCAGAGATCTGTTTGGTTTTGATTGTAGGGTACAGCGTATGTTGAGTTTTGGGAAGATGCTGTACGAGAGAAGGGATTGGGTTGAAAGTGGCGAACTGGGAGAGGAGGGAAATCCGAGGCGTTTGGCACTTTTTGTTTCTTCTTGTCGATGGTGTCTGTTTCTTTTCTGTACTTGTTACGTTTATTAACGTAATCTTGATACACCTGGCAGCCTTTATAGTTGGCTGGATGGCTTCGCGAACATAGCGCGCATGTTGCCGGCTGCGTTGCATCTTTTTTGCATTCGTCTGTGAAGTGTTCTTCACCGCATTTCACGCACCTTGGAGTTGCTTTACAGTATTTCTTGGTGTGACCATACTCTTGACAGCGATGGCATTGCACTGGAATTTTCTTTTTGTACGGTGCTTCAAATTCTATTTCTGCATTTACAAGTGTGTCGATATTGTAGATTTCTGGATTGTTTGCACTTGGTTCTAAGTCTATAAAAAAGAGCGATAGCGGCATTTTGCTTACTCCATGAAGTACATTGTGCATGTTACGAACGGTGTGACCCTTGGATTTGAGTTCAGCTTTTACTTCTTCTATGTTTGCTGACGGATGCAGGTATCGAAGCACTACACGAAATGCTCTATCTTTCTTTGGTTGATAAGTGTGGTATTTGGCCTCGGATTCGTCAAGTTGCTTAATTATTGCTCTGTAAGATTCAATGGTTTTCGGTAGCACTTTTACATCCTCGCTGTACATTTTGTGCGTAAAATCCTCGTCTTTTACTTGTAGTTTAAGAAATTCTATTAATTTCGATACATTGGTAACACTTTGCACGAATATTGGCGGTATGTTATGATCTATGGGGGGCTTTTTAGGAGTTTCAACTTCTGATTTGTCTTCTAATACTGCATATTGATTTTTATGTGTAAACATTGGCGCACTAACATTCGAGGGAGTTGGTATGGGCTGGTCATTGTAGGCGTGTTTTTTTCTTTTTCGAGGTTGTTGCCACTCTAGGGTACTCAAGGTTTTATTTGAGGTTGTTTCAGACGACCCCGGACCTTGTAGTTGTTGAGTCCATTGCTGTGGTTGTGTTCCATGAAGTTCCCAGGGCTGGCTCTGGTGATGTGCTGTATAGAAGCCTGTTTGATCTCTCATAAGTAGTTGTTGTTGATTTATCTGCATCAATTGTGAATCCTGATTCATGAAATATTGATGTTGCTCTAATTTTTGCTGCGCATTTTGTTGTATTTGTAAGTTAATTATATCACTGTTTTGCCCGACGGGGCCACTTCTAACTTGACCATTCATTGGTGTTGAATTAATATCACTGAATTCACTGTGATGATTTAATGCTTCCACTGCTCTAGCGATGTGCTGCCCCGTATCAGGGGAGCCACTTGAAAACATTGTCACTACACACTGTACACTGAACTCGTAGAGTTGTACTCTGCTAAACTTATCTCACTGAAGTCGCCCGTGAAGGAGAGCGCTCGGCGCACGTCCGCTCGCTACCGTGTTCAGGTGAGAACTACACTACACATAATTGTACTGATGAAGTACTTGGCATTGTGCGCAGCTCAAACTACTGTGGGCAGAAAGAAGACTCACCTCCCGCCCGGCAGAGATGGTCTAACACTGTGCACTTCCCAGAAGAGCATCTGGCACGGAAATAAATCAATGTTGGAAGTGGGGATCATCATCTTGCCCTCTGAGACATGCGTGCTTTGATTAAGTCGCGAAACGGTAGTAATACCACCATTTTTACTCTTTCGTATATACGGAGTAATGTGCGTAGTATATGGAAAGTTATGTAAAGCTGCGGAAAATCGATTTCAAGGAATAAACGAAAATACATGGTTTAGGGTCCTCTGATATCGAAAAATGATTTTTTCAAAACGTCCGTTCATCCGTTTGTCTGTGCGTCTGTCTGGTATATGTGAACAAAACTAGCGCCTAAACCACGCGTGGGATTTTTTCCAAATTGAAGAAATACATGTCCATGTGCCATGAGTCGAAGCTCTGCGATTTTGAAAATCATTCATACGTTTTTGGGGATACTTCACATGAAGCTCCCAGGACATTTTCAAAATTTTCTCAAACACGCCTCCAATTTTTTCTTCAAATTTCTTCTAAGAATATAGTAAACTACTCTTATAACGGTGGTATAGGTCCGATTTTCAGTGCTAACTCTGAATTTTTGAAAATTTCCAAAATTTGAATTTTTTCAGTGTCTTCCAACAACTACAAAATTGAAGATAAAGGTTTTCCCTTCAAATTAAATTTGTTGCCCATAATTAGTTTTTTCATTAAGGTCATGCACATTTTTTAAAACTTTTTTTAGTTTTCGCGCAATATTGCTCGCAATATTTGCAATTTAAAAAAAATTACAAAAAACAAGATTTTCTCAAAACGACACCAACTTTTTTATTTAAACCTTTGTAAGAGATAGTGATAAATGCACTCTATAAGATGACATAAACGCCATATTGCTCTATTCTTTTAATTTTTAAAAAATATAAAAAAATTGACTTTTCTCTTACGTCATTAATATTTATAATAGCGCTATTTTGTTCACACTAGTATATTTATGAGTAGATTTCCTATAAATAATGTCAGATAAACTTCTCGAAAATTCAACCGTTTTGTGGGTGAATTAGCTCAAAATTTCGCATTTTTAGAAAGTCTCAAACGCTATTTTCTCTGAAACGGCACCAAATTTTTTCTTCAAACTTTTCGAAAGGATAGTGTTAAATGCACTCTTTAATACAACGTAAAAACCATTTCGGGTATTTTTGTTTTTATTCAAAAATTACCCAAATGTATTTTTATGAAAGATATCTCACGTTGATAATATGCGCATTTCCACCGATTTGTAAACACAAATACATTTGTGGCTGAAAGTACTTGAAGTGAAGTCATATGTAGTTTTACGAAAACTGAATATTTTTTTGTGAAAGAGGTTTAAATTTCGAACTTACAGTCACGCTTTAATGCCACGTTTTAAAAAAACGGCTCCAATTTTTTTTTAAAGATTATTGCCATTTAGGACGAGGTTTTACTGTTCTTTAAAATTCTTAAGGAAGTCGGCGGGGTTTCACCTCTAAAACATTTTTAATTTTTAGTTTTTTGCTTTAAGAAGTAATTTAATTTTTACTCTTAAAAATACAACTAAAGTTTTGGTTTACTCCCTCTAGAAGTTGAAATATCGTTATTGTTATAAATGCATGCACCTAACGTGGGCGTGGTTCGTTAGTTTGACTATGTTGTTCGAAATGTGTATTATCTTGATAACGGTGACTCTGAAGTGTGCAAGTATATGGGCAAATTGAAACCAAAATGTACAGATGCTACTGTACAAAGTTTGAATGCATAAGCAAACTTCAAAAGCGAATGAAGTTGAAACTGAGAAAATTGAAACAAACAGTTGGTACTACAAAATTAAGTGATGAGAGAATTATGGGTGAAGAGGTCAATTCACTGATGAAACAATTGACAGGTTGCAAAAATGTTATGGTTACGTTATAAGTCAAAATAATGTCTTTGCTGAAGACATGTATAAAGCTGTGTGGGCTCTGATTCACGTGACATAAGAGAATTCAACCATAGCACTCACGCATTGGTGTCAAATTCATGTGCGCAACAATTGCTGGACCTTTTGCTTTTGCAACTTTTAGTGATAAATCATTGTTGTATTGCTAATTTGAACTAATAGAGCGTTTCAATGCACCAATCGCTGATTATATGAGCATTTTTGTGTTTATGACACATTATAAGCCATTTCCCGTAAGCAACCTATTTCCATATACTACAAGGAACATTTTCTCCAAAACTATGGATGGTCGGTATACCAAAATTTTACAGTTTATTATCGTCATAATTTTAATCCGGGCTTTTATCAAGTCAAGTATTTTGACAGGAATGAAAATGATTATTTTAATTTAAGTAAAAAATTGTGTAAAATTAAAAAAAACTTAAAACCTATTCTAAATATTAAAATTTCTCTGTGTTAAAGTGATAAGAAAAACACAATTTACATTGTGTGAAAATTTAAAAGTTCTATCGTTAATAGTTTCTAGCATAGGTGCATTAAATATCATCATTTTAACATAGGCAGTATAGGCACCTCCGGCTCCTCTAAAATAATATTTCCGTTCTACAATCAGGAAGAGGAAAAATTAATACAATTAAAAAAAAGAACTTTGGGCCGCGATTGGTGGCAGCTGGCAAGAGTGTGTGGCAAGTCTCAATAGCTAGCCCAGAGCAAAGAAAATTGAAAACTAATACGAGAAAGTGTGTGTCATTCTGTAACACTACTGGTTTGCTAGTTGTGGTTGAAGTAGTGCCGGTGGTGTGTGTTGCTATTTCATTAACAATAGTATAAAACTAATTTTCAGTTCGTTTACCAATAAAAATTTTTCTATTTTATTTTTTTTCCTTCTCATTTTCAACTTTTCAGCATGTATCAGGCTGAAAAAATTGAATAGACGGGGAAAGTTAGTTGAATATAAAGATATTTTTGTCAACCAATTTTGACACCAAATTCAAATAGAAATAAACAAATAGATTTTCCACGCGATAACGTCAGTTTCCCCCTACTGTAATATAACTACATTTTTCCTACTGATTTTATCAATGTAACTAGTTTCTTTCGTTGACTTGATATGCTCACAAATTCTCTCAATGTTAATATATTATTTTATTATTTTCACTTTTAAATTGAATCATGGGTTTCGACATACATTTCTCGTCTTGCCTGCTGCATGTGTATGTGTAACTCCATACGGAATCATGACTCCTGGAAGTTCTGCAGAACAAACTAATTATTAAATTGAACGCAACAACTGTGAAATACCAGCTTTTTCTCTGTTCAAAAATTAAATTAACATTTATTATAACAATTTTACATAATGTTTTAGATTCCATGAATTAACTGAATAACTTCCTTCATGTATGCACATAAATGTACCGTACGGTTTTTAAATAAAGTTCAGAAGCTTAATACTGATTTCACGGCTGTACTCTCGGCTGACGTTGTTCACGGAATGTCCTCGTTGATCTTGTCGTAGTGTTGTTACGTATCGTACGAATCAAATGGAAAAAATGTTCCCAGAATGTTCTCGACTATTTTATACTTAATATAATTCAATAATTTCTATCGAAATTTCTTCGCAAACGCGACTCACCCTCGCTGGGCGTCGGGTGAAACCCCAATGCGCGACTATCTATTTTCAGCTGACTTAATCGAGAATGCCCACTGCCCATCTAAAAGGACTCTACTCTTGCTTATATTATTTCCGCTACAGAATAATTACTGACCTTCTGCGAGTCTAGTTCTGAGAATTTTCTGTCAGTGAAAGGGTCACAGAACAATACCTATCGCTGCCCTTTACACCGTATGTTGCAGTATCTTATTTCGAAAGGCTAAATAAGGCGTCTCGGAAGAATGCCATTTTCGGAGCATTGCGAACTTGACTGGTAAGTTATACAATATTGTTAGGTATGTTAATTACTTAATTCACTCTATTATTATGATGCCAGAACTACATATATTTACTTGTGAGTGTGGAATATGTAATACTATAATATAAGTAGTCATTATTATTTCGCAAAGTTAGATGTCCTTTTACAAGAACAGAAGGCATTTGAAGATACATTGATGTAGTTACTTTAGATTGTTGGTTACGCAAGAATTCGTAAATATTTTAGAAAAATTTAAAATTTTAAAATTAGAAAAAAATCATTTCAAATTTTTTTATTTGAATTTTTGAAAAATACCTTCAAATTTATCTATTTTTTCCGTCTTCACAATTTTTTCAGTCTGCTTCGTTCAATAGAAGATGAAAAAATATTAAAAACATGTTTCTCGTAGCTCTGCAACAGAAGAAACTTTTTTCTTTGGACAGACCCGAGGATGCTAATTTTTTGGGAATCTTCGGCATTTATTATTCTCTTTCATATGAGGATCGCGATTATCGATTTACTTTGGTGGCATTTTTTATCGCATTATTGGGCTATATCCTTCACAAAGGATTATTTTTAAAAAATTAGAAGTGCTACAACAGCACATATTTTCTCGCTTTATTTGAAAAACTGCAATTTTTGAAAATTCAATGAAAATTAAACCTGCGACATTATTTTAAGAGTGCCTTTTTGGTTCACTGTTTTCCGGCGCACGGTTACAATATTTTCTGTTCTTTCGAAGTAAGTGAGAGAAAATATAAATTGTTTCAATTTTTGTTTTCAAAGTAAATGTACAAATTAGTTGAAATATTGCATTCTGTTTCTGCAATTTTTGTTTTAATTTTTGAGGATTGCATTAGTCATTAGGCTGCATACGATGGTCATGTATGTGATGCATTACGTTTTTAGTAAGTGGTCAACAGAATTTATTAAGTTTATTTCACAACATACATAAACCGATCTTAGTAACTATAAAACATTTCAATTACATTTTAAGAAACCTGTTTGCTATGTTGACAGTTATTAGTAAATCATTTTTTCCAGAATTTGAATATCTCCCTTATAATCTCATTTAATAATAATATGAAAATATGCAATAAATTATTAAAAATATTTAAAATAACTATTACAATTTATATAATATCAGAGGTATTAACGAAAATATTTCTACTCATATTTATAAATGCACATTACTTTTTTATTTAAGCCATCCAATTAAATAAAAAAACCGCACCCATTTGAAAGAAAAATTAGAAAATGTCACAGGGAGTTCATATAAAGTTCGACAAAAACTTTCATATCTTTATACACATGTCCGGAATGGTTCAACTACGTCTTTCTGGTAACGTGTTTACCAAATACAATCTAAATAGCTTAAATGTCACCGAGTCATGAATGACACGTGCAGATGGTCACCCCGATTTAGTGGTGTAAAACTACCTGTATGACCTCGCCAGCAAGAACAAACTTTCACAATCTTGGATTCAGCACTAATAGATCTTAATAGAGGCATCGTAGGAAGTTACAGCTCTAAAGAAGTGATTTTAGAACAAAAAATTTGAGATCGTACTGTTGGGCTGATTCCAATGTACTTCTTCCCTGTGCTATACTTTAGAAAGGAAAAGTAAAAATACGAGAAGAAAGAAAGTAGAGTATTCGTAGATGTAGCAGAATCGTAAATTCGGTGAACTGTAATAATGAAGTAAATTCAGGTGAGAGTAAACAAAAACATCTCCGTTGTTTTTGTTCCGTTTATCACTCACATGTACTTTTCAGGCACCACATCCACATCGCAATTGGATCAAGAGCTTTTAGAAAACATCTACTTTTGGTTTACTGTGTTTTTCTTACGAAAAAGTCTTACTTTCTTTGAGTATGCACACTGGGAACAAACAGTGGTTTCAAATAAGAGCAAAACTACCGGTCGTACTCATGTAAAGAACAGAATCTAAATAAGAGAACAAGGGACGTGTGGGTTCGAGGAGATTGTGAAGCGAGACAATAAAAAAGAAAAAGCATTGAAGCTAGATACTAATACTTTCTAAAACGTCTTTGATCCTAACGGATCATTAGAGCAAAGTCAACAATTTTTTATTTTTCACAGCCTTTTGAATAAATGGAAAAATATCGACGTACTGAAAAGGATCTGTAGAGTTGTTTGCAATATCGTGTTTGTGTTACCATCACAAAAAGCATTTACTTTTCAAATAATGTTTTGATTTGAAAATAGTTTCAGAAATACTATTTTTCTAATTATTGACTCAAGGGGAAATCTAAAATACATACTTAAGGCAATCAGTCTATTTTTGAAGTAATGAAACGAAACAGTTGGTAAAGAATTGTATTAATTGTACTTTAGAAAAAAATGTAAAGCACCAGCTCAGCTCACTCACTCTCTTCACTTGTCTTATAGTTTTGTCAGTTTATTGCCATTTATATTTAATCAAGAAATATTAAGCCAATTTACATAGTTATTTTTTATCATTATTCACCGGTAGAGAAAAATGACTGCCCAGATGGGATGTAATTTTTACAGAATAATGACTCATGCTTAATTTTACGGTACAGATTTCATTCATTTTTACTACCGCGCTCCTAGCGACACTTCTCGGAACATTCTCCGGTTTGCTATGCGAGCAATTTGTCTCCTTTGTTCACTTTCGAGAGCGTTCTATCGTGTAGAATTATAGTGTGAAGTGATTACATAGTGAGAAATAAAACGTGTACTGTGTTACATTATCGTCTTTTTCCTAAAATGATGTTACTTAATTTAATACCATAGATGCTATGTTCAACTGATTCATTTTCAGCGCTTTTGTGGCATCCAGACGAAATATTTCCATAACGATCACGTGTAGAAAAGAAAATGACGATGTAAAAGAGCTCCAATTCCTTCATCTTGTTTCGATTCCGAGGCGATACTAGATAGAAACGAATGCCTATTTTCAATCAATTTTCTTTACACAAAAATTGTAAAAAAAATGACCGTTTAAAACGGGCTTTAGATGTATTTTGCTTGCTCTGGTAATAATGCTCACACTCTTAAAGAGAGATGACGAAACATTTATCTTGCAAATAACTAACGTTACTATAGATTTATAGAAAAACGTGAATGGAAATAGAATAAATACAATTTGAGAGTCACGTGTAATGGCATGCTTCGATTTCTGTGCTAGCTTCTATTCTATTAAAATTTGGACACAGTTTTTTTATATTTTCTATTCATTCCTCCTGGAGTGCTTGAAAATAAGCCATTACCGCATTTTGACGTATATATTTGCTATGTTATGAGTCTGACAGAACGTTCTCGTATGCGCAGAACCTACAATTCATATTGCCGGGACATCACAGATTAATATAAGCGAGCCGCATCTAAATCTATTGGTATCCGATCAAAAACTAGGAAATTTTAGGATTAAGCCACATTTAATTAATAATAATTATTTCTCCTAAAATTAATTTGACTGCTAATATATGATTTGCTTTATTAAGAGACAATGATATAATTAGCGCAATTAATGTATTAGTCAACGATTATGGTACTTGTTGGTTTGATTAGCGGAATGACAAGCCAAATAATAGTTGTTTCCTTTACATCTGCACTAATATGTAGAACATCCAGACTCCGGCGTACACAAGAACGAATTAAAATTGTACGAAGTGTTATGGAATTGTAGTACGATGACAAAGAAACTAATAATGAAATGAATGACGAAACATACACAAGGATCAAAAATGCATATAAACTCAGCGTCGTTGACGTGTTTAAATTTAGCAACATATTTGGAGTAAATTATAGTACAAACGTTTTAATCTAAAATGGTACAGTTTACTAATTGCTGAGTTAAAAAAAATTGCTACCGCATTTAAGTAGGCAATTCTAATTTTTGAATGCGTAAGTAATCCATGTGACATCACTCTTTTTCATAGGCACGTGCACAGAGAGGGCAGTGTGGCCGTGCTTCCCTGAAAATTTTGAAAGGGACCCGAACCCCCATGAAATAAAACATTTTATTTTCGTAAATACGCTCAAATCAGTTTTTTCAACTTTTACTTTTTCGCACTTACTAACGTATGAAGGGGAAGTATTATAATCGTGCGCCGGAAAACAGCGAATTTTCGACACAAAACTCTTACTGCCAGGTCCTTAGTTAAATCCAGTTTCTAAATTTAGAAAAAAACTTCTTTAACACGAGGTATAGCCAGAATTCATGTTTTGGGCCTTTCATACCGAAAAATCGATTGACGTCAAAATGTCTGTCTGCCCTGGCTGACGTCGCGGTCCCTGATTTGAAATCCGATATTTTAATGTTGGAGCGTGTATTACATCAAACATTCAAAATCTTCAAAAACTTTCCAAAGGTTTTGATTAAAAGTTGTTGTTGAATAGTTGCGAGGGGCGTTTAAGAGAATTGTATAGATATCAGTTTCATTAAAATCCCGGATTTTTTGAAAATCGCAAAAAAAAGAAGAAATTAAAACTACAAAATTGAAGACAAAGATTTTTGTCTCAGACATTGCAAAGCATGTTGTGCAAAATTAGCTCTTAAAACAGGTAATGTACAAGCTTTTGAAAAAAACGAGAATTTTTTTCGTAATTTGACCTCGAAATAATGGTATTTTTCCTCAAAATATGCTCCACGTTTTAAAAAAAAAATTCCCACATACGTAATAAGGATCGGAAAAAATATGGTGTAAGTATTTTTCGGTTATTTCTCGTTTTTGTCGAAAATTGCGAAGAAAATAAATCAAATCCACAAAATTGAAGACAGAGATTTTTGCCTCAGACAAAGTCTGTTGTAAAACATCTCTTTGAAAACGGTCATGTATTTTTTTTATAAATGTGAGTAGTTTTTGTTTTATGTTTGAAATTAATGAAGCAAATGTGGGCGTCCCGTCGTACATAACGATTGTGCATTGTGATATTGCGAGAAAGTATGTGTTGCTGGAGCACCACTAGTTATTCTGACAATTTGAGGAATTGTTTTACAATATTTGAAGAAGAGTCTAACTAACAAATCAGGCAACTCTTTAAATGGTTGAAGTAAAAGCCGACGAAAGAGAACATAAGGTAGAGCTAAGGAAAAACTCTCTGAAAGGGGAAAACATGCCGTCAGAAGACAAGTTCATGACAATATGCCAAACATTTTCTAAACCATTTACTTATGTCCTGGCGTTGACGTCATGCATTTTCCTTCCAGCCTTTGGCTTCCTCAGCATCTGTAATCAAACAGCGCCACAGAAGATCGTCTGGACATTCTCATCTGCGCTTACTTCTCGGACGAAAGACTTATAGTGCTCATTTAATTATTTGATGGTTTACTTCTTTGTTTTTTGATTTACTTGTGTACCTATCTATTTGCCGTTTAATTAGTGGTTAACTTAATCATTGCTTACTTATTAACTTACTTATTTTCTCTCCAGTGTAGGCTCCGCTCATTCTACTCACCAGTGCAATTTTTTTCCTAACTACGTTTTCTCTAATAGTCCAACACTTTCCTAGAAATGTTTCTAATTCTTTCACGAAGTTATATATTATCACCTAATAAATCCTGGGAGAGCATTACTATTCTATGTTGGAAATAATAGTTTCCCATTCCCATCGAGATTCCATGTTATTGAAGCACAGCAATTTAAATGTATGTAGCCTTCCGTATCATCGCAAAGTATAAAGATTCCATTGTCATTTTAAGCTATCAATCTACGTAGCATCCATCCCCAACTCTAAAACAAGTGCCTCCTCATCTTGTGTCTTTTTCAAGTGTGTGAACGTAGCTTTCGCAATCCCATAATGGACTCGTGTGAATTTGTGCCACTTGCGAGAGTTTTTTGGCCGTTGCTGCCAGAATCTCTTGCTTTTAATATCTCAAAGTCTATCCTAAATTATAAGTTCTATCTCACGTGTCCCATTACTCTAACCATCTCGGGAAGTAAAAAATTATTCTGCTGGTGTTCCGTCCACGACACAAAGCCCTTGCGCAAAGGCGGGTGGTCGCTCCCTCCCTCCGGAGACGGTCGCTCCCGCAGGGTGCGCCCGCCGCACCCACGCCGCACCCGCGCCGCCGGCCCCTCCCCCGAACGGCGCCCCCCCTGCTTTCCCGAAGGGCTGCAGCCTTCTGGCTGGCAACGCCACTTTCACTTGTGCCAGGAGAGCCACCGCGAGAGGCACAGGCCACACCGCCTATCCATGGCCGTTTCGTTGAGCAGTCTCCGCGCTCACGAACGCATTTTCATGTTTTGCGCTTCGCGCACGTAAACCCGCTGTCTTCGGCACGTGTACATGTAAACCTGCCATCGGCGGGTACTACAGAGCGGTACGGACAGACCCAACTCACACCGTCAGTCACCTGCTGGCGAGAGACTGTGTGTGCCGCCAACACATACTCCTGCTGTCAGGGCCCACCTACGACCAGGTCCGTGGCCAAACTGCTGGACATACTCTCTCCGCAACCAGCGAACTGTGTGGGACGCCTGCGTTCCAGCTTCGCCCGGGAGAGGAGCACCGCGGGTCCACGCATGCCGCAGCCACCCAGCATAAGGTATTCGGCAACGCCGTGTGCCCATGGAAGGGTAGTTCGATCAACAAAGTTCACGTCACCTTCACGGTGATAATTAACAGACGTAACAACGAACATCCATTTTATTTCATTCATTCAATTTCATTTCTGTAAATTAACATTTCATTTCTGTACAATCAATACTTCATTTGTCATATCATCCCATCAACATAGAATAGTATTTCAGATAAATAAACGTATGTGCAATGAAATTCTTGTAAATTCGTCATCCTCCGCCTCCCTTCTTAACCAGCGCCATCCCTCTCCCCCCCGGGCACCTCACGGCCCGGTGCGGTGTACAATTTACTTTGTATAGAGAAGGGCCTTTCAGTCTGCTAACGCCCCCTCCCCGTTCCAGGTATTGTTCCCCCTTCTTTGTACAGCTGGCTACTCCAACTTCACATGACAGTTCGGGTTCTAGGGTGTTCCTCTCGATATACGGTCACGGCAACGCTGGTCTGTCACTATACCGACGTTGCCAAATTCTCGCATTCTGATAGATCCTTGGAATCTTACGTTATAATTTGATGAATGATTGCCTTATCTGAGAACACTAAGAGGTCATTTAGATTGTTTCCACTCTAGTTGAAACAACCTAAACCTGCAACTCTTTCCAAGGGCCCTTTCAGTATGTGTCACTGAAAGTAAATGACTTATTGAGAACCTCCTCCAGGGGTATCATCGTAAGGAGTACAAATTACTAAAACATTCTCATTCAATTTTTTTTCTCTTTTACGAAAGTTTGTGAAAGTTAGTATATAATCTTTCAAAAAAATTGATTAGTTTTTGACGGAAATATACGTTTTATAGGCCCCTAATTTAGTAAAAGTGTTTATTTGAAATCATCTTTCTACCCAGGTTACTCGCGAGGTGCGGTAGAAGAGAGTGTAAGCTACTAGACGCGTCGTCATGTGTGCCGATTTCAACCTTAAGAGGCATGCCTCGTGGTGGTTGAGAATTAAAAGATTTGGCGTACAAAACGAAAACCAGCAGGAAAACACGGGCATATGGTATAACAGCACAACACTTGCATGCACATTATATCGAATGTTTTACATTTGTGTGTCAGTCAGTCATAGCGTGTAACACCTATAAAGGTTTTTTCCAAAAACACATATCCTCATAATAATCTGCCCGAACTCGAAATTTCGAACTGATATTTTCATGGTATTATGTAGGGAACTTGCAATTTATTTTGAATTTTTTCTGAAAAATCGCTCCAAATTTTTCTTGATCCATTATATCAAAGAACAGTGTATTTATTGATATTGTTAAAGTCCGATTTCATAAAAAACTGAAATAATGAAAATTGCACATATTAAACATTTTTCGAACTGAAGCTAAAGATTTATTTTTAATGTTATATTTTCTGTTAGATTGTCAAATGATATCAGCATTTTTTACAATGGAAGTTGCGTACTGATCTGTTACGTGGCATTTTTCAAGCTAATCCATAATTTATAAATATTATAAATAATACATAAATATTATGGAAAGATTCATTATGAAATAAATCACTGTGTTACTTGAAAAGAACTCTAAAACATGTTTTACATTTTCTGAAAGGAGAGATAATTTTAGGAAATTAATTTATTGAGCTCTGGAAGGGCATGAAAATTGATAGGGACAACAGCTTTATGTTTTTTTTCTTTTAATAATGTTAAAACAAAATACAAATAGGTGGTCGAAAATTCATAAAAATAGTACTTTATATACTCGTATATACACTAATACAAATTTTAAAAAAGCATGCACTTAGTTAGTTTTGGTTGAGTATTTGGAATATTTGACTTTTGAGAATGACGATACAAAATGTAAATACAAAAGATGGTACGTACTTTCAGTTTGGCCAATTAAATACTTCACAAATTAGGAGCTGAAGACGCGTATTTGTTTTAAAGGGAGCAAAAAGGGGATATAAAATTGCGAACATTCGGTCTGACTTGACTACCAATCTGCTCTGATAACATAACAGATCAGACCAGACCGTGTTCATTTCACTTTTTTTGTCGCGTTGTCAAAGGCGCTGTGGCGGCATCCCGCATGACGTAGCTGTGTTACGGCACATTGGCTCCTCAACAGAGCAACCAGCAAGAAAGGCGACTTGTAATCATGGGAACTTGTATTTCCTCGGTGGGCGCTGCTAGCTTTAGGCTAAAGCTAACAGCACCCATGATTTTGGGATATCCTCAGCCTTCATTTCGCGAATCCCGCACTTTCCCATAGTATTCGGGAGTACTTAATTAAACTAAAACTACGATTTAGTTACTTTCCCGTAAACATATGTATATACGGAGTAATAAACGTAGTATAGGGAAAGTTATTTTCAATTTATGGATTTATGGAAAATCAATTTATGGATTCCAACGGAAAAGCGCGTTCGGGGTCCCCACATACCGAAAAATCTGTTTTTTTCAAAATGTCCGTCAGCCCGTCTCTCCATCCGTCCGTCTGTGAACACCACTAGCGGTTAAACAATGCATAGGATATTTTCCATGTTGAAGAAACCCTTGTCGATTTAGCTCAAATCAGTTTTGAGATTTTGAAAAACATTCTTTAAAATTTGGGGTTACTTTACATGAAGCTCCTCGGACATTTTCAAAATTTTCTGAGAAACCCCTTCCAAAATGTTTCTTTAAATTTCTTCTAAAACACCACTAGCGGCGATAAGGGTCCGATTCTCACTGATAACTCTGAATTTTCGAAAATTGAAAAATAATAAATATTTTTCGGCGTCTTTCGACAACTACAATATTGAAGAAAAACATTTTTCCTTCAAATAAAATTTGTTCTCCACAGTTAGTTCTTTCATTAAAGTCATTTTTTTGAAAATTTTAATAGTTTTCGCAGTTTCGCATTTCGTCAATTTTGAACATTTTAATTTTTAAGTTTTTTAAAGTTTAAATCCATAAATGAAAATAAGCAGTATTGTGCAATTTAAAAAAATATAAAAACAATATTTTCTAAAAAACGGTTCCATACTTTTTCTTTAAACTTTTGGTAGGGATAATGCTAAATGTACTTTATAAGATGACATAAACGCCATTTTGCTCTATTCTTTTGTTTTTTCAAAAAGTACAATAATATTTTTTTGACTTGTCTCTCATGTCGTTAATATTTATACTAGCGGCAATTTGTTCACCTTATTGTATTTATGAGTACATGTTCTTTAAATAATGTCAGATTAATTTTCTCGAAACTCACGAAAACGAACAGCTTACTGTGAAAATGATTTCAAAATTTCGGATTTTAAAGAACGCTTAAAAGCCATTTTCTCAGAAATGGTTCCAAATTTTTCATTGAAATACTTCCAACAGGTACTGCTAATTGTACTGCTTAATGGGACAAAAATATATTTTATTGTATTCTTCTGTTTTTTTTCAAAATAACACAAATATACTTTTTAAATTTCTCAATCGCCTTCATAATGTACATTTCCAGTGAATTGTAAACACTATTGTATTGGTGACTATATGTTCTCGAAATGATTTCTAATGAGGTTTTTCTAAAACACAATATACTTCTGTGAAAAGAGGTTCAAGTTGCGACAAGAGGTTGAGGCATTCGTAGTTAAGTTTAAACATAATTTTCTTAAAAACGGCTGCAAATTTTTTAATGAAAAGTTTCATTCATATAGGACAAGATTTTGCTCTTCTTTAAATAATAATTCGATTCTACTATTGGGAAACCGAAAGATTAAAAAAGTTTTAAAATAATGTACTTTGAACGGCGATAGATGGCAGCTAACAAGAGAATGTGACAATTCCGAATAGCTAGCCGAGACCAAACTAAATAGAAAACTAATACTGGAAAGTCTCTGCCAATCTCTGCCAAATTTTGTAATCCAGTCAATAAGTGCTCAAAATGTTGTAAAATTTTAATTTTGTAAAATATTTTGTAAAATACATTATGATGTAATTTTGATGTTTAATTCCTTTGTTTTTGAAGTACTGAATACGAATCTGCATTTTGCTAAAATATTCTAATGGAATTTGAGTTATAACAAAAAAAAATGTTTTTGCCAGTATCTAAAAAATATCAAATTTAGGCAAAAAACACTATTTAACAAAATATTTTACATAGAAGTTTCTACAATTTATTTCGTTACGACTTTTTTCGCTAAGAGCACCGTTTGGGGTTAATTGATAGCTGATTTTTAACAACGTTTTACCGACTTACCATCAGGTCGGCTCCCTATAGTATTATGAGAAAACGTCGTGTCTGTGTTTAGTATAACCATTTGCCTTGCTAATAATTTTATATCTTAGTTAGTGAGCTTCGTCGTACTGTACAATACTATTCGATGATACCAAAATTATAAAGGAACGGAAAAAAGAAAATGCAAGCAAGTATTTGAAGAAATCAGTTGTTTAAGTGAAAATCCAGCTCTACCTTTGGCCATCGTAGTTTATTCATTACGTGTTGGAAGGAGCTACTCTAAATGAAATGGATGATTTTCCACAACTTCCGTTCTTGGACGTTAGGAATCTGAAGTTTCCCGCCAAAATTTTCGTTGGAATTTGTGACACAGCAATAAAGCAAAAAATCATTTAAAAATATTTTTAATATCTCAAAAATATCGAGTTTTTGTAAAAAGTAATTCTATACTAAAATAATTCTAACAAGCACAGAAGTTATGTAATACAATGCAAAATAAGATAATAAAATGTATAATATATTTAAGTTTATAGCCACGAGTGTGGTTCTAACGCGCGTCACGAGTACAAGACTGTGGGTTGAACATATGTAATTTTGAAGCAATAATACAAGCTCAACAATACAAGATGATTTAAGTTACAACTCGAACTATGTCCTCAACCGTTATATCGAGCATTTGCGTCCCTGTTTTCTTATCACTCTCAATATCTTGTAATCGTTTTATCTGCCATCGCATATCTCTGAATTTGCAACTATGCCTTTAAACCATTTTGAATTTGGAAGGCTATTCCGACACGTTCCTTATCTCGTTTCGTGCAAATATTAAAAGAATTTCCGCGAAATCCAAAGTGTTAAATGAAAAGTTGTAAATAAAGAAGACTGTACACTGGGATTGGAAAAGAAGAAATAGTGAGCTCCAGCCTGTCACAATTCTCAGCCCACCCGCACATAAATCTATTCAGCGCAAAATATCTTGTAAGTGCAGAAAGGGACCCATGAGATACTGAAGTTGAAAGAAGACTGAACTGTTTTGTTCCAAGTTATTTCTTAAAACTTGTGATACCTGCAATTAAAGGAAGTCCCATACCTCTAAATAATCATGAACATTGTTGTTGAATCAGAGCTACCAGATTATTTTCTTGAGACCTCCATTTTTGGGTTCCGAAGATTTTCCCAAAGATACTGAATCATCCGGTCTTAGACCATTTGCAACTGAACCATCAGTCTCAAAGCAATCATGAATATGTGAACTGATATAAATGTAATTAGAAATATGAACTTTATAATCTTTATTTATGGTTATTGATTGTTTTGTTAGCATGTAAATTCTCAGCTAACAAAACTTGGCGACGGTTAAATAAAAAGTCTTCTCCAATTTGCAGTCAGCTTCTTAAGAAGAAAATTTAATGAATACTAGTGTAGCTACAAAATATTGTGCAAAACAGTATGCTACCAATGACATGTCGTCTTTCACCTCCCGGTCTATTGAATAAATTGGGGAGGGGATAAGTTCTCCAAGGGACAAATTCCTGCAAAATTGTGCATTTAGAAAAAGTGATAACTTGAGGTGGAAAGGTACGTGTGTCTGAACTGGTACGTGGGTGAAAATTACACATGCATGTCACTCCCGCGTATGTGTAGTTGCTTACCTGGTTCACATTTTACATGAGAGCATCAAGGAGGCTCTGTGGAAGCCTGCGAAATAGCTATTGGATGCAAACTCTACTAGAAGGCGTGAAATGTGAGAAGGCGCCTGGTCCCTGGATGCAAAATAGTCTCCACAGTGTAGAATTCATCTCTCTTATCGTTCGTGCCCTGGACATGTGAAAATGTGTGGGATAACGTTTCTCTTATTTCTGTTCGTGCCAAGATTTTCCACTCACAAATGCCTGCTAGATATGCTAGAATTTGAGAAAAGAGCAAGTGAAACATTTCAAATCAATTCATGGTTAAAATTGGAACAAAATTTCGATTAGAATGATCCTTGGCAGGGGAGGAAACTGGCTTTACATTACGGCCAAGGTCACGTAGCGCCTTGTGTTTGCCGAGAGAACACAAAACAAAATTCTTTACTGAAACTAAAGTCAGATTTAAAATTCAGAATTGAAAATCATTATATTATAAAACTCAATGTAGAAGAAAGAGAATAGAGTGGAAAGAAATAGATTACTGGGACTTCCGCCTGCTACAAGAAGAATATTGCGTAAATATTTTTCATCAAAGAATTTGTATAGCATTTTAAGTTGTAACGAATCCATAACGCGCGATTGAATCCCCCATAATAATTACTAAAAGCTAGCGCCAACCCCCCCTCTGTATGTAAATGCAAAAAGAGAAAATAAATTATAGTTAACAGTAAAAACGTATTAATTTCATTTATTCAGTAACAACTTCTAATAACATCAAATAATTATGTTTTAAAACAAATTAATTAAATAATATTTTCATGTTCTAGTGTGAAAAAAGGGAAAAATTTCAACAAATGTTAAGAAAAGTAAAAATAAATTAAATGTTACATAACAGTAATGGAATACTCCCTTCCCCTACGTAACGCAGCGTAACGCTACCTAAAACCCTCTCCCCCTCTTTAGCATTACGTAATTTAATGGACTGCCATTTGTAAAGGTGGCATAGGTGCGCTTTTCACTGATTAAATTTGAATTTTTGAAAATTTCAAAAGTTTGAAATTTGTTCGGCAGATTCCTATAACTAAAAAATTGAAGATAGAGATAAACTATCATTTTTCTTCAGAGTTCTATCATTAAGCACATACATATTTTTTAAATTTTAGTAATTTCTGCACAAAATTGCGTGCAATGTGCGCATGTTCAAAATAACAAAAACAATATTTTCTGAAAAACGTCTGCATAATTTTCCTTTAAAAAATTGGTAGTGACAGTACTAATTGTACTCTTTAAGATGCCATAAACGTCATTTTTCTGTATTCTTATGTTTTTTTCAATATTTTTTTCGACTTCAAGTCGTTAATGTGTGCATTAGTGGCCATTTGTTCACATTATTGCATTTAGGAGAACGTGCACTCTAAATGATGTCATATAAATTTTCTCTAAAACTAAAAAATGTTCTGTGAATGTGAGCTTAGTTTTCCGAATTTTCAGAAATGGTCAAACGCCACTTTTTTAAAAATGGCTAAAACTATTTTCTTCAGATTTTTCTTATGGATAGTGCTAATGCACTGTTTAGTATGACATAAATTTCATTTTGGTGTATTATTTGTTTTTTCAGTAAATACAGAAATGTAAGTTTTTAAATATCTCTCACGCCGTTTATATGCTTATTTACAGCGATTGTTAATAATTGTGTATAATTATTGCACTTGTGAATGGAAGTGCTTCAAATGACTTCCAATAAAAAATTTCCAGAACTCAAAATATTTTTGTGAAAAAAAGTTTCAAATTTAGCATTTACAGTAACGCTAAATGCCATTTTCTTCATAAAACCTTCAAATTTTGCAGCTAAAATTTACATTTAGGACGAGGTTTTACTCTTCAATAATATTCTTAAAATAATATTTTGACTCTTCAATTAGAAAACCGAAAAATTGAAACATTAAAAAAATGACTTCGACGCCGATAGATGGCAACTGTCAAGAGCAAAGGAGAAAGCTGAAAAGTTATCTCATACCAAATAAATTAGAAGACTAATTAGTATGAGAAAAATCTGTGATATTCTGCAGGAGCTCCACTAGATTTTCCATGGCAGAGGCGACATCAGAAGACAACAAAGACATTTTATGAATGTCAAATAAAAATCTTAGTGAATGATACTGACTGCTCTCCATTTAGTCTGCTACTTGTCTACAGATTTTTGAAAGTTTTTGAAACAAATAGTAACATTTGAAGGAAGTAACTTGAGAGAGTTCCATCAAGCAGCAGAATGTTTGAGAGGTGTGATTTCGTCTGCAATATATTGCACTATACGTCTTAGAAAGGAAGAAAGGAAAATCGTTATATTATTTCAAATAGTACTTTTCTACTACGAATTATAATGTAAATGATACACTTGTGTTTTTTATATCTAAAGCAAGGCAAAACAACTTTGCAATATATTTTCCTTTAATAATAAATTATTAAACAAAGTCATTCTCATTTAATTAGTTTGCCAATTTTGAAAGGCAGCAGATTCAGCACACGATTTTCATTACACACAATGAATTTTCAATTGCTTTTGTAAAAAAATATTACATTTATTAAATATACTAGTATATGTCAGCATGTAAATTGTAGTTTGGTTTAATTATGAGATCATTCGAGCGAGAAATGTTGCGAATAAATGCTCACCAATTGAGGGAAATACGCTATGAAACATTCTCCCTGAAATAATATATTGTGCAAGAAATTGGTTTTCATTTAATTCTGTTCAGTTTTACCGATTTTTATGTGCAATTACTTTCTCGTAGATAGAGAAAAATTACAGGTATTTATCAATATTTCCATTTAATTTTTTAAAATTAGTTACGACTTTTACATCAAGAACAAAACCATTGAAAGTATATTGTAGGTTTACAATGAAAACCAGGGGATGCACAATATAACATTTGTCTACGTCTAACACTTTTGAATTCAAAATTTAAATATAGAAACAATTTGAAGAAAACGTGACAATTTAGAAGCTGATTATTTCACAGATTTCACAAATGTCAGCTATGTATCAAAGTATTCATTATCATTACCGTAGCAACGTCCAGTGCAGTAGTACTGAAACATTTTCCTTCCGGCCCCCTTCCGTGACGAGGGAGTATATCATTACGCCCCTTAGCCTGTTTCTTCTATTAAATATAGAAGCAGTTTTTATTTTAAAAATATCGTTACATTATTTTCTCTGTTGCCAAATTAAGATCAACAGACGTCTGCATGAACAAATAGGATGCATTATTATTACAAAAGGATGCATATATTAAAAATACAAGAAAAGTATTCTTTACATCATTTTTCGTTTATTCAAAACTTGTAAAATAAGACAATATTCTCTAAGTAGCTAACAAGAATTTCAAGATAATTAAGAATTTAAATTACAAATTCAGTGTGATGGATGAGCTTGCATTTGACACAAAAGTTTATTAAGATGTGGCGGAAGAGGCCACAAAGTTGGGCCTCTCAAAGTTCTTTATTTACATTTAGATTTGAACGGTACTTAGACTCAATAGCTACCAAAGCTGAGAAACTTGTACAAGTAAGTTGCTGCAGAAGAATTCAAGAACTTTATTGAAATTTGACTGAGATTTGGGGTATTCCTTGCTAATATGTATCCAGAATTCAAAGAAAGGCAATTTATTAAATTTACTCTTCAATGTAAGGTAAGAAACAGAATACCTCGTTTCGTAATTCAACCATTCTCTTTAGCATCTGTCCTCTTGAAAACCTTCGGGCATTACTAAAAAAAGAGCAGTTGAGTGTGTTCAGCACCTATCTTCTCACATTACACTTCAAAAGTCTTGAAATTAATGGATTTGCCTCATAATATTCATTGTTTGTATAACTTAATGAACGGGTGAACTAAGTTCTTTGGAGCCAGCGCTTATCGATGTATCATACAGAGCGTCCATATTGCATCGGGAGCTTCTGCTTTTACTTTCGCTTGCAATCCACTACGAATTCAAGGCGTTGAGCGATCTACAGCAGTGCATATCCCCTTTGCATTCAAGAAATCATAGTCCAGTCAATTAGTGCCCAAGAGGGCCCGATCCAGGAAAAAATTCCGTAAGTTATTTTCTCAACGGCTCGATATGTTTGAAGGTGATCCAAATTTGATGTTAGTCACCTCAACAAAGGTCGGCGTTACAGAGGTAATAAACTCATAAATTATAAGTCATAAAAATGTCGTCCATTTTTTAGTTTTTTGCTTATATCTTCAAAATTATGCATTTTATCGAAACAATTGTTCTTTACGAAATGTAAGTAGATAAAATTTTCTATAAAATGCATGCATTACCCTTAAATTTCCGGAAAGCGGTTTACGCCCTAGTGCGCGCTGAAGAACGGTTCCTTATTGGGCCTCTGGCCAAAGAGGGGGTATAGCTCTTTCCAGTTTCATTTTCAAAACAGCTATTGTGAAGAAATAATTGGTGTCGTTAAAAGTTTATCGGATTCGAGTCCCATCCACCGAGCCGTTCACATCGCAGAGCGCTCGTAAAAGTCGGAACCCTAGCGTCGGTACGGGCCCGCCCCATACCGACAAACCAGTTTATATTGCAAGTGCTTCTTGGAATAAGTGCAATAAGTGAAATGTAGTGTGCATCAAATAACTTTCACCAATGGCATTCGATGCGAATCAATCAACAGGCAACGTAGTCAGCAAATCTCTTTACGTGCTACACAACTCCAGCGTATTCCGCAAAACATCTTCATCAATTTACCTACCACACACAGTGAATGTGCCACGAACGATGATACAGCCATGGAATCTTCTACATCAGAAACTTCATGTTATCAAGACCCATCGCAAGGTACAACGCTCGTAACCTTAGGCAGCCGGCATGAGATAGAAGCCAGCGTCAACCAAAGAAAAAGGTCAGTAAGCGAGGACGCTTCCAACAGCGATAACAAAAAACACAGTTCAAGTGCAAGTGACCGTGACAGTGACTATGTTAAAAGTTCTACATCAGATTGAGCCAGTACACCACCCACAGACGGTTACGATGTTCCAATAGGCTCCGTAGCCCAAAACTTCAACTACAGCAATGAAAATATAGACTTGCAATCTTCATACAATGACCCAGTAGGTAACAGATTTAGCTTCCAAGGAAACCAATTTTCTTCCCCCACATAACCGCTTCAACTATCTAAAGTATGATCAATCTTCACAGTCTACTACACCAATAAAATACCTCCAATTTTTATTGCCGAGATAACAACATCAACTCATTCGTTAATGAAATTAAAATTAACGTATCAAGAAACTTCGTAGCTTTCACAAAAAAGTGAAAATAAATCCCGACCCAGCTGAAGATTTCCGTAAAATCATAAAATACTTAATCAACACAAATAGAAGATTCCACCTCTACAAAGACCCTGCAAACAAAAACTTTTCGGTAGTATTAAAAATATCCACCTCTCTATAACTGACAGTGAAATCATGAAAGATTTAAAACAAAGACACCCATCTATTGTTAAAATCACTCGTCTTCAGAAGGACAGCCATCCCATTCCTGTAATAGCAGCCGAGTTCAACGGCAATGAGCCACTGGAAACAATACTCAACATTAATGAAATCTGCAACCTCAAAGTCACCACCGAAAAAAAGAAAAAGACCAAAAGGTCCACTACAGTGCTATATATGTATGGACTTTGGACACTTTAGAAACAATTGCAATCACAAAATTAACTGTGCAGTATGTTCTGGTAATCACTATACTGTAACGTGTCCTGAAAGTAAAGCAAATCCCACCTGTATTCTCTGCAAAGGCAATCACCGTGCAGATGTAAGAAATTAGAACTGTTTATACTATAAGGACATTGTTGAAAAGAAAGCCACCCCACTAAATAACACAAGAAATCCATACCAAAGAACACCACCATCATCCCTTAGCAACCATCAAGAACAATTTCCATCACTACCACCCACCCAGCCAATACGTTTACTTCACTAGGATCAACCACCCTACAAACCAATCAGGATTCGTTAACAATATGAGATCACAGAGAAACCGTACTCCACAAAAACAACAAGATAATAATAATAATTATTATAATTATAATAATTATAATAATATCCGTGTGTCAGTGTAATTCAAAGCAAAAAAGTGTAGTGTAGTGAAGTGTAGTGAAGTGAAGTGCGGTGAACGCGATCAATGCTCTTTTCAATGCTGCTTTTCGTCTTGTACTGTATTGTACGGTATTATTATTATTATTATTATTATATTATTATTATTATTATTATTATTATTATTATTATTATTATTATTATTATTATTATTATTATTATTATTATTATTATTATTATATTATTATTATTATTATTATTATTAATGTAAGTGTTGTAATTTTTGCAATTATTGTCACTTAACTGCAACCGGGTCATACCCATTTGCAGTTCTAATAAATCTATCTATCCCCTTTTAAATGCAATAATGAATTATGTATCGTCCTGTATTATTAACTTCATAAACTCCCTAATAACATCAATAATCAGTACAATTCAGAATACAATAACAGCATTTTTAATAACAATTATGTCAATACAAGCTCATAGAAATATATCATTAACAAATTGGAATGCAAATGGGAACACATCCAAAAAATAGAACGAACTCAAATTTACACACATATAACATAGACATTCCGTGCATAACAGAGACGCACCTAAACAATAGTAGTAAATTTTACATTTCAGAATACAAAATTTATAGAAATGACAGGACCGAACAAAATAGAGGTGGTGCACTTATAGCAGTCATGATCCATCATGAAATTTATATTCCAAATATCACAGGAATTGAAACAATAGCAATAATCCTAACAATGAAAAATGAATTGTGGAATATAATAACTGCCTATAAACCTCCATCAATAAAAATACAACCCCAAAATATTCTTAATCTATTCACCCCAAACAAAAAACATTAATACTAGGTGATCTAAACGTTAAACACACATACTGGGGATGTCGCACTTGCAATCAAGCAGGAAAAATACTATCACAAATTATAAAATACCACTATCAATGTACTATCGCCTCTTGAACCAACATACTATCCAAGAGACGTAACTGAGCCACCAGACATCCTTGACATCGGACTGACTGACAGCAATATAAATTTTTACTCAACTCTGTATCACGAACTCGACTCTGACCATCTTCCGGTAAATATACTTACTCGACAAATCCCACCCCTGCGATCCCCAATCCACAACACAAACACACGTAAATTAAACTGGGTAAAATTCCAAAATATAACCAGCAATTTAATACCAAAAATTAAAATTTTAAATAATTCTATAGAACTAGACAACGCCTTAATATTACTAAACACCATAATACGTACAGCAATAACAGAAACACGGCCCACAAATACACAAACACATAACAAAATTAATCATTCTGCGCTACCTGCAGAAATTAAAAACATAATATGTCTCAAAAACAGGACCAGAGGACTATGGAACCAAACCAAAAACCCACAAATAAAAGCAGAACTAAATATATTAACTAATATAATTAAGAAATCAATAAAAAATCATATAAATCTCAAATTCCAGAACAAGATACAATCTTTAACAGCACAAAATAGCTCTAATTCACCAAACAAATACTAAAAAAGAAAACAATAATTCCACCCATCAATTCACCGAACGGCAAGTAATTCACCCCCACCGATGAGGTAGAGGAAATAGCCAAATACTTTGAGTCGACTTTCACACTCAACCAATCTAAACCGCACCCGGATCACAACACAATAATACAGTCAATAAACCTCCCAAACTATGGCCCATATCACAAAATTCATTACACAAACCCTAAGGAAGTAAAACAAATCATTAACTCTCTCCCGGTAAAAAAAGCACCAGGTCATGGTAATATCAATAATTCACAACTAAAACACTTACCAGCCCCCACAATTGCATACTTAACAAATATATACAATTCATGCTTTAGAACAAATCATTTTTTGGAATCATGCCATCATTCTCCCGGTTCCGAAACCAAATAAAAATTCAGCTAATATCGACAGTTATCGCTCGATAAGCCTTCTACCATCTCTGTCTAAAATTTTCGAAAAAATAATACTCCAACGACTTAAAAAGCACCTACAAATAACAAAATAAGTCCCAAGAGAGTGGTTTTGATTCAATGTTCATATGTGGACACAACATCAACTCCTCAGAATCACTGAACATCTCAACACAGCATTTCAGAAAAAACATCATACAATACTTATATCACTCGACATAATACAGGCATTTGATAGAGTCTGGCACCAGGCACTAATATATAAATTAAATAAAATAGGCACTCCACACTACATCACCTCAGTAATCCAAAACTACTTATCCAACAGAACCTTTGAAGTAACAATTAACAACTATCAATGAAATTCCAGGTTAATCAAAGCAGGATTACCACAGGGATCCCCCCTATCACCCACACTCTTTAATCTCTATGTAGCAGACATCCCCATAGATGAAACAGTAAAAACAGCACAGTGCAGATGACGCACTTATCTTCTCTTCCAGCCATTCTCTAATCAATATTAAAAACCACATACAATTGTATCTAAACCAAATAGACAGTTGGTCATCTAAATTAAAAATAAAATTAAACCCAAACAAAACTGCAGCTAAAATATTTTCTTTAAGACCACACACTTCACCAATCCCACCAACATTAAATAATGAGCCCATTCCATGGTACCCACCAAATAAACTCATAAAATATCTTGGACTGCACATAGACACCAAAATGAACTGGAAACAGTACATAGACATCAAAATAATACAAACTAAAAACAAACTGCATCAATTAAAAACTCTAATAAATAGAAATAATTACCTCCCAAACAAAACAGCAATAACTTTATTCAAAACAATAATCAGACCTACTCTTCTCTACATCTGATCAGTATGGATCAATGCTGCAAAAACAAACATCAACAAAATTCAAATAGTACAGAAACTATTCCTCCTCACTCATGAACCCTGGCTCAAATTTAATCATCAATTACATAATGAATTCAACCTCTATCCCATCATGCACCATATCACCTATCTATCCCACAATTTCTTCTCAAATATACACCATATGCAAACCTTCACTTCATTCAAACTTTGCAAAACCCCCATCCATCCCACTCGCATAAAAAATAAATATTCATTCTACATATTTTGTAAATTGTTCTCAGTTCTTTAATAGTTCTTATGAGGTGCCATTATGATTTCCTCAACCTCTGTAGTAGTATTAAGTTAGGATAAGTTTAGGATACGTTAAGTTATAAGTCATCAATACATATGTAAAGTTATCAAAAACATAACTATGTACAGAACAATCAAATAAATAAATAAATAATAAAAAGGTTTTCACCCTGATACTCATATAATGAGTAGGAACGTATTTGATCGCGCGGAGTATATGTAAATCGTTGAAACATACAACATAAGGTAAACGTGCTTTAACTATTTTTGGATGTGGAAGAAAATCAACTTCAATCACTTTTATCAATTATTCAATGGTAAATTGGTAATCCTGGTCACTTTTTCCAAGAAAACTAAAAATAGTTTCCATCTCTGATTCACCATTTGAGCAGGGCCTGACTGATTTGTGTTCCTGTCTTCTTTGGAGACTGGTGCAGTGGTTTCAAAAACATCAAATAAGTACGTGCATCGGCAGCTAGCGAGTCTACTACCTCTACGCAATAAACTACAGAACTCCTAAAATCATCATTACGATTTCTCGCCAGTCATAAAACCGTTTCTCTAGAAGCTAATTTCCTCGCAGTGTACAAAAGATTTCGTTTTGAGGGAAACTTTTTGATTTGTTTCTTCGCGAAGTCTGGTAGTTTCTCCTCTCCAGAAATAAAACGAGTTTTGAAGACATCCGGGTATAGATGAACATAGTTGAGATAATTCAGTGCCTTTTTGAACTCTCTTCACGTAAGTAGAAATAAATTTTTGGTTTCCATATTGCCTCCTATACATACCGTGAACTTCAATTTGTGAGATACATTTAAATAAAAAACTTACCTTCCGGCCCCCTCTCTGGCTTCGACGACGTATTCCAATCTTTTTTCTTTCACAAATGTCGGCGTTTCATTTTCCCAGGTTTTATCACAAATAGCCCACTCTTTCAAGACATTATACACTCGTAATAAAACTGCAAATATTACAAGTTCATATTATTTGAAAATAAGTTCGTGATGAGACAAAATATCTTGACATTGACTGCCGTCAGCGCGTAAGGCTGGGTTATTGCTGAAGAGTCAATCATATACTGGTGAGTGGTGAAGGAAAATATTTCAGGTGCAGTCGCCAGCCGGTGCATGAATTACTTCGTGGAATAATATGCAAGTTATATATTTCTAAAACTTACTTCGAGGATATGAGTATCACGCGTGAGAATCTGAATCGCTGTCGGTTTCGTGGGAATTATGCATTATATTGCTGTCGGAGATTTGCAGAAGTAATCTAAGTTTGAATGGTCCACATGACGTGGTGGTAACAAAAATATTTTTAGAATTAGAACTGGACGAGATGAGAGTGGGAAAAGAGAGTGCAGAAGATATTTTGTGTAAGAAACAAAAAGTATCGCTTTTCAGTAAATACCATTCTCGCTCGGATACGGTGTCTTTCTCCATTGCAACGTTGCATCTGGTAGAGCCAGACTCAATGCTCATCTTTCAATGTAGCCCATCTCTACACACTCAGTGATGAAGTTTTTGAAAGAATACGATTTATCTTTGTTTTCTTCATGGATAATTACATAATTATCGGCAAATCACTGACATGGATATCTTGTGAACACGCCAGTGAGTAATGGCAAATAATAAGACAATTAATATCCGTAATTGAGAAAACAAAAATCATATTTTTTTAAAAAAGACGATTCATCAGCAATGGGATATAATCGGTGTTGTGCGATGATTCCTTTCTCTCGTTTTATTCTATAGTGATATTGTATTTCTGTTTTAATCTGAAGATTGCATATCTAAACATGAATGAAATTATTTTATTCAGTATGTTTGTTTAACGCATAAAATTTCCTCATTAGTGTTATTTTTACTTTTACTCCTAATTAAGCACATATCAAGGAAACTTATTGTTGCAACAATTTGTGATGAATATAATGTATTGAACAGTATTATTTGTATTATGTAACGTACTGTGTATTACGCACTTTATATATTAAATATGTGAGAGATGGTTAACAAAATTACCTACATGAATTTTGAAAAATTATTTTTTTATTGAAAATGGTCCTTATTTAATTCTGTTAAGAGTACTTTCTACCATTGTTACAATACTTTATTGAAAAAAATTGGAGCTAGTTTAGATAAAATTATGTAGTTTTGTTACATTACGGTTTGAATAATTAAGACTCGAAAGAACTTAATGTTTTGACAGAATCTGTACATCATATATGATCAAATATTAGATAATGCATTGCATGAAAATAAAAGTCATTAATCAATTAACTGGCAAGTATAGAAGTAGATAAAATACATTTTGTCTCGGGGTGTCGGGAGGGACGGTGGTTCGGGAAAGACGAGGAGTCGAGAAACTGAGACAATGGAAAAGTAGTGAAACCGAGGAGTCGTGAATTTTTGACGGCGTTGGCGTTGCAGTAGTTGTGGAGTGTGTGGGGGGGGGAGAGGAAATGTGGTGGCCAAGAAGCACAGAGGAAGGAGGAGGGTGCGGTGCGGCCGAGTGCTACTGTGGGTCGTTAGAACTGGTTCGGTGGGGCAAGTGATGGGAATGGGCGTGGGTGGCATGTGCGCCATTGCCAGATGGCTCTGTGGAGTGCTCCTGCGCCTTATTGGATTTGCAGTGAGATAATGCTGCGATATGGTGGGCACCCACCCATGCTATCCACTTAACGTGTTCCATCAACTCAAGCGATACGCTTCTGCAGGTGTTGCAGAGGAAAAGGATTAGGGAAGTTGTTTGAAATGGGAACTGAAAGAACTACAATGAGACAATAGTGAAATGACACACGCGAAACGGAAATAAGCTATTTAAATATGTGTATGAATATGTATGGTATACAATGCATATTATGTTTTGGTTTCCAGTAACCAGTAACTCAACGTATTTTATACAAAAATATTTTACATACAATACATTCATTCACTTCAATAGTTTTCTTAAAAAGGGTGACGACGTCACGTTACTCGTATTCCACAGAAATCCAAAATACTTTTAGAACTGACAAAATACACTTCAGAAATATGGCAATGTTATCACTACGTCATTAGGGTTTTATGTTTGGGAGACTAATTATTATGTCTCAAAAATTGTACTCAGAAAATAAAACATTGCATTCCATATATGTTTAAAAAGCATACAAGCATTATTTATGTATTTTACATACAATTTTGTCTGCAATACTTTTATTAATGAAATATATTTGCGTGATTCCTCGTGAAATCGGCCGAAAAAAGCATGGCCTTTCTACTATTGGTACAAAACTTTATTGAAAAAATTTGGAGCTAGTTTAGATAAAATTATGTAGTTTTGTAACATCACGGTCTGAATAATTGATACGAAAATTTGTTGACTTGTTTAGTGTGACATTAAAAAAGATAGAAGCATCATATTTAGTATATATGTTTGATCATTGACCTTGTGTTCATTTACACCCAAAATTAGTCAACTTTCTGAGCATTTTGGACGAACGAAATTAAACGACCGGCCTCAGCCGGCTCCGGGCTTCAATTGATGTTGCTTCTGAACGGGAGGTTCTAGGGTTCGAGTCCTGACGGTGGCAGGAGTAACTAGGAGTTGCTAGGTAGCTAGGTCGAATTCAGACGCTTTCTGGAGAAGAATTCTGGCGGCCGGCTTCTCTGGCCGATAGTTTTCTGTGGTTTCTCGGATGAACGCCTAGGCTAACGAAGCTAAGGCCGGTGCAATACGCTGAAAAATGGACCACGGATTGCACGCGATCTTTACTTTCTACACGACCTATCCTCACCCCTTACTTGTACACATACATACACACACTCACACTTACATGCACCACACTACGACACATGACGGCGGTGTACTAGTAGAGAAGTAAACTCTAAGAGTTCTTGGAGCAGTACCCCGCTAGTGGGAGATACCTGGTTGAGGAAACCCTCTAGCCGATGTGGAGGTTAGTGCCGGATATCACCATCCAGCGGAGGAAAATAACAGACATCCGAGAAAAAATGAACTACACTTACGGGATAATACCTTCTTTTATATGACCGGAAAAAACAAATACAATCAATGGAGAATAGGCAAATCACTTGAAACATATTTTTTACAATAAATGCCTGCATTGTTGATAATTCTTGAATATATTCGGCGGCGGCGATGGTGTAACGGTTAGCGTTTCGAACTGTTGTACCCAAGTTGGCGGGTTCAAACACGATCGAAGCCGTGGATTTTTCAGGGCGAAAAAATCCTTCGTACGCCTTCCTTCGGAGGGGAAGTAAAGCCGGCTGTCCCATTTTAGTAGATTTACTTGCATGTAAAAGATCCTCAAGCCTAAATGACGCCTCTGAGCTAAATTCAAATCGCCTGTTTCTCGCCCAAGAAATACCTCCTTTCTCTGCTAGTTGGTGAAAGGAGCGTAGCGAAATTTACGTGGTCAGACGGAAAAGCAGGCCTAATGGCCTGAGTCTCGCCACGTAAAATAAGGCATTAATTCAATTCAATTCAATATATTCTTATTCATTCTCTTGCTCCTGTTCAATTTCAAAATCATGATCAGATTCTTCTAAGTGTTCTGAATAATCTCTTCTGTCTTCAAGTCCTTTCAATACATCTTCCACGAATTGTTCAAAGCCCTTATCTTTAGGTCTAATTGACCTAGGTCGCCTAAATTCTTCTACCAAGTCGCCTTTAATAAGTTATGGGAGAAATATTCTCAATATAATTACATGTTATCATGTAGTTTTGGTATCACTAGATGAAAACAAAATACTTACGCAGTTGGTATTGGCGATATCTCGTACCACACCACACAAAAAATTACACAACTCTAAATACCAACCACTAGTGAGCCTCTTTGTTCAAAGATCTGAACTACCAAAGAAGGTACTGAGCCGCTGGACCAGTAGAAAATTAGTGACTGTTGCACGAGTGTTAACTAATGTCAGACCACGATACCAATTAAAGGTTAATAGTTCGAGTTAATGATTACAAAGAACAAAACTGTGATACTAACATCAATATTGCAAGTAGGGAAGGTAGTAAGCAGTACACAGAGTGTATAACGTAATAAAAAAATATAAGGAAGAGTGGTGTCTCACAACCTTCTCTGTTCTCCGTCCAAAAAAGATACACACAATAGCAATACACCAAAAGTATCCCTAGCCTTTGACAGTTTGGTACCCCAAATTAATTTACAAACTCAAAACAATAGGAATGCCTAAATACTTACTAAACATTATCACAAAATTTATATCAGACAGATCTTTCAGTAACCATAGATAATCATAGCTCCAGCCCACGCACAATAGAAGAAGGACTTCCACAAGGCTCATCACTATCCCCACTGCTATTCAATCTTTACATAGCACTTATCCCATCACACATCATACACAATTTGCATAGTTCTCCGGCGATAGAACTGAATCTATACATAAAACTCATCTGGAAAAACCACATAAACATTAAAATACAACAGGCCAAAATCAAATTAATTTAACTCAAACCAATACTGAATAGAAACACCAAACTTTCATAAACAAATGCAATAACACTCTATAAAATTATCAAAAGACCCATAATGATATACTCATGCCCCGTCTGGCCAAATGTCGCATTAACAAACATAAACAAAATACGAGTAGTGCAGAACAGTTCCTTACAATAATCACTAACGCCCCCTGGTTTATTTTAAATAAACAACTCTATAGAGAATTAAACATGAACTCAATCACTTACCAAATACCACGCCTATATAACAACTTCTACTCCATCATAAACTCAAAATATCAACTAAAACAATACAATTTGGCATCAACGTATAACACACAGATCAGAATAAACAACCGGTACCCGTTCTATTACTTTCTCCCGATTTTCTAAAGCAATTATGAATATTAGGCACTCTCATGAGGAATCTACCCCAATGAAGTAGCAATAATAGAACTAGGATAAGCGTAGTTTATATTAGTAGTAAGTCAACAATACATATAAAAAGGTTAAACGGATTTGAACAACCCATTCAAGCCATAAATGAAAAAACACAAAACAAAAAAAGAAACACCTCAACTGCCATCAGACAAGCAATCTACTACTAGTATAGCAACAAAATACTGCAAAACGTAATATAGTATACATGGATTTCAGTATGGAAGCACAACAATTCTTTATACGCCAAGAATATAAAAAGAGTTAGTTTCATAACTCCACATGTGAATAATTAATATTTAACGGCAGAAGGGCTCTTTCTTGTAGCTTTGATGTCGCACGACATCAGCTATGTCGAAATCAGTGGCACATTGAGAAATATAATTCAATTGTCTAGCGCGGTAGTAGAATGCACGGAATAAATCAGTCAAATAGATGTATATTTCATTCAAAACTGAATTATTTTGATCCAATGGAAAACTAAAGATGAATATAGCTAAAGTTGAAAAACATCATACTGGTTCATAGCATGACATTCGGCGCATATGAATGTAAAAGAAGAATACTTGAACCATTCTTTTCAAAGAAGCTTTGAATGAGGATTTCTCCCTTCAAAAGAGTAAATTTATTAAAACATGGAGTACACAGACCATCAGCAAATATGCTCTCAACGTTCCATCCTATACTAGTCATAGATTGATCTATCCACGCAAAATTATAAAGAATGAAATATACGAGAAAATGTTTAACCACGTGTATTTCTAGTTCAACACGATTCTATGAATTTCTACCTCTGAACAAGATTCCTGACATTCTAAGAATAGGACGTCTTGCGACCGCCACTTAAGAGAAAACTTAAATTTTCAATTATTGAAGAAGACGAACTTTTCTGTGCGTAAGAGTAGAATAATTTATTGCATTAAAGGCAACATCATTATATTATTACTTTTATTTTCATCATCATTATTATTTTTATTATTAATTCTATATTTTTGGTTGTGGATTTCCTTGTGTTTACTTCATGAAATATTTTCATATCACGTACGTGTTTTCTAATAATTATTTTCTAAGAATAAATTAAAAATGTGAAATTGGTTTCATCTCAATATCAATGTTTTCATCTTCAACAGTAATCATATAATTTATTTGGCGAAACACCTTCTGTAATTTCTTTATTGTGTAATGGGATGGTTGCACGCGTCAGGTAGCGATGCGTGTTTTAAAATTTTATAGAGTATAACGTTGCTGCGAAAGATGCCAGGAAACGTGCAGTTTTTCACTACCTGCAAACGTTTTCGGAGCGTCGGGGACGCTGAGGCATGCAGCCCCCCCCTCGGCACAACCCACGCCCAGCCGCATCCGGTGACTCATGGGCAAATACGGACACCACATCCGAGTCCGGCAACGCCCCTGCACCCTTTTCTCGGAACTTGGATGATGTCGAGGAGACAACTGCAAGTCGCTAGCTGTGCCATTACGATTCCGATCAGGGAGACATGAAGTAGGTGGGCCTGGCCGAAGGGGGAGCGAGGGCGAGTTACTTTGACGCACGGGGGGACACCAGCAGATGCATTGCCGCATCGCCACATTGCAGGCCGCCTCTATGGACGCTGACTCTTCACGAACGCAGTGGGTCATGACTGTAAGTGCCCGACCGCCTTGCTGATGGGCAAAGGGGTGAGATGAGACGCAGCCTTCACCTCGTTCAAAAAGGAACATTAAAGCCACCTTTTAAAAAATGAAACCCTGTGTTTAAATGTGTTATCATTAGAGTTAGCCATATCACGCATGCCTCCTTTTAGGGAATCTGCGGACTGAGTAGCCGGGGCAACGCTGGATCGGACGAAATAACGGTAATCAGGTGAGTCGGGGCATCCACACGAAGGGTGTGGTGACAATTGACACATCTCCAGCAGCAATATTCCGAAACGTGTTGTTGCTGTTTCTACTTCCCGTATTTTTGTTCACTGACTCTCAAACAATTTCATAATACCTTTAATATACTCCCATTATCCAATTACCAGTATGTTAATGCGACTGAATAAATTATACTTAAAAAAGTTATTCAATGAATATATGTCTCATTGTTTCTTTATTACAAAGAGTCTACAGACACTGCTTATTGCGTAACATAATTATAATTGTTCTGTTTTAATGCTTCCATTGATACAAAGTACTGGAACATAGTACTGCAGAATCAAAAGTGTTTTATGGTTTCGTCCCTATAAGAGAAGTATTGTTTTTTTATTTATACAAACGATGATATTTACAAAAAAATTAGTAACAATATTAAATATTATTCTAAGATGTTTAGGTAGAGAAATCATTGAAAGTTATATTTTGTGAATTTTGTCATAAATCTAGAAGGGTTTCGCTCAATATAAGTAGTTTTGTTGCTTTTAACTAATGGGATCACACAACTGTATCAACTTATATTTTCCAAATGTAAGTTTTCAACTTTGAGTTGATTCCTTTAATTTTGGTTTCATGTACATAATTCTTTCTGAACATGTACGTAGATGAAGTTGATGTGAATGTGAAGGAGTATTGTTGTTCTATTTCATATCTTTGCATTTGATAATGGTTTATTAATCTTTTAAGGGTATCCTAGATTCATCAGTACCATCTTTGTCAGCTTCTGACAAACAAGCTATTATAAGCTACCCCGCACACAGAGACAGTATTGTATATTTTTAACTAGTTATTTCAGCTAATTTTTACTTTCTTTAACTCAATAATTAGAAAAAGTCACTTTTTACTTTCTCGCCCTCACGAAGTTATTCCTAAGAAGAGAAAGTTATGTAATCGTGCGTTGGAAAACAGCGAATTTTCAGCGGAAAAACTCTAATTGCTGGTTTAAAAAAAGTGGATAAATCGTATTGCTAAATATTCAAATATGAAAAAACCTTTAACACGTGGGGTAGCCAGAATCTATATTTTGTGAGCTGTTGATACAGAAAAACCGATTGATGGCAAAACGCCTGTCTGTCTGGGGTCTATGCTAGCGCCTAGACCGTTCAATCAATTTTCTCCAAAATGGATATTCCCCAATCGATCTGAATGAACTCGAGTTTGAAAATTTCAAACAGATATTTTGATTTTTGATTATACATTAAATCTGAAAAACATTATCAATTTTTAAAAAATCGCACCGGCTTTTCTATCTTACTTGGATATCGTAAAGGACACATACGAGAATCGTGCAGATCGTTGAAATTACAGAGGTTTTGAAAACTGCAAAAGTGCAACTTTTTTGGGCGTCTTCCTACAACTATAATATTAAAGATAATTTTTTTGAACTATTTTTCTTAAAACGGATCTTGAAATTGGTACATGTTCAATAATTCTTTTCATGTTTACAAAATATGAGTAGTTTTCGTGTAATTATAGGCAATTAAACAAATTGAGAAATATAGAAAATAATAAAAATATTCTCAAACATTGTTCCAAATTTTGAATTAATTTTTTTCACGGATGGAAGGAAGAGTGCTTAAAGGAATGGCGTGAATCTTAATTTTTCTGAAATCTCAGAATTTTCGAAAATTGCAAATTAGAAATAATGCGAGAAAGTTTGTGCACCAGTAGTTATAGTTATATTATATTTAACTTATATTTCATTATTACCTTGCATAACTAAGAGTAGAGCTATGCAGTGAACTTTGAAGGACCAATAGTGAAGTCTCAATCATTTCTCGACAATCACTACCATTCGACTAGCAAACGTCATCAACACAATGGAGCTGGGGACGCCCACACTGCACTGCTGCTCAACGGAAGCTCCACTTTCTGATTTGAATTCTTTTGTTTCGTCCTCTCTATATGATAATTCCATCAGAGAATTTATTTGGTTGTCATTGCGGTTTTATTCATTGCATTTATCTCAGTTTACTTTAACACAACTGCTCCCATCTGTTCCTCTCGATTCTTAGTTGTAGATTACAGACACGTCTGCGACGTATTGTTTAATGTGTTTATATATTTCTATAAACAAAAATAAATCATATTTGGTCGTTATATAAACAAATGAATCATATCCTTCTCAAATGAAAAACTCTGAGTTTGAAACTGATATTTACTTCTTAGACCCATGTTTTGCAACAAAACTATCACAGTAGACTAGTTCAAATAATCAATATGAAATCGCCTGCTGTGGAATATCATTTAAATTCACATAATATGAAAAACAATAAACAAAGCATTTGTAAAATGTTTACAGTATTAAGTAAATTAATTATTTTAGCTTAATAAATAAAATACATGAAACTGCTACCCAGATTTCATTGTTATTTCCTTGCTAATTCCACATACTTTTTACATTCAAACTTCCACTCTAAACTCAAAATACGATTCTCTTTTGAGGGGCTGGTGGATGGACAGGGGTCAACGGGCGTTGCTGGGCGGAGGCAGGCACAGGGCGCAGCCACCTGCTGCGACGCTATCGCGCGGCGCGACGTCGTCGTCAGGACCCCTGACGTGCAGAGGGCGCGTGCGCCGCAAGTGCTGCTCGAGCGCCCGCCTGTCAACTTTATTACACCAAATAAAACAGGGCGGTGATTTATTGCCCGAGCCGCTGAGTGGGCACCGGTGCGAAGGAAAGGGTTGCGTCTGCCCTCGGCAGCGATGGCGGCGGCGCGCGAAAACACACCCGCTGCCAACGCCCACAACTTTCAATTCATAAGCTCGGAATATGCGAGGCTACATTGTCAAGATAATTGTGTCAATGTCCAGTTTAATTTCCAATAGAAACCGCAGTCAATTTCCGATTGAATCTTTTATTTCAGAAACCTGTCAAACGCCAAATTCCTTATTCCGAGTAAATTAATATTTTTCATATAAATATGCACTTAACTTAAATATGCTTATGTGTCTATTCTCTTGGAAGAATAATGCGTCGCTAATGCGTTTATTAGATTTTGGCGTTTGACGGGTTTCTGAAATAAACGAATCAATTTACATACTAGTCTGCCCTTATTCCCACATGCCGTGTACTCGTAATGCCCTAGAAATTTTCCAAATAATTTCGAATCCATTTGTTTTGAAATATACATTCTCATTACCATATAGTTTGACAAGAATGATTGTCATTAGGCCAATAAAAAAAATAACAGACGCTGTTGAAATTTGTAAGTCGACACGCTATCCGTAGTTTTATAATCAACCTAGCTCGTTGTTTGTGATGGGCCTGGTGTTTGTGGTGCAACCTTCTTTACAAAAAATTCAAAGAAATACGAAACGTGCAATTGTATATCATTTTCTCTGAACAGGATACTGATACACTATTTTTTGTTAGAACTAGTATTTTTCGATTCTTCTTAACAGACGACGGACTGTTTAAAACTTTAAGAGCGCCAGCCTTTAAGAGTGACTTTTAGTTCGTGTATTAGTTGCGTGTGTTGGTACAGTACAGAACCAGGAGCCCAGAAAGTGTGGACCATGCTTGGGTATGGACAAAAATGTGGTGAGAGTCAGAACTTGTGTTGCAGGGTAATGACAACTTGTTAAACTTCTTTGTGTCAGAAATGACTAAAAAGAAATAGTGACGCTAGGGGCAGGCGGTACTTGAAGGTTAACGACGTAAACCTGGATTGCACATGCAACGATTAGGGGAGAGATGGTGCGTGGCTGGTAACGGCATGGGTAGTGGCCACGTGCCTGCGTTATTGTAAAAGGAAAGCGAAGGAGAACTGGTGGATTGTGCCGCAAGAGAGCATCGAGATAAACTGCAAGGGATAGGTGGACAGTAATATAGTAGTGCCTACTCGATTTGAAAGACACATGCAACGGTCGGAGTGAAGCAGAGGTATCGTGTAACCGCCGCAGAGGGCCGGTGCCACGGGCGTCCACGCAGTCAACCGTCCGAAGGGCGCCGAGTCGCGCCGAAGGCCGCCGATCGTCGCAGCCGTTGGAAACCATCCGAGAAGAAACGAACTATTTTTGGTATCCAAGGTATTGTGAAATCTAAGATCACGGGTATAGTTTTGGTACCAAAACAGGGAGTAATTAGATTGAAATTGATGTACTAAATGTGTGACTTCGGTAATAAATTGCTTGTTTGTTTAAAGAAAATTATAATTGAGTTTTTCCAATGTTCTTGTCAAACCTTACGAGACCCATTCACGAACCAAGACACCTGTCCTTTCTAAAAATAAATGTAGTGAAAAGTACCGCAAACCAAGGTACGTCACAATATATATATATACTTATGTATACGGGAAAGTAATAAAATGAATGGAATTAATGAAATGAATGAATGAAGGAAAAAACGTGCGAAGGAACAAATGAATGTTATAGGATAATAACCGTAAAAGCTACAAGCTGCAATGAAAGGAAAGCAAAGCTTCAATGAAATAAACGGACTTTCGAAACTCCTTTTCACGGTGCGCCAAATGCTACAAGCACGATCGTCAGACAAGTTGGTGCCACTCCAGCGCAAGTAAACGCGCGCTCGGAATCCGGCCGAGCGTAAGGGAGGGGGCGCTGGAGCGGGTGATGCGGCGGCGGCCGTGGGAGGGGGCGTGGGAGGGGGGGCGGGCAGGTGCGCTTGGGCAGCGGAGGTGGAGCGGAAACGAAAGGAGGGCGGTCACACGCGCGCTTGCAGCTACAATGGATCGAATTGCGACTTCATTAAGGCAATGTATTCATAGAGGGCAACATCTAACGGTAACTCGATTAATTCAACCAACTATTCATGCAAACCGAATACGCTGACTGCTGATATCAGTCCGATGTCTGTATCAAAGCTCGTACTAACTTGCTCGCGAAATTCCTCCATTTGCTGATGCCCACGTAATGATGCGTCGACGTGAATCACGCCAAAGCTAGACTCATTTGTCGTAGATGACTGGGAAGATTTAATGCATCTTCTCTTGTTTTCAGATCTCTCGATGGGCATTGGGATTGCTAGAAAATATATGCAAGGGTAACTATTTTGCCCGTGCTTCGAAATATGGTAATATGGTGATTACGATAATTAAAACAATCTTTGAAGCAATATTGTAGCGGTACAGAATTCTTAAGACAAATTAAATTAAGTAAACCAGACCTAAGGAATTTTTACTGAGAAAAAAACATAAGGCGTCACGCGCGCAGCCCCCCTTCTAGTAACAGCCACGATCTCCCGGCCCATTTCGGATTTTTATGACACCCCACCCAACTGCCGGTCCAACGGGTTAATTGAAAACCGCCCAGATGCAGCCACATCTGGAATATCTTTGAAACGCCTGTCATCGTGATCGGGGAAACCCAAAACAATAATTCTGTAGCCGGGAGGCCCCTTCACAGACATGGCCTATTTTCGAGACGGAACAAAGGGACACTGTATTCCGACAGAAACAGAGAGTGGAAAATTCCTTTACTCCCCCGTCGCTATTGACCGAATTTAGTGTACAACGCCATCACCTTTAGCCAATAGCGACGCGATCGTTGTAGGGAGCCAGAACATATGAGGAGAAAGGGTGGGGATAAAAAGTTAACTTCACGCAATTTTTGAGAAACAAAATTTCAGTTCGAGAGAGACTTCTCTAGGGGTGGGAGCCAGTCGCGGGGAGAGGCGAGTGCGCCTCTGAAGGCACTTGGAAAATTTCAGTGGGCTAAGAGCAGTGGGCTGAGAACAGTTAGAGAGAAACTTCTCTAGGGGTGGGAGCCAGTCGCGGGGAGAGGCGAGTGCGCCTCTGAAGGCACTTGGTTAAATTTTACTTGGTTGAGAAACTTCTCTGGGGTGGGAGCCAGTCGCGGGGAGAGGCGAGTGCGCCTCTGAAGGATTTCGCAACTTTTTGAACTTGTGCCTGAGAACATTCTCATGAGGTCGGAGGGAGACATTGTTGTGTGCTCCGCACCTGCGATCGGGGGCGATATCCCCGACTACCAGACGCCGCCAGACGCCAGCCGCCCCCCCCTGCTGACGTCACCAGACGCCGCCAGACGCTGCTAGACGCCCTGCCCGAGAGGGTGCAAGCCATCCCACATTCCAGAGAAGGTCGCGCCGGCCGCACACAAGCTTCGCCGCGCCCGTCCGGGCACATTGAACTTTTGACACGGAAGCTCTCAGGCAATGTAACTGGGGGCTATTAACCTCTTTAAATTTTTGTCAACGCGGTGCCGCGCCAAGGCACATCGAATGGTCATTTATTATTGTAATTCTAGTTATAAAATAATTTTATGCTCTTCCCTAGTTGTAAGCTTTCCTGTTAATTTTAATCTTTATTTTTTCTTTTTATTCAATCTCTTCTTTCTTTTATTTTATTAATGTAACTTCCCTGGTACAGCTTTGTCCAGGAATAAACGTAGTCTTTCACCAGGAATCAAATTGTTTATTTTGAATGTCCATGAGAATCTAATTAACAATTCCTTCCATTACCTAAATTTTTAAACGAGTAAAGGGACAAGGACCGACTGAGCTACAACCGGGCCGCTAACCGCACATGTTTACATGCGCGGAGGTGTTACAATATGAAATATCATGTCAAAACATTAGTCTTTCTTGAGAACAATTTCATTCCTTGTTTATCGGTAAATTTTGACTTAATAATACAAGTGACACTTTCCCCCTACATTTTTTCATTACTGATATGTTTTTGAATAGAAAAACGAAACAGTTAAATAGAAACATAACAAATAAATATGCTTTATAATGTTACGAGTTACAAGAAGCCTATTAAGACTGTTTTACTTAATTTATTTTTCATTTATATTTTTCGTATTGAAGATTTTCAGATATGAGAGTTAAAATAAAATATAAACTGATTTATAATCTTTGGAATAAACATTTTACTTGTTGCCATTCTATTACTACATTACTTTCTGGAATATTCTATTTTTAGCAATGAAAAATTAATAATAAAATGAAAGATTATTATCAAACAAATATTTTCCAAGGAAAACTACTGAAATGTATAATCTTCAGTTTATAAATGTTTTTCATCATTTACTTCCGAAAGCAATAGGCTTTTAATAAATCACAAATCAAAATCACAATTACTAATTTCAAATGCGTGCCGGTATTGAAAGAAAGCTATCCGGCTTTTTGAAATGACTACAGTTTTGTTTGATCCTCAGAAACTCGTAAAATTGCGAAATTATGTAAGTATTAATAATTTTCTATGCGCGCAGCAATTGAAAAAAAAAACTATGGACTCTTTTGCATTTTGAAGGGTATTTGTAGTTTCTTTAGATACTCACGAACTAGCGAGAATATCAGAAAATATTCTAATGGTTTTAATTTTGAGTGAAAAATGCAAATATTTTATTGCGTTTCACTGCATATTCTTGGCGTACCGACTGAATTCTCATACTCAGTGAATCACAACTTGTGAGACAGCTAACGTCATGCATTACAGTCTAGCAAGCAATTTTACCATTGCCATGTGGAAAGTTCTTCCCTTGCCTCATATTCATGGAAATCATCAGCATTAAAGCTGTTTAAAGAGTTAGTTCAATACACGCATGCATTTTAATACAACATATTAAGGTAGACTGGTGAATCGAAATGATAAAAATAAAATATAATTTTTTATCTTCCAGAAGAAATCACTATTGTCTAAGAGATGTCCTGCGAGTTAGTTGGGATAAGAACTCAATTGTATTTTATGCATTATCTTTGTAATATGTTGAACGTTAATGGTGGCACGAACGGATTGGAATTTTGCTTTCGACAGAATAGGATTATTCAAATATTCTGCGTGGAGATAGGACATTCCTAGTAGCGGAGCACCTTACTTATATTCAAACAACATTCCTGAAAAAACTGAAAATTTTGATTTCTAAGTAACAAGAAACGTGTCTCAAAATTTTCCACAGTTCGGTACATTTGCTTATATAGTCAACTTTTCTGTGCTGCGATAACAGATTTTCTGGAAGTACAGAAGCGTGTGTTTAGTAGAGCATCACTTTGCATTTCGTCCTTTAGTTCTATTTGTATTATCAAAGCTGACATTTCACTTCGTTCATTGAAGACAACTTGTCTCTGCGATTCACGCCTTAATGCTCTCAGAAGGTCATTTCGTCCCACACTTTGAGAGACCAGCGGCGAGCAGCAACCCCGCGCCAGCACTCCCACGTGTTGAGAAGAAAATCTGGCACGCACAGTGACTGAGTGTACATACGACTGTCCAAACAGTGTTTTTGAAAGCGACGGTTTTTATTTCTGCCAGTTTTTATTTCTGGCATGCTAAACCCACGCGGCAGCTAAAAATGACCCAGAAAGGAGTATTGACATATAATATTAAGCATTTTAACAATAATAATTCTATTTTTTCAGTGACCAGGGTAGTATGGTATTGGTGGTGTAACTGCAACCGCGTCGGACTGTTATACCCAAACTCGCGGGTTCAAATCCGACCGAAGTGTGGTTTGTTAAGCGAGAAAAATCCTACGTACGTTTTCTTTCGGAGGAGAAGTAAAGTCCGCTGTTCAGTGTTAAAGATGTACTGCATGTAAATGATCAAGTGTAAAAGAGTCTTGTGAGTTAAATTCAATCGTCGGCTTCGTCGCATAAGTGATACTTTCTGTGCTAGATGGCCAAAGAAATGTAGGGAAATTTTCGTCAGATGGAAGAGCAGATATTATGGCCTGAATTTTTCTACGTAAAATCATTGATTTAATTTGAATTTCAAAAACTTTCAATTCTTTAAAACCCCTCGTATAAACTTGTATAAACTCCTGTTAGGTTGCTGTTATTTTTACCCTCTGCTGGGTACATCTGCCTGAGAGGTAGACCCAGTCTCTATTGTGGGAAGCGCAATAAGAGCTTCCTCACCCTCCACTAGTGCTTCAGGACGATTATAACCTTTAAGGCGATCGGGCATCTCAGGTGCAGCGTACGACCTTTTTATGTTAAATATTACTTTTTTAAACCAGCGATGCCTCACAGGCTGATGTTCCCAAAGTAATGTGTTTCTACGTCTGTTTTTCATGTAGATGTTCCTGCAAATGAATGATATGATATCTGCTTCTCTTACAGATGTTCGCAGAGACGCAGTAAATAAATACACTCAATTACAGTAATGTATTGTGATGCATAATTATTCACAAACGAAGAACATCTCTTTCATTATTAGCACTTTTCGTGTTTTTGTTTTGCTTTCTTTGTAATTTCTGGATATTTTATTCCAATACATTTTTTTACATACTATTGAAATATTTTGTCTGTTAAGAGCTGTATGGATTTTCATGTTACTTTAAAACATATTGACTTTGATTACTTCTACAGAGCCTAACAAAGATTATGCAAAGAGATAAAACTTCATTGTCTACTTTTAATTGTATTGTTTGTCAAATGTAGTAATATTCACATTAATTTTTTAATAAGAACGTGTAGGAAAATAGAAGAAAATTACTGAATCCCATCATTAAAATGTGTTATTGACGCTCTTTGGTAAGTCTACTTCTGAGGTAGATATTGTCACTGAATGGGAAAATATGTTTCCATATGAGGGTTTATAGTACAAACACAGGTATCATTTCAGGGGAAAAGACAGTTTCCTTATACACAGTTTGCCTACACCACCGGTAATGCGATGATGGGGCTAGCCAAATGTTCAGTAACCCACGTTCATGAAAGACCCAGAAAAAATATGCCCGTGAATGTGAGAAGCGCCACCTACTGTGCGTCAAGTGAGCACTGCAAAGCGCGCGGGCGACCAAATCGGCGAGGACACTCCGCAAATGCGCGAGATTAACACAGTGCAAGCAACCCTGCGCGAATTACATCCAGACTACGCGCGTTCAAGCCGGCGCAGTAGGGGGGTGAGTGTTGGCGCAAACCCGAAATTGCTGGCGTGAAACATTTTTTCCAGCAACTGGGGAGTTAACTCTTTAAAAACACTCGGCGAGGAAATGCACCGGAAACGGTCTGCGGAAGATATCATGGAGCGAAAGAAAATTAATGCTGTATGAAATCCTTTTTTTGAGGACGTGAATTCGCGAGCTCTAGATCTCGTCGCCTTTATGTACTATATAATGATTTAGAAAGACGGTCGTCCTGAAATTTATGCGAGTTGACGGCGGACAACAATTTCCGGTTACAGTAAAATAACGTAATCCTGTAAGACAAAGCATGTATTCTAATTACTAAGGGTATGGCCCCGTGAGCTAGGTATAATGGCTATTAATGTATTACCAAGTTATATCCCCAGTGAGCCACTGCTCATACGTAACCTTCCGACATATCTATCAAGGAATCTGTAAAACATGCCCTAAGCTCCTGACATAGTGGTAGTGTAGTGGGTGGATGTGTGATTGTATGTGAGGGGTGTCAAGAATGAGGAAGGTAAGATCGCGTGAGGTACGTGGCCCATTTGTTAGGGCTCTGCTCCGTCATTCGGCTGGTAATAATCGGATAAAACACAGAAAAGTACCGATCGGAACTAGAACTCTGTTTCAGAAAGGGATTGAATTCGATCAAGCTCAAGGTAACGGCAATGTTGTTATAAATCCATCGCAGATGTTAAAATTGATTGTTTTTTATGTCGTGAGGTCTAAAAATTTGTTGCAAGGACTGATAATTATAGAAAAGGATATTAATATTGCATATTTGGTATTCTTTGCTACATCTTGGAATAAATCTTAAATACAACGAATATTTCAATGAAAAATAATTACCATTACCATCATTACCAGTGAGAGAGAAGCCGGTTTTCAATTCAAGTTACAGAGAGAAGCAGAATCTACTTCTTTAACGAATGTGCTAACTGAAGCAGGTGCGCCATCCTAGTTTGAATTTCGGAAATAGTGCAGCTTTGGGCGCGGGTGAGCAGGTGGCGACATGTGGCCGCCTGTGGCAGAGATCTTCCTGGGGTTTCGCGCCCTCCGACGGTGCTCGTTGCCAAAGCCCACGCGGCGGCGTAAGGCGCTTAGCAGGCGGGGGCGCCGGCGCAGGGCGGGGCCCACGCGGGGACGGTGTAGAGGCAACGCCGGGGCTGGGGACTAGGGGGTGGCACACGGAATCAGGGGTGCCGGGTGAGCGCAAAAGAGAGAGATGCCAGGGAGAGGAGGGAGGCGATTGGTGTAAGCAGGCCGCCGGTTGGAAGGCGGTTTAGGTCAGAGGCGAAGGCTAAATGGCTGGGGAAGGCCACGAAAATGAAAAAAGTTGAGAGGCGACGGTGCAAAGAAAGCAGGCGATGTCACGGTAAAGGAAGACTGGAGGTTGACTGGACGGGGTGGAGGTGGAGGAGATGGTGGCGGGTGTGGTGGAACGCAAGAGGTGGAGGGGGCAGAAGCGAGAAACAAGGAGAAGGCGGGGGAAGAGTCGAATGTGATGGTGTGGGCGGAAGTTGAGGGGACGGATGGGGGATGTAGAAGTGGGCGTGAAAGGTCGTAGGAAGTGGAGGAAAAGGGAACAAAGAAGTGGATGTTGGGGAGTTACAGATGTCATGAGCTGTAGGCGCCAGAGGGATAGTTGGTGGAGGTGCGAGCGTAAGCCAGGCAGTAGCGATGGATGCTACGCTACAAAGAATTTGAATTTGAATTTGAATTAATGCCTTATTTTACGTGGCGAGACTCGGGCCATCAGGCCCGCTAACAAAGACGAGGGGCATTTTTCGTTCTGACCACCTACTCCGGGCGAAAGGCGAATGTACGTCAGCTTTAGGCTCACATGAATAACTGTGAGAATAGAACGAGAGAATTTCTGATTCTTCACCGTCGTTTCGGTTTAATTGTTAAGTTAACTAGGGAATAGTTCTATTCGAATAACGGAGATTGAAAATTCGGCATTTAGAGTAGATATTATGTGCATTAATAATGTTGTAAACTGATTTGATAATTTGTATGATATGTATCATTTTGCATTTAAGAGAAAAGACGACATTGTTCAATATTTAAATTTCATATTTTTCATACAATTCAAATAATTTTACCCCAAAAGGACACAAGTATTTAATCAAATCATCGAGAAAATGTTTGTACATACAAGAGTATTAATTTACAAATCACTACAATAATTGAAATATTGTTCTATTTTTTCATTTATTTAACTAATTATGCTCATTAATTTCATGAAAAATCGTTGATTATCACTATGTTTATGGCATCAGTGACATTAAAATTTCACCATTCAATTAAAAATTCACAACAGCCAATCTGAATTCAGAGAACTGATCGAAATTATTTAATTATGTATCTATAACACAACGACAATGAAACATGAACAAAACACACACAAAACACGTACATCAAAAACATGTAATCAATGAACGAATGAAACAAAATTAAAAAAGAATAATTAATACTATTCTTAGGCATTCACGTTAATAGTAGTAATACAATAAGTTAAATTAAAAACTATTACCCTACAACTATTACCCTAGGATTCAATCATCGAAACCAAGAAGTCGCTTTATATTGCACAAATATGTTTACATCATCTATTGGAACGTGACGGCTCAGAGAGAGCAGTTGTTTTGGCAAAACTCTTTTATTTTTTTACAAAATCAACTAAGTTGTTTATAATTGTTGGAAATATACATTTATATTGTAAGGTTGAAGTTTGTGAACATGTCGACAGTGTCGCCATCTGCGTCTAGTATATTATTGGAAATGTACTCTATATTGAGAGATTGAGGTTTGTGAACGCGCCGACACTGTCGTCATCTGTTTTTGGTATGTAAACGAATGATCATATTCATTCGTCTTTTTGTCTTACTGTGCAGCAATGTAGTGTTTGTAAAAGACCGTCAAAGACGTTCAATAAGAGTTTATGTATATGTATTTTGTTATAAATAAAAGTGAAATGCAGTGTAGTTCTCAAGAGTTAATTTAACATGGTAGCAGAGCGTGGTTTCCGGATGCAGATGAATTGCTGAAGAGGTTATATTGGAGTTCAGCCCAGTGTCCGTCGATTCGAGGAAGTTTGCGACATGGACGACCTGAACATTCCAGCTTTTGATGGAGAGGACTACGCAAACTGGAAAACGAGGTTAACTATCTATTTGAAATTAAAAAAATGCCATGAGGTGACCACGAGGTCGAAGCGAGAAGAAGACAAGGACGTAGAATGGGAAGAACAGAACCTGAAGGCGATGCATTGCATTTTTAGTGCAATTACTAACAAGCAGCTAGAGTTCGTGAATGATAAAGTAAGTGCTTTCGAGGTTATGAAGAAGTTTGACGAGCTATACTCCAAAGAGTCAACAGCGTTGCAGATTGTCTGCAGGAACAAACTAGATGGACTCAGATTAAAGAATTACAGCGACATAAATGAATTCTTCACTGTGTTTGAGAAATACATAAACGAACTGAAGTCAGCCGGGGCCAAGGTAAGCGAAGAAGAGAAACTAAATTACATGCTCAAAACGCTGCCCGAGTCACTAAGTTATATCGGAGATCTAGTGGATGTTTTGAAGAAGGAAGACCGGACTGCGGAGTACGTGAAGGCAAAAATAAGGATGAAGAGCATCAAGGAGAACCAGGACAGTGAGGGCGTAAAATCAAATGCATTCATCTCGGAGAAGAGACCTAGTGCGAGCGGCCAAAAAGTGTGCTACGGATGTGGTAAACCAGGACACTTCAAGAGGGAATGTCGACAAACTGAGAATCATCGAGGTTCCCGGGGACGTGGCAGAAGAGCACGAGGTAACTATGGAGGTTATGTCAACCAAAGTTATGAAAATGGACATCGCGGAGGCAGAGGAGGACCACGTGGGTCCAGAGGCGGTCGCTATGGTCACGACCGATCTTACCGACAGAACGAGCAAGGAGACCGACATTACCGACAGGACGACCATGGTGGTAGGAACCGTGGAGAACAACAGTTTTATCAGAATGTAAGTGGCGCAAGCAGTTTCGTGACAGAGGTCTTCGCCAAGGAAGTAAACAGTGTAACACAGAATTCAGGTCAGATTGAAATTAATTGGTTGTTAGATAGCGGTTGTACAGATCATATAATTAATAACGAGGAATATTTTTCTAAATGCGTAACGTTAAAAGAACCGATTAATGTAAAAATCGCGAACGGAAAGATTTTAACGGCAACTAAAGTTGGTAATGTAATTAGCGATTTTTTAGTGTTTGACAGATTAGAACGAGTTGAAATGAAAAATGTATTTTACATTAAAGATCTAGATAGGAATTTAATTAGTTTTTCAAGAGTCACAGAGAAACATGATATTATTGCAAAAGGCATCAGCGCAAAAGTTTTTAGTAAAGATAGGGGTTTAATTGCAGTTGCATGGAAACAAGATAGGTTATATAAAGTGACAAGTGTGATCAACAAAGGGGAATTTAACGTAAACTTCTGCAATAAAGAAAATATGACAATAAAGGAAAAGTGGCATAGGATACTGGGGCACGTAAATTTCAATTATTTAGATAAAATTTGCAAACATCAATTAGTAGATGGAATCCCTCAAAACGTCGAGTCTGAACCTATGAAATGTAAAGTGTGCATAGAAAATAAAATGCATAATGTTCCTTTTAAAAACAACACAAATAAGGCTAAAGAAATCCTAGAAATTGTTCACACAGATCTAAATGGGCCACATTCAACAGTAGGTATGCATGGTGAAAGATTCTTTGTTTCTTTTATTGATGATTATAGTAAACTTGCACGCGTTTACACAATTAAAACTAAAGACCAATTATATGATTGTTTAGTTGGGTATGTAAATGAGGTTGAAAATATTACTGGGAAAAGGATTAAGAAATTGCGGTGTGATAATGGAAAAGAATACATGAATAATAATATATATCAATACATCAAGGAAAAGGGGATTGTTTTAAATGCGTGCCCGCCATATGTGCATGAGTTGAATGGAACTGCTGAGAGGTTCAATAGGTCAGTCATGGACATGTCAAGATGTTTATTAGCCGAAGCAAAAGTTAACAATAGGTTTTGGCCAGAAGTAGTTTGTGCTGCCGCGTATCTGAAAAATAGATGTCTTGCAAATACCGCAGAATTGAAAACTCCTTATGAAATATTTTTTGGAGAAAAGCCTAATGTCACACATTTAAAATTGTATGGAAGTAGAGTCTTTGTAAGGGTGCCAGAACAATTGAGAAAGTCAAAATGGGATAGAAAAGCAGATTTGGGAGTTCTGTTAGGTTACAGTGACGTTGGATATAGGGTACTCATAAATAATAAAATTGTTGTGGCCAGGCATGTAGAGGTTGTTGAAGAAAATATTAGATGTGTAGGTTTAAAGGATAATGGTTCCGTGAGTAAAAGATTAGATGAATCTGGGTGTGAAAATTGGGAAACTGGGTCTGAAGATAACAGCGAGGACGAAGAAAGGTTAGTCGAAATCGAATCTCCAAAAGCAGCGCTAAAGGAAAAAACAACAAGGTCGGGTAGAGTGGTTAAAACTCCACAACGCTATAGGGATGATAATACAAGTAACTTTATTTATATTAACGTATGTAGTGCAGATAGCCCGGTTAGTTTTGAGGAGGCGATTAATAGCAATGAATCGAAAAGCTGGAGTCAAGCTATGGATAGGGAAATTGAATGTTTGAAGAAAAATGACACATGGGAGTTAGTTAGTAAGCCAGAGGGCAAAGATCTTATAGATGTTAAATGGGTTTTTACTAAAAAGTTTGATAATAGGTACAAAGCAAGATTAGTTGTTAGGGGATTTCAACAAAAGGAATGTGTTGATGATATATATGCACCAGTAGCTAAAATGCAAACTTTGAAGATTTTACTGTCATACTGTTGTCATTTTGGTTTAATTATTGAACAAATGGATGTAGAAACAGCCTTTTTAAATGGCGAAATCATGTCAGAAGTTTATGTTAAACAACCCGAAGGCTACGAAGACGGCACAAATCGAGTGTGCAAATTGATGAAAGCACTGTACGGTTTACGAGAAAGTCCGAGAGCTTGGTATGAGTGTTTAGATACTTTCTTGAAAAGTTTAGGATTCCAAAGAAGTGAATATGATTATTGCCTTTATGTTTTGCGAAAAAGTAATGTCCTGATTTACTTGATAATTTTTGTTGACGACTTGCTCATTTGTTGTGTAAAGAAAAGTCGAATTAAAGAAATCAAAAATTTGTTGTCAAATAGATTTAGTATGAAAGATTTAGGTGAGGTTAAAAGTTATTTAGGAATTGATATAAATTACGAATACAAGAAAAACAAAATGAGCTTGAGTCAGGAAAATTATATTAATTCATTAGCCGAAAAATACAAGATTAAAGACTCAAAATTATATGCTACACCGATGGAAGTTAACTTGAAATTAGAACCAACTCAGGAATTGCGTAATGATATAAAGTATAGAAATTTGATTGGTGCGTTGTTATATATTAGTTCAGGAACAAGGCCAGATATCAGTTATTCTGTTAATTATTTGAGCAGGTTTCAGAATTGTTATGACGGCACACACTATAAGTATTGTCTGAGAATCTTAAAATATCTGTATTTGACAAGAAACCTGAAATTGAATTATTGTAGAAACGAAAATGCAAAAGTTCTTGATTGTTATGTAGATTCAGATTGGGCAGGTGACAATATAGATCGTAAATCTACGACAGGTTATGTGATCCGTATGTTTGACAATGTTGTATTTTGGAAGTCTCGCAAACAATCAAGTGTAACAAAAGCTTCGACGTATGCAGAGTATGTTGCGCTATCAGATGCTGCGAGTGAAGTGAAATTTCTAAAAGATGTAATGAAAATTTTTGATTTGAATTTTGATGAACCGATTGTAATGTACGAAGACAACTCAGGAGCATTGAGTATCGCTAAATATGGTAACTTTACAAAAAACTCAAAACATATTGAAGTCCATTATCATTTTGTCAACGAGTTGTATATGAATGGTTTAATTGATATAGTCAAAGTAAATACTGATGATAACATGGCAGATATTTTCACGAAAGCTTTGTGTAAAGACAAGTTTGTGTATTTTAGGAATATGATGAATATTAACTGAATTTAAGATAGTATGTATATAAATGTAAGGAGGCGTGTTGGAAATATACATTTATATTGTAAGGTTGAAGTTTGTGAACATGTCGACAGTGTCGCCATCTGCGTCTAGTATATTATTGGAAATGTACTCTATATTGAGAGATTGAGGTTTGTGAACGCGCCGACACTGTCGTCATCTGTTTTTGGTATGTAAACGAATGATCATATTCATTCGTCTTTTTGTCTTACTGTGCAGCAATGTAGTGTTTGTAAAAGACCGTCAAAGACGTTCAATAAGAGTTTATGTATATGTATTTTGTTATAAATAAAAGTGAAATGCAGTGTAGTTCTCAAGAGTTAATTTAACAATAATATTAAATATCGATATTCTCCTTTACACGTCACGTCATCGACAAACATATATGACCATAAGCATGTTGGTTTGACACTAGCTGACTAATGGAACAATATAAAATATTTATCATGAATAAATGTGTTACGTGTTAAAGATATGGTCTTAGCATATTACAAATATAAAAAAAATCTTCAGTTGTATTTACCCGCTCTGGAAAGTACACCAGCAAAAAACCTGTGTCAGAACTGAATCGTCTTTCTCTTTTCCAACATTAACATGTGTTGTTCTCTCGTATATGCTCTTAGTTTTCAAACAAAGTAATGTTTTCATGGCTTTGTCAGCTTCTTCTAATATTTCACCTGGATTACATTAAATATTTTCCATTTTCAAACGTTTATTATTTCATACATTATTCTAGACACTAAGGTTATCATAAATATACACTGCTAGAGCTACTAAAATAGGTCGTGTTCATAACCAATATGATGTAATCAAATTCATTCCTCAGAAAGAGGATATATGATTAAATTTCTCAAAATTAAAATTATTCTTCAACACGTGGATAAAGGGGTATAATTGCACTCATAGTAAATAAGAAAACTCGCTCCTATCGTCGCACGTTTTTCTCAATTATTCGGTTTCCTTATTGTAGAACCAAATTATTATTTTAATTATACTAAAGAAGAGTAAAAATACTTTATAAATGACAATTGTCATTGAAAAATTTGGAGCCATTTTAAACAAAATGGTGTTTAAATATTACACAGAAAATTGTTAGTTTTGAAAATTGCGGACAGTACGCGGCGCCCGCTGCCTGGGCTTCGCGCGTGAGAGCCCGCCAATGGGGACGAGCCGCGGGACGCCGCTCACAGGAACCTCCGAGAATGTAAGGGCGCTGGCAGAGGGTTAGCGTGAGGCGTTAATAACTTATATTCGTTTCTCAGACGAGCCGAGATGGGCGTGCCTTAGGAAAGCGTTCTCTCTCCTACCCTCTTCGGCTTCTACGTAAATGTCGCGCCACTTCATGCTAAAACAAGAACTGGTATTCAACGCTGCGGGCTCCTGATGTTCGCGAATGATTTTGGGTACTATGCGAAATCGCCAAACGGAAGGCAGTCAATTAAATACTTAGTTGCTGGTCTCGCCGCCTTTGCTAAATGGCTAAAGCGCGCGGCGATGGTGTAACGGATAGCGTATCGGACTGTTATACCCAAGTTGGCGGGTTCAAACCCGATCGAAGCCGTGGATTTTTAAGTGCAAAAAAAAAATCCTTCGTACGCCTCCGGAGGAAGGTGAAGTAAAGCCAGCTGTCCCATGATAGTTGATTTACTTCCATGTAAAAGATCCTCCAGCCTAAATGACGCCTCTGAGCTAATTTCAAATCGCCTGTTTCTCGCCCCAGAAATAACTTCTTTCTCCGCTAGAGGGTAAAAGAAGCAATTTGCGTGGTCAGACGAAAGAGTGGGCCTGATGCCCCGAGTCTCGCCACGTAAAATAAGGCATCAATTCAATTCAATGGAAGTCGGAAACGACACGCTCTCAACCTTGAGAAATTTGTTGCCGTCAACTTCACTCGTAAGAGGACAGTCTCCGACAAAACAGTAAACATGGTTGGCGCGCGTCTACCTTGGCAGAGCGAAGCGAGATATTTGGGCGTGCTCCTTGACAGCGGTCTTCGCTGACATGCGCACGCTCGGTACCTCGCAGCCAAAGTCAAAATTCGAACCCTTCTTTTTAAACCTCTTCTCCGTTTTCCCGACCTAAATATTTCCTTAAAGCGTCACTTATAAACCGCGTGCGTGCGACCTTTGTGAGCGTACGCATACGAGGTATCCGCGGCCGCTCCTCCTCCTACTCTACGTTCCATTTGCGTCGCAGAAAACAGAGCGGCGCGATTCGCAGCGTGGCCACACCTTTCCAACACCCGACCAGACCGCACTCCCCGAAACGCTGACGTGTTCAGAGTTGCAGGCGTGCGCAACCAGTTCCCGGCGGAGCTGCAGAAGCGGCGGAGGCGGCGCTCGCGAGGGATCCGCTCCGCGCACGCTGCGCGAGACCGGCGTAGCGGCGAACAGCGGCGTGGTTAGGGCTTTCCACAGAAGAAAGGGCCCACAGCACGCCGCCTTCGCCTTCCGCGCACTGCCCCCGCACACGCTCTGCGAGTTGTGCGACGCGGGGGAGCAGCACGTGCGCGGGAGGCGGTCGCCGCCAAAACGCGCCCCGCTGGGCCTGGGCCGCTTGGGAATGAAGACGTCGTGGCGCCACGGAGTGAAGTCGGCGCTGTGGCGAATTAATAAACAAGTGTATAAATGTAAATAGTGCAGTGTATTGTTGTGTTGTGTTAATGAATGTATTTATGTATATAGTCTAAGTATGAATGTCAGTGTGAATGAATAAAATAAAAAAAAAACAGAAGAAAGAAGAATAAATTTTAAAACTTTGAACTAAAATAAATATCTCATACTTAACTAGAATAGGTCCAAAGTATCATTTGTATTAGTTAATACGTTTAGATTATAAGTTAGTTTATTAAGAATAGGCCCGAACCTCCGCTGTATAAGCCTAATCGGCTGCAGCCTATTGTACCCAAATTGATAAATAAATTCCTGCATCTCCAGGGCAATTGAAGAGGGGAAAATGAAAAACAAACTGTTGTCTGAGGAGCTTCCGCCATTGCTTAAGCCAGATGGCAACTTATTTGTTGAGCTCAGAACCGTAACTTTATAGCACGCTTTGGCGTTTTTCAGTACAAACGGTAGCTTTGGCGTTTTTCAGTACAAGTCTGTTTGTATGTATGACGGCCAAAGTAGACCTAGACTTTTGCGAATAAATCTTCTTTTAAAAATAAGTTGCGGAGATTTAAACAAAAAAATAAAACTTTGGTTATTTACCACGGTTTTCCAAGCAGCATTAAAAAACTTTATATTCCATACGTAGTGTGCGAGCAAGTATTATAAAATGATGAAAATAGAGTTTTAAGATTACAAGGCATCTTTTTCGAGTTGCGGAGGATAGTAACGGGTCGCAGTGTAAAGTGTTTTGTGTGTTGAAAGTAAATTTAATGAATTGTTTACCGTGCGTCCATTGTACGAATATGCCGTAAAGCTACAATTTTTGTCAGAAAGATTTTGTTTTCTAAAATACTCGCTTAGACTTTATTCTGAAGAATAATGTGTTTACGTGTGACATACGCAATCTACTGAAATGTTTCTTACAAGCAGAAAGGTGATTAGGAAGTAAGCTGGAAATTGTACTAAACATCAGAACACAACCTACAAGGTGATAAAAATCTAAGGAATGAAATAAAACTAATGAAAATCCGTTGAAATATCTATTAAAATGTACAAAACATTTTAACCTTCCGCATGCAAATGTCTAGTGCACTCATCTACAATTCATTAGAGCACCCCATTTCAATTTTGGAAAGAACCGAGAGATCACTGGTCCTGGCAAAATACCAGCGGTATAGCCACTCTTTGAAAATGGTCGCACTGTAGTATAATATGCAAATTTCTTCAGTTTTATTACTGATTGATCCCTTGAGGAAGAATAATTTTCTAAACAGCAGCTTCTCATTAATGAGGGTTTCTGCAGATGCCTTCTTATAGAAGAGCTTAGCACTTCCCAGAAGATCTTATAGAAGAGCATCCCGCCAAAAATACAGGATGAGTCACATAACTTCACCACTTCCAGTAATTTTTGAACGGTTGAAATGATTTCAATGCAGTTTTCACGAAAGTGCTTGAGGGAATAGGATTAATTGATGTATGTATTCGTTTCCATTTTATCATTTGTGTTTTAGAGATATTGAGGTCATTTTAACATTAAATTTAACGGATATTTTCAATGTGAAGCCATGCAGCGCTCTCTCTGTTAACGCGCGCTTGGGGCGTTTCAATATTCGGTAAACACTGTCCAGTCGGGGGCTGTGCTGGGGGCACAGATGGGCAAACAGACGGGGGGACGGACGTTGAAAAAACTTTTTAGGTATCAAGGGCTCACTATTCGTAAAATTGTCTACATAAAGTTTTAGAAGATATAATTTATTACATATTAGAATAGGATTTATCCACTTTTCTGTATCAGAACCTCACAATACGAGTTTTTTTGAAGAAAAACACCGTTTTTTGCTGCAGAATTTCGTAACTATCGCTGTACTCCGCATATACATATGTATACGAAGAATTAAAAAGAATTTTTTCTCATAACCGATCCAATATTTTTCTTTTTTGACAAATGACACAAGCGACGCTTAAATAAATGGTGAATTTTCGTTCGTGAAAATTGCGTGTTGAAATTATTGAGTTGGGACTATTAGATTTGTAAGTGGCACCCCGGATTGGAGCGCCAGTCAATTTCCATAGCGTAGAAGTGAGGAGCACGAAGAGTTTACTTTGACTACTCGAGTTCGATTCTCGATTAGGAGGAGTTTCTCCTGGTGGAAAAGTAGTAGTAAGTGGTATAATATTGCGAAACAGTAATAAATAAAGTGAAAAGTATGTGCTATGGAGCACCTAGTTTATTAGGTAGAAAGCGCTATTTTGGATGTTGGGTGAATTTGTTTTGCATGTTATTGGTGTACTGGTTCAAAATGTACATTTGCAGAGAATAGTTTTTATGTGAATAGGTTGACCGTCATGGAAGATGTTTTTCTGGATCTCTGGGTGTGGGTCTGTTCAGTTGAGCAGTGTCTATTCTCGAAGGGGTTTTGCGTCGTTACTCACGCTAGTGTATACGAGACATCGAACAACAGTTACCGGATTTAGTGGCTCTGGGCATCTATTGATGTCTCCGCTGGACTTCTGACCGGGAGATATTAGGATTCGAGACGGTGGCTGGATTTTGATTCTAGATTCATAGCTAGATTGAATTCATCTGGTGCCTGGATGAGAATTCTAGCGGTCAGCTGCTCTCATAGGTTGATTCCATAGTTTCTCTAGATTCTCCTATCAACACCAGACGAATGATGGAGTACCCTAACAAAAAGGTCAAGGCCCGCGCGCGATATTACCTTCCTCTTCTTTGTTCTATCCTCATCTCTTATATGGACTCACATACCCTTATGTGCTAGCACACACTAGCTCGTGCAGTAGCACACATGCCGGTAGACCAGTTAGCGTCTTTTAGCTTGTATCGGCAGCGGGTTTTCCCTGCTGGTGGGAGATACAGGTTGAGGAAAACTCGCAAGTCGATAAGAATGTCGTCTTACCATCCAGTGAGGAAAGTTCACTGCCACCTCCCGCGATAAAAATCATGCACTACACTACCGGGATTAATGACGTTAGCCCTAATCAACCTATGAGTAGGCAAAGCCTTTTTGTGATGTTTTACTGTTTTTATTGTAGTCTACTGAAGTCCTGCTACTACTGCTGTTTGTGAACTGGAACCGACCTTATGATTTTGTGCATGATTTATTGTGCGATTTTTATCCATACCTTAGTGAAGATTAATGTTCATTATTTATTTCCCTGGTATTAGCCAACGAATTCACTGTAAAATTGAATAAAATTTCTTTCTATTAACGCTCTGTTGAAGAGAAATTAGAAAGAATGTGACCTGGAAGAATTATTAAAAGTTTTCAATGTTTTATTAAAAATATAAATTAAAAAGAGGATTTAATAAAAAATTCAAGATCTTTTTATATTGAATGCATGTGGTAATGTGGGTGTGATTTGATGACAGATATGTTTCCTTTTTCCGGTGTATTATTTGAAAGTGACGATACATGGGCGATGACACACTTTGAAGCATAAGGAATCCCTTCCTTTCCTTTTGTTTAGAAAATTTTAACTTTGTTATAAAAGATCGGAGAAACTGAATGAGGTTTCTAGAACCCACAAAAATAGTTACCTTTAGCAGATACTTCTAGTATAACAGAACGTAAGATAATGCATTTATATACGCATTTCCGACTTGCGATGGTGCGGCAATCTTGGGGAAACCAGCCGCTGCTGTATTCTATTAATATATAGGACGAGACACGTACCTTTAGCACCTCCTGTAATTTTTGAACGATTGAAGTTATTGCAATGCAATTTTCGCAAAAGTATATGAGGGACTAGGGCTAGTTTATACATATATTCATTTCTATTTTGTCATTTGTATTTTACGTGATATTGAGATAACGTTTTGAAAGTCGAACTATACATATTTTAGTACATCATGCCCGCCAGTCCAGCCGGGAGCTGAGACAGCAGCTGGTGCCCGGTAGCCTTCGCCGTGCGAGTCCGGTCAGGGGCTCAGTCATGGAGTGTACGAGAGTCAACATGGGAGTCGCCTACGCGGTAGTCGGAGGGTCAGTGCGCGGTGTGGACCGCGTCGAGACAGCAAGCCGAGCCATAGGGCGCACGGGAAGCCGCCAGAGAGGCGACTCCACAGAGGCGAACGAGCAGGTCGCTCGTTCCACGGAAGGCCCAACCGTGGGGGCCGCGGTCCGTGCTAGCATTGCACAGACGCGAGCGGAGGCTGCATTCGCACTACAAGCACTCTCCACAGTGGGAGTGGGACATTGTTGACTTCGAAGCTGTCTAATTGTAAAGTTCATGTGAAGTGAATAAAGTTTGTTAAGTTGATGTACCTCTTTCATTTATCGAAAACTTCAATCACAAAAATATTAGAAAATATGTTTGCTCTTGAGGAAGCGAAGAAAACTTTTCCATGGGAAAATATAGGATCCCGCTGTTACAACCCTACTCTTTGATATATTACTTAACTTTCCTGAATTTGTTAGGAGGAGTAAAGGCGGTTTTGAAGGGGCTGGGCGGCAACTTGCTTGGGTGCGAAAATTGAAAAATGATTTGTATATGAAAAGGTATTCGATTATTTTCTGCGTTATTATGTACTTTCAAAATAGAAATTCTGCGCCAAAAAATAATAAAACCAATATTTTTACCTTTGAGTAATAAATACCATTTGTTACTATTAGAAACAATTCATTTGGCTTACACTATACTTCGGTACATGGAAATGTTGCTCAAACAATATTTATATACTGAATATCTTAGCAAACCGACTCTTTAAGTTTAATATCAAGCGATATATTATTTACAATATGAGTTTATAGCTGGACATTGATGTACAGACTTCCAGATACCGCCAATATTTAAATCGTGCGTCAGGATTGTGATCGCTGGAAGTTATCCAATGACTTGCACTATTCTTTCTATAATTTTAAATGTGGTTGGGTTTTTAATTAATTTTCGTAGTATAATAGGCTATAGCGTTTTTATTTTTGTGGTTCATTTATTTAATGTTATATTTGTTTAGTTCATTTAAAATTTTGTTCTTTGTGTTGTACATAATATAAGTTTATTCCTGCTACCTCTGCGTACACATGAAAGAACTCCCGCATATACACTTAGTGTGTGATTGAAGTTTTGGCAATTTTTACACTGTACAGGAAAATTAGATTAAGAACTAAGTTTAATTTTCATAATAGTATTAAATAGTTTATCCAGTTTTGTGTTATCTCTGTTTAGGCTGTTGTCTATGAGTTCAAGTGCACAGATTTCTAATGATTGTCGATTTTTATTAAATAGTCTATACACAGATGTAATAGTATATGTTTTAGGTAATTCACCTTTAATATCTTCGTTTGAGTAGGAATTAGGAATATCAATAAGATTACAGATAATGTTTGTTGCATTGGATCGAAGAAAAATATCTAACTTGATTTGAATTGAAAAAGGTTCTATAGTTTCGATAATCATCTATTGAATCAAAGAATATGGAGATATAATCACTTTAAATCTTGGTAGTAAAATCTGATTGTGCGATTTGTTTTATTTCTGAAATGCACAAGAATTACTTACGATCTTGGCAGTTTTTGATATATTAATTGGAGGAATGGAAGTTTTATATTTATTACATTGGTTCTTATCTTGAGAAGAAAAGTATAATCAAATCTTTGTTCCGGAAGTTCGTGAAATTCATTAGACATAGAAACAGACTATGAAAATGATGTATCACCATCAGGTCGTTTGCGTTTGCAACTATTGTGATCAATGGCTGTTACATTTTCAGGTGGTAATGAAGCACTGGTAGAAGAAGAATTAGCCGACTCTTTTGAAAGCACTAAAACTGCTTGACTTTGAATTAATAAACACCTGTTGTTTCTGCTGCAAATCTTGAGTGTGCTGTTTGAGATACATAATTTCTTGTTCTAAAGCATAGATCCTTGCTTGAGACGGCATAACAAGCTCATCATTAAGAATTTCAGAAAATTTGTATACGTTTGAAGTTTCGGGCTAATTTGGGTTGTTTACCACATTGGATGCATCTATTATAAGATGTCCCGTAAGGCTATTTGAATGGTCAATTTTTACTGCTATAATCACTTCAATTTCTCTTATTTAAAGTATAAGCAGTTCATTCACAGTTTATAATGGGAGAACTTAAGTTTGTTAATGTTAACACGGTAGAGAAGTGCCGCGTGGGGCGGGAGCTCCGTGGAACACGCCCGTGCTGCCGCTTAGTGGAGTTGCCGCTTTGGATGTGTAATAAGCACTGGTTGGCACTGAACTATTCCGTAGCGCGGCGGCCCTCGCTGGTCGAGAAGGCGGCGCTCGCGCTCACTAGCGCTCCTTGAGCTTGAACAGTGAGCGGTCGTCACCCCCTTTCGCTATGGTGGCTCTGAGCGAACTCAGAATTCGCAGGACAGGGATCATTTCCTGCACTAAATGGCGGAATGGCCGAAGAGAACAGTTTGTATCACGACGGATTGCTTACTATAAAACGCTCCTAGCTGATAGACTACTATTTTCAACCGAATTTTGCTGACGTATTTGCGATTATTTTCTTCAATGAATTTCACGAGACTTTTTGACTGCTCACGTCCAGAACAGACTTAATTTCGACTAATCTCTTCAATAATTTTCAGAGAACTCAAGTTCGATCACTCTCTTCAAGAAATTTCAGATAACTGTTCAATTTTTCTAGGGAAAAAAAGATTTCACCCGTTGGTTCCCTCGCTTTTAACGCGATAGTCAATAGCGATTTCCAATTTCTTATCTTTTCACTCTAAATTTTCTGCTGGTCAGTAAATGTTCCGCTTGGAGTGACCATTCCGGACGTGAAGCTGTGACGTCGCAGACGCGCTACATTTAATAGAATTGAAGCCTTATTTTACGTGGCGAGACTTAGGCCATGAGGCCTGCTCTTCTGTCTGACCACGCAAATTTTGCTATGCTCCTTTCACCAACTAGCGGAGAAAGGTATTTCTTGGATGACGAAACAGGCGATTTGAATTTAGCTCAGAGGCTTCATTTCAACGGAATATTTTACATGCAGTAAATCTACTAACATGGAGCCGGCTTTACTTCCTCTCCGAAGGAAGGAGTACGAAGAACTATTTTGCCGTAAAAATCAAATACTTCGATCAGATTTGAACCCGTGAACAGACGGATTGCTTACTGGATGTACAACAGATTGATTCGTTACACCATCACCGCAGTTTAATTTCGCATTTTCGCGGACCAACAATACAGGTTAATGATTCTTGGTTTCCATTGATGACTTCAAACATATCTGAGCTCTTCTCAGCACAAATAATAATTGGGATGTCATTAAATTGATTTTTTCTGTATTTTTTCTCAACAATTACACAAATGTATTTTTTTCAAATATCTCTCATGACTTCAATATACACATTGAAAGTTATTTGTATCTGTTATTGCATTTGTGAGTGGAAGTGCTTCAAATATCTTCCAATAAATTCTTTCAAAACTCAAAAGATTTCTGTGAAAAAGGACTTCATATTTCGCTTTTAGAGTAATGCTAAAGCGTCATTTTCTTAAAAACTGCTCAAATGTTTGAACGAAAATGTTCTTATTGACGAGATTGTACCCTTGTATAATATTCTTAAAGTAATATTTCCGTGCTCTTGTTAGGAAACCAGAAATTTGAGAAAATTTCAAAAGATGTAGCTTGGGCGGCGATAGATGCCAGTTGTCTAGAGTATGTGACAAGTCCGAGAAGCTAGTTCATACCAAAGAAATTAGAAAACCAAGTAGTTCGAGAAAGTCTGTACCGTTCTACTACTAGCTACTTTCTTGTATACGTACGTATACGGCATAATATATACAATTCAAAGAAAGTTATGTAATTCTGGGAAGAATCTATTTCAAGGTTTTAATGAAGTCCACGTTTTGGTGTCACCTGATATAGAAAAATTGTTATCATATTCAGAAACACTATATTTTACTCGCAAAATTGTAAAGAATATAATGAAATAAAAATGAGTTGTATTTTAAGTTCAAACAGTTGGATTTATTTATTTCTACGGACGAAATCTTAAATAATCTTTTATCCATTACCATTTTAATCAACAGAGTTTATTTTCGTAAGTGATATCGAATCAGTCGACATCGTTAGTGATGGGCAAATAAATGTAACAAATCAAATATTGTTTCCTAACAAAGTGTGCTCGTCGCCGAGCAATTGGATAAAGAAGCGGGATAGCTTCAGACGTTGTCATCAGAGATTATATTTGCATCAATTATTAAGACGAAAAGCGAACACGAACAGGTATTTCAATCTTCTTTGACACTTTCTATAATTACAATCAAGATACTTTTTAAAAGTTTCTTCCCTCACGTTGGTTTCATACAATTCACGAAGAACAAGCACGACGTTTAAGGATGATCTATCATAGATCAAATGAACGTCAATTCTTGTTGTACTTTTGTTGTATTATAGTTGTATTTTTGAAAAAATTCTATTAATATAAACAGCCAACCAGCCGACAGAATGTAAGTTCTTTAATTAAGTGATGAAAATTGTAAAATGAGGAACTACGATCACTTTTCGCAGAAAATAATAGTTGCTCAACTTTTGCATACCATATATTTTGAATTTTACGATGGAAATTTTGAATTTTACCTCGGCTAGTCGGATAGCAGTTATGACCTTTGATCTGTCATATTTCAATTTACTGGTGTGTTTTTAAAATTTATTAAAGAAAATGCATATAAGAAATGAAAATAACTTCGTTGCATGTTGTGAGTTTGACGTTTGCCATTTCTACACTCTATTTCAGTAGTCTTTATGTGACTGCGCTAAAAGTGTACTTTACTGTATATTGTCTTGAATAATTTGTATTTTTAAATTTGATAACTTTTTCATTCTTTATCAAATAAACTCTGGGATGATTTCGTATTATGAACCCAAAACTACGTCGTTTTTCAGATGTTCGAAAAGTATAAAATAATATTGTGCACGTTCGTAGTTAATTAATTAGAATATTTTGTAAATTGAATTGGTGACACGTAAAAAGACAAAAAACAATTTGATAAAAAATAGCTGACTTAATAAACTATTAAAAAATTATTTGATTTCATTAAGCGCCACTTAAAAAAGTGAACACAGCAGACTTTGGAGAACACAGTACGATTTGATTGATCTGAAAGTTTACAAAGCCGCTTTAACATGAGCATTTTTAAGAAAGATTTTTTTAGCTTGAACAAAAAAGTACCGTATCCCGGTAATTTTGACGCAAATGCATATTCTCACCTTAACAAAAATTAATGGAAGGACTTCTGTTAATTATAATTTATCCACATGTTTTAGTACAAAATATCTATTTCTAAAATACTTAACATACTATTCAGATATGTTAAATTTACATTACAGCGGTTCGAAAAAATGACATTGGCCTTGCTGAGAATTAGGCGATAGTTAACAATGTGTGTGATAATGGCACTCGCTGCCAGGCGAAGAGGGTGGTGAGATAGCTTCGGAAATTGGATGGGTCGATAGGTCATCCTTTTTAAGCTGAAGGCATGGTATCCAGGTATTTTACTTCATATGTTTTACATTTTCTGAATTTTAACTCTTAGCTTCCTTGCTAGTAAATCTTTTTGCTAGTTTTAACTAATAAAATTATCTGGAAGCAATTGTCTTTCCCTAGGCTTAATTTTTTTTTATTTTTCTTTAGCTATGCGCTTATTTTCTTTTCTCACTTCTAGTTTGTTTGTTCTTCTTCTTCTTCTTCTTCTTCTTCTTCTTCTTCTTCTTCTTCTTCTTCTTCTTCTTCTTCTGGGGGCTTTATGGGGTTGTCGATTATCGACAATCCGCGCCGGGTGCACTATGACCCTCACGGGGCAATACACGTGGCGATCGCGAGATTGAACAGAAGTTATGCTATCTTTCTGTGAGGATATTTCGGGTACCATTTCCGTGTCGTTTCAAAATGATCTGTATCTTTCTCATACAAGTTCGCTGTTTCAATAGATGTGTGTGGAAGAAAACTTTCAGGTGTGCTAGGTACGGTGATGGGAACACCTTTTACTTGCCACATGTCTTACCCTGTGACCTAGATGACAAATTAAAATAATTCCCAGTTTTTGGATCATCGCTACTTGCAAAAAGTAGAATTGTTCCGATTCTGAGAAGTGAAAAAACATACTTCTTCTGAATGGTTAGTTTATTGAGGCATTCGAACCGCATTGATAAGTTCCGTAAGACGTGAAAGGTTCTAATCGGTCCAATAAACTTTCATTTTAATTGCGGGTGCTGGCGGTGTTTCTCCCTGCCGCAGCATTTGGTGAGGCGCCGATCTACACCTCTGGTTTGCCGCCCTCCATGTCCCCGCCGCGGGCTCCTCCTCATCTGGGGCAAACAAACTTGAAAATTCCTACTAGTTTCCCGAAATGTGTGGAAGTGTATTAAATATAGAGTGAGTGTCTGTATAAGGAAAGATGTGGTCAAGAATGAAGGGAAGATTGTGTGTTTTCCTTGGCGCGTTTTTTTAATATTTCTCTGACATTTGTAATGTACTGGGAGGAAAAACCTCGTAAAAATATCTTCAGAACATCCGTCCGCTAAACTTTTTCAGTTGCTAATGAATTCGACCGTTCAGCTAATGTCGAAAATCCACTTTTCTTAGACCTAGTATCCTAGGATAAAAAACAGTTGATGAGCAACACCGGGTGCTCCAGCTACTGCAATATAAATGTAAAGTGAGACACCGGCATATTAATCAATGCATTTGTTTATGTACGATTATCAAAGAAAATACTGGATGAGGCATGTTACTACAAATTAGCACATCGAGTATATATAAGTGCACCGTTATATACATAGTACATTATCTGCGAGCTAGATCCGAAAAGTGAAAATGTGATATTGAAAAGTCGGTAATTGGGTATTCCTTATTTTATATAGTAAAAATCCATAGTTAATGAAGCTTTACTCCTTATCTCCGCTACATTTGTATTTTCCTCTTCCGCAAAATAATTAATCACATTGTCTTTTGAATTACAAAAACGGTAGCTAAAAAGTGAGGTTTATTATAGTTGTGAACAAATAAATCACACAGAGACTTTATGTATACTTTCACGCACTTCGTAAGAAGAGAAAGTTACGTATTCGCGCCGGAAATTTTCGGCCGGAAACTCTTAATTCTTGGCTCTGATAAAGAAACAATGGATAGGTCATGTTGCTGGGCATAGTAAATTACTGCTTTTAACACGTGGTTTAGTCAGAGTCCGGTTCCAATCCATCCATCCAATTATGTGGGGCGTTGGCACCGAAAATCTGTTGTCGGCAAAATGACTGTCTTTCTACCCGTGGTCAATACTAGCTCCTCTTAAGGGGAGCCTGAAGTGGTAACCTTTCCCGTGTCAAATTGCCTATCTAAAGGAATATTTTATCAAAAAGTACTAGAGTACTGGAAAAGTACTCAGTTGAAACGTACGAGAAAATAGATTAAATTTAAGTGCACACATTAGATGATTTGTACTTCTATCCACTATTATTATTTTTTAACTTTCTAAATTTTACACATTTTTGTTGTGTATGTCTCAATATTTCTAAAACTTGTGTATATATTTTACTAAGAATGTCTCAGTGTAAAAAGAAGACATTATTATTAGCTCTTAAACGTTTCAGTTTTTTTATCTTTCTTGATGCCTTAGCAGAGACAAAATTTTTACATATTTTTTAATGTAAAAAAATCAAAAATTGAATTTTTGCAGTCTGAACCTTCTCCAGCTCTCCTTAACCGTTCAGCCAATTTCCTCCAAACATGATATTCCACAATCGATCTGAACTCGAGGGAGTTTCAACCGGAATTTTTTGAGGGAACTTAACATGAATTTTGTTTATTATACTTTAGGACGCTTAATAGAATGGTAAAGGTTCGTTAAAATCCCAGAATGTAAAAAATTCTAAATGTGCAATATTTTGGACGCCTTCTTACACCTACAATATTAAATATAAAAATTATTAACTAATATTATCGGCAATTGGTTCACATTAATGCATTCATAAGTATATATGCTTTAAAGTATGTCTCATAAAGTTTTTCGAACACTCATAAGTTTTGTGTGAAAATGAGCTCAATTTTCTGCATTTTCAAAAAACGCTCAAACGCCATTTTCAGAAAAATGGCTCCATTTTTTCTTTAAACATTAGGTTAAAGGTTTCTTTAAACAAACGGTTAGAGCTAATTGAACTGTTTAATAAGACATAATTTTGTTTGCTATATTCTTTTGTTTTTCAAAAATTTTACAAACGTAATCTTTTTAGCATAACTCTCACGCCTTTAAAATACGTATCTCCAGTGATTTGTATACAATATTGGATTTGTAAGTGGAAGTGCTTTAAATGACTTCCAATAAATTGGTTGAAACTGCAAATGATTCCTGTGAAAAGGAGCTTCAATTTTGCATGTACAGTAGCGCTTAAGCTCCATTTTCTTTAAAGCGGTTTGGAAATTTCAATAAAAAGTTCCATATAGGACGAGGTTTTGATATTCTATATTATTTTTAAAAGAAAAATTTTGATTCTACCCTTAGAAAAGCGACAAATTGAGATTAAAAAAAGTATTTTGGGCGGCGATAGATGGCAGCTGTCAGGAGACTGGAGCAAGACCGTAAAGGCAGCCCACACCAAGGAACTTAAAAAATTAATACAAGAAAGTCTGTGACATTCTGCAGCACGCCTAGTTTACATTACATATACATTCGTATACACACACACGTTTTCAACGGAAATACACGTTTTCGGGTTCCTGATCCCGAAAAAGTCCGTCTGTCCGTCCGTTTGTGAACACTACTAAAGCCTAAACCATAAGTAGGAATTTTTTTCAAAGTTGATATTCCCTGGTCGATCTGGCACGACTAGAGGCGTTTAACTATTTTTTTTCTTAAAAATGGCAAATTGTTCGGCGAAAATTTCCTTACAGGATGAGGTTTTACTCTCATTTAACATTTCAAAAGTAATATTTGCAATCTACAATTAGGAAATATAAAAATTGAGAAAACTTCAAAAACTGTATTTTGAGTGGCAAGAGGATGGGGCAAGACCCTAAAGCTAGTCCACACCAAGGAAATTATAGAATTTTTTCTACGAAAACTTTTCAGCTATTCCGAAGCACCAATAGTTATAATGTGAATTATTTCAATGAGAAATTAGTTGAAAGCTACTCGTTTTATAAAAAACTTCTGATTTTTATAACAAATTTTGTGAAAGAAAAAAATATATGCTCACGTTTCGTTTGAAATATTACCTATTTGCAATTTTCGAAAGTACGGAGAGTTCGCTGAAAGTAGAACTAGCACTATCTTTTACTGTCATTTGATACATACGATGAGAATATTGAATGAAAAAAATTGGAACGGTTTATGAGAGTGGTGTTTTTGAAATCGAATAAATGTCAAGCACAAATTACTAGAAAACTAATTGATTTTGAAATATTTTACATGACGTTTCCTAAAGAGCCGACATTTTTTAAAGAAAGCTTTTGTCTGAGGCAAAAATGTATATCCTAAATTTTGTAGTTTTGAAGTATTCACTTTTTGCAATCAATTTGAAAACAAGGAGAATTTTTGAAGAATGGGTCTAGCACCAATTCTTTCATCGTCTCATAATACATACAAAGAAAAAAAATTAAGAAAAAATTGGGTGCCGTTTTTTTGAAAAAAAGTTTTAAAAAATTAAAAATGTTCTATAGTTCACACAACATTACACGAAAAGAACTCACATTTTCGAAAGTTGTACAAGACCTTACTTGAAGATCTGTCTTTAAAGAGCAGCGTATACACATTTTTGTGTTGGGGATACTATTTAACAATAATAAATTATGCCTATCAAAATATGATTATTTAATCACAACATGATTGTATTTTCATAATTGATTTCATTAGATTATTATTTGTGTAATAAGTAAATTTTGTTTCTCCTCAATTTTCTTTCCAAATGTTCCATGACACAGTTTCATAGGCGCAAATGCATGAATTTGTGGGGGACATAGAAGGAGCCTCCACGCGAGCAATAAGCACTTACCAAGTTATATACCAAAAGCTTTTTGCCGGCGTCCCCTGGAAACGTCACTTATATAGTGACGGCCAATCCTTCTACCACCGGACTTCCAAATGTACAACGGAGCATCAGGCCCATTCCTGACGATAGTAAGCTTTAATGCTGAAGGCTTATCTAGATCTAAAGAGGATATTTTAGCATTAATATGCAGTGAACAGAAAATAGATGTACTGTGCCTACAAGAAACACACAGGGACAAAGACAGTGCCCGACCTCGAATTCAGGGAATGACTCTAGTTGCTGAGATCCCACACAAAGCCTATGGCAGCGCTATGTTCACCAGAAGCGATATCACCATCACATCCACTGACACAAAACAACAAGACGACATAGAATTCATCACAGTAGAACTCAGCAACTGCACTGTGTCGTCCATCTACAAGCCACCCAGCAGGGACCTCTCTTTTGAACCAACAAACAACCTTCATGCTCAGAAGATCCAGTTTGTGGTTGGAGATTTCAACTGCCACTCCACCTCTTGGGGCTACGACAACACAGACCCAAATGGACACAAATTAGAAGAGTGGGCTGAGACGAACAATCTATCTCTATTGCACGACCATAAACTCCCACACTCCTTCAACAGCCGTGCCTGGAGACGTGGCTACAATCCAGACCTGTGTTTTGTCACAAGTAGAGTCTCAGCTGAGTGTGAAAGATTTGTGTACGATCCCATCCCAAGGAGCCAGCATCGACCCATTGGTATCAAGGTTTACTCGGCTGTGAAGACACACGTTATACCTTATAGAAGGCGCTTCAACTTCAGAAAGGCCCGCTGGAACGCTTTCGCCGAAGACCTGGACCAGGCTGTGGCAGAAATTCCACCAACCCCGCAGAACTATGATAGGTTTGTGCAGCGCCTGAGAGAGGTGTCATGCAAGCACATCCCACGAGGATGCAGACAACGATACATCCCTGGTGTAACCACAGAAATGAAGGATGCACTTGCAGAATATCTATGCTATGAGGAGGACCCATTCAACGATGACACCATTGCACTTGGAGAGCAAATCATGCGGATGACAAGTGAAGCCAGACAAGCCAAGTGGATTGAGACCCTTGAGGGCATGGACATGACACATAGTAGCAAGATTGCATGGAACCTTCTGAAAAAACTCAGTGGTGACAAAGGAACAACTCCACACTTTGGTAAGGTAACAGCAAACCAAGTTGCACACCGGCTGCTCCTGAATGGAAAGACAGAGGGCCGAGCAAAGAAGTTCAAAATGGAGCAACAAGAACAGCCAGACCCCAAATTGCTGGAGGAACCCATCCAAATGGACGAGCTGGAGAAAGCAATAACCCAACTGAAGAATGGGAAGGCTGCGGGAGAGGATGACATCTGCACCGAACAAATCAAACAGTTTGGACCTGGGACTAAAAATTGGCTCCTAAACCTTTTTAATAGCTGCCTGTCATCGCTGTCCCTCCCGAAAGTCTGGAGGAAAGCAAAGGTCATCGCACTTCTGAAACCAGGTAAACCTGCAGACTCTGACTCCAGCTACCGGCCGATCTCACTCCTGTGCCATCTCTTCAAGCTCTATGAGCGTGTGATATTTCAGCGCATTGTGCAGTTCTTTGAGGGGAGGCTTATCCCACAGCAGGCAGGATTCCGGCCAGGTAAATCTTGTACAAGCCAGATATTGAACCTTACTGAGCAAATTGAGAATGGGTTTGAGGAGGGTGTCGTCACAGGCATGGCTCTAATAGACCTAACAGCAGCATACGACACGGTCAACCATAATCTCTTGCTCTCCAGGGTGTACAAGATGACGGGAGACAAGCACCTCACAGGTACCATCCGTACCCTCCTGCAGAACCGACGATTCTATGTCTGCTTGAATGGAAAAAAGAGCCGATGGAGAATTCAGAAGAACGGTCTACCCCAAGGGAGCGTTCTGGCACCGCTGCTCTTCAATGTGTATACAAATGACCAGCCCATCACGCCAAATGCTCTCCACTTCTTGTATGCCGATGATCTGGCTATATTGGTCAAGGATCGTTCTTTCGAAGGAGTGGAACAAGGACTGACTCATGCATTGGAGGAAATATCAACCTACTACAAGGAGAGTCACCTCAAACCAAACCCAGGGAAAACACAGGTATGCGCCTTCCATCTAAGATCTAGGGAGGCTAGGAGAAGACTGAACGTCACCTGGGAGGGCAAGGCCCTGGAACACACCAACTCACCAAAATATCTTGGCGTGACCCTGGACCGAACTTTGACATACAAACAGCACTGTCAGAATACATCATCAAAAGTCAACTCCAGGAACAACATCATCAGGAAGCTATGCAGCAGCCAATGGGGAGCAAATCCCAGCGTGCTCCTGACATCAGGGAGGGCTCTCTGCTTCTCTGTTGGGGAATACGCCTGCCCTGTCTGGTGTCGGTCAGCCCACACAAAGAAGATTGATACATCCCTTAATGAGACGTGTCGCATTGCAACTGGTTGCATGAAACCAACTCCCATCGACAAACTCTACAGGGCTGCAGGAATGAACACTCCTAAGATCAGAAGAGCAAACCACGAATACTTGGAGAGGTTCAAACAGACCTTCGATGAGAGGCACGTAATGTACGGTCAGCTGGAGCCATCGCGCAGCCGACTCAAATCCAGGAGAAGTTTCATGAGGTTCACACAGCCAGAACCTCCAGACTGGTACCCACTCCGGGATCCTGAGACTACTGGAACCAGTCTGCCATGGAAATCCTGGAGGGCACTGAATAGGATAAGAACTGGAGTGGCCTCTGTGAAGACCAACCTTGCAAGGTGGGGCTACTTAGCGGAGGACGACATCTACTGTGACTGCGGAGAGGCACAGGACACCGACCACCTCACACAGTGTCCACTGTGCCCTGTTCACTACACAGATGATGACCTCTGGAGGGGGAATGCACCTTCAGAAGACCTGGCCCACTTCTGGGCTGGAAAAATTTGAAAGACCGGACACGAAAAAGTAAAGTAAAGTAAGCATGAATTTGTTCTATGAAGCTTGCGTTTTATTGTTTCAAGGAGAAGAAAATTAAGATGTCACCCATAAAAGAGAAACAAACATAATAGGAATTAGTTGGAGCCATCCACGTCATCGAACCTGAAATTCATGCTACGAGCGTCCCAAATTGAAATTCTTCTTTCGTAACAAGATGAGGCCTCTTAGCGACTCCCAAGTTTGGTCTTGCTAACATGATTGTATAAAACTTTCAAATTAAACTTCCCCTGCACCGCAACAAACGCCCAAGCCATTAGCAGCTTCTCGAAAAGGTCTTCGACAGCGACAAAGCAAAGCTGCAGAATGGTGCCAGCCTTCAACGTCTCTAGAGGTTCAAGGTCTCAGAGAAAAGCCATAATGGTAAATCAATGGCGCCTAGAATTTAGAAAAGAATTGTAGGCATTCTCGTGATTTTAAAATACTATTATTTTAATTATTTTAAATAAATTATTAGGAAAATAAAATTACATTTTACATTTGTAAATAAAATATAATTGACAAATACCAAATTGCTGAAATATAGGAGTTGAATATCTTTCATGTCCTTCGCATTAGCCTGAAAACAATTGAACAGAAAATGATTCACAAAATTTGTGTTGTCTGAATTACACTACGCTTTACTGTAATGAAAACATGAACGTTTTAAAAATAAACACTGGTTATTTAAACACTGTTATCAATCTAATAGAAAATTATATTTATCCGGTAACTATACAAATAAACACAAAAAACTTAAAAATAATTATTTTTATTTATTTTAACCTCTCAAATTCTGATATTTTATATTAACACTATCTTAAAACTCCACATTCAGTTAACTGCTTTGCAGGTAAACCATTTATTTGAGCATCAAGAAAAGAAAACCGTCCCGGATGAACGAGATCGTTAAGGCAGTAGTGTCGTAGCGATCTCGGACTGAAGAGTTGCGGGTTGTAGTATTTGTGTTCGTCATTTCACTACCTATCATCACCATGTTATGTCACCTTCATAGTTATCATAGCGTTAAATCAAACAGTGGCCGCTAAATACCTGTATGTTGATGCAACCTTAAATAAAAATAAAAAGTAAACCATTTTTCTAGGCAACATTTTATTCATATTCTATTCATTCGATCATTTATTCAGCTCACCTACCTCAACAAAATGGACGCAGCAAAAGGTCTGCTCGCAGGAGAAACCACAACTGCTGACGGGGCAGGAAGAGGGGCGAAGATGAGGGAAGACTGCGTCCTAATTAAGGCGAAGTTCGCTGCGACCGGAGGAGGCAGATAATCCGCGTTTGGGCAGTTATTAATATTTTATGAAAGACGGAAAGGCCGCTACAAAAGCGTAAGCTGCGGGTGGGCCTCCCCTGACCGGCCGGCACTTCCCTGTCCAGCCCCGCCCCGCGCCCCCGCACGCCGGCTACCGCGAGACGCCACGCCGCGCCGCGCCGCCCCCGTTCGTATGAATGAAACATGGCTGCCGCGCGTGACGTTTCGCAAGACGTATTTTCTTTCGCTTCTTATCAATATTTCATGAAGGGCTGCTGCTGCTGCCAGGGCGGCGGAGGAGGCGAATGTGTTCGGGGGGCACCTCGCACCCGCCCTCTAGCGGCGTGAGGCGCCATTTGTACAGCTATCACTCTTAGCCAACACTTCTATTCAGCGTGCGCGCTCTGCATTCCAGCGAGGAGCTTCGCTTCCTATTGTGAGCCCCGGGAGTGAGCGCGCTCGTACGCGGAGTGGGGTCGGAATTTATTGGAGCGGTGGAGAAGATTAAATCAGTCATCGTTTGTTTGTTTATCGTACCTTTATAAATAGCGAAAATATTGTTGTGTTGCGCTCAAATGGTATTATTTATTTTTGTTATCTTGTGGATGTAAGCAAATACTGAAACATGTTAGTTTGAGCGCATAATTTCAGTAGTAGACTTCTATAAATCGATCACCACGACCTGTATCGAAAACGAATGAAGATAAATTTGTGGATTTTTTGATAATAAAACGACTTTTTTGTGTTTATGAGTTTTTTAGGGCTATGTACTCGTACTAGGATAATCTACAAAACCCGACTCTCTAATACAAAATATTTTTTTTGTATTATGAATTATAAAAGAAATAAATTAACAAGAAATGTCATATTAACTGTTGTTATAAAATATTATAACGAAGTGTCAATATCATCCATATATATCATCTGATTTGATGGCAACTTTGACGAAATATACTTATTATTGTTTGTATCCAATTTATGTAATGCATCTGCAAGGATAAGAGGGGATAACAAAACTGTATCTGGATTAAGTAAAAATAAAATACATAAGAAGTCAAAATAAAGGAAGAGTTTGCAGACGTCTTTTTTATGAAGGTATTTGAAAGTTTCCTATGCGACGGAGAAAATGTATTTTTGTTGAAAGAAAGAAAGGTGAAAAGTAAGGAACGTCTTTTGTATTTTTATGTATCACCAAAAATGCTGTGTTACTAAATTCCTGTTCATATTTGAGTGACCTCCATACCTTTATAATTAACAAATCACCTTTAAATAATAATTAGATTATTGACAATACTATAATAGAAAGTGGCAAAGTTATAAAAGATCTTGACATTTTCTTTGGTGAAAAATACATTTATGCAACACATTGATCAAATAGCCAGAAAATTACTGAAAATTTTAGGATTAATCCTACGTATAAAGAAAAACTTCAATGATATAAAATGAATTGTTGTATTATTCTTTAGGCAGATATTTGTTAGATTTATGGATCTATTATATGGTGTCTTTACTACGAGAGTTCTATCACAAACTTGAGTAAGTTCAAAATAGTTCAATATTTGCGACATTTTGCATTTAAATTTAACATATAAAATTTTAGAAACACCTTTCTTCTTAATTATCAAGAAATAGTGCAATAATTGAACCTCTTTTCTTTCATATATTGAAGAGTATATAACGATTCCCTATTATTTTATAACATAATAAACAATATGACAACCTGAAATTATAACTCAACCTTAATAATAACTCGTTTAGAAGATGTATTCTGTGTACCAAGTACCAATAGCAATCGTAACCTCAACTCTCCAATTGTAGGGCAATTAGTCTTGGGAATACAGTTTCGTTCAGAGTAGGTTTATTTGTTGTCAGTTTGTATGCTTTTCAAAATAAGTTTAAAACGTATTATCTGTAGAATTATACCAAGTTATGTACGATCTCACCCTTACTAGAAAAACTGTACCTATTCAACGTCTAGAATTTGCTTTATTAAGATATCTCACACATATACAACAAGTTTTGTCATTGATATTGAATCTATAAGCAAGGTATAAATCTTGTCTATTATATAAATAAATATAATAAATGTATAAAATTTAAATTTGAAAATTGTGCATCGCTTTGCTTAATTTTTCTTGATGAAGTACTGAAAACCTACATCTTAACAAGGAAATATTTTGAAATATTCATATTTAACATCGTCAAACGAAACGTATAATAAATTACACAAAATGTAATTTTTATTATATTTATTTACAATTATTATTATTATTATTATTATTATTATTATTATTATTATTATTATTTGTAAATAAATATAATAAAAATTACATTTTGTGTAATTTATTGCAAACGGTAGGCACAGTCTTCCATATACAGTAATTCAGTAAAATTGTGACTATGCGGCTCAGCGGATGTACGTTTGTGTACGCAGCTACATTATTTTCCGTGCACCAATCCAGACGTATGAGGTGTCATTGAACGCGTCTCGATCTCCTGATGGGGAACTGATAATTTGTTCTTGGATCAAAAGAGATTTCCACAAATATGTTTTTCGTGTTTTGGCGCTACAATCTTTTTGATAATGCCAGGAATTTAACCAACACCTTCTAAATTGATCTGTGTAGGTGACATTGATTTAAACACCGGTACCCAAAGGCATTTTTAAGTTAATACGCCATAACTTCCTTTCATGACGTTGGCAACACTGATGTTGACATCTTTAATTGAACAATTGAATTCCGAAGAATCTTGCTACAGTTTGATTTCAATTTAGAATCGAATGATCTCATTAAAAAAAAATAATTTGCTGAAACCTTCGAAAGGTATTGCCTCAGAGGAGTTAAGGAAAGAATCAAAAGTAGGGAAGAATCAAATGTAATTGTAAAAGATTTTGCGACAATTTTCGGAACTAATTGGAAATGATCTGCATTTTTGCATTTAGCATTTGTGATAATGCAAATGTGCTACGTGCATTGCTGTGCATATTAGCAAAAAAGCGTAAAAACGCAGCTCTACTAAAAATTAACTATCAGCATCAAAACCTGCAAGAATTTTTTTGGCGATTATAATTTTGAAATTGCCGTAAGAGCGGTTCATATCCCGTATGAAGGTAAGGTACATGGCCATTGGGTGGAAGGAACGTTTGAACAGGAGTATAACAGTATTCGTTACTACGATTCATTGGTAAGTCCAATACCAGTTACAGAAAGAACACATTTGAATAAAGCTGGACATGAAAGAAATGAAGTATGAAATAAATTTTCAACACATGAAACTATTTCTGAAACAGTTTACAGTGTCGGCGACGCTCCATTTCACTAGCCATAAATATTTCAAGACTTAGGACTACTACCGACACTACTAAGCAGCATAATGTATTGTATTGTTGTTTTATATTGTTTATTAACAGAAAATAAATATGGGTAAATATCAAAACCGAAATAATATTATCATAAAATACTGTATATTCTGTTCTGATAATCCCAATTTTAAGCTTAAATTTAAAATACAGGTAATACAGGTAAATGGCTATGGGAAGAAAAATTACTTCTGACGACATTCTAGCTCAGACTTGGTAATTATATTATTTTTGGGAACAGTTACATTTGATTGCCCAGAAACCGATTAACTAAAAATTACATGTCATCCCATGTTTTGAGCGGGAATGAACGGAATTTATACGACATGAAAGGTTAAATGTCATCGGTGGTGTGCAGTGAATACCAATTTTAATATGGAATTGTGATCTAAATATTGAACGACCAGAGAAATCAACGTGTAAATTAAAAATGCTCTCTCAGCGATTGCCTCTTGAATGTTTCTGCCCCTAGACAGTAAAGACAATTACGGAGAGGAATGTTTCAAATTTTCTTCCATAATCTGTCAGGGTCAAAGAAAAAATAGAATGTTAAGTATTTATAATTATATACTTTGTATATATTTTAGACAATTATTATTAAATCAATTAATAGTTGCTTTAATAAATTAGTACATAAAATATATTCAAAATATATAGTCGTGTTCAAATTATTAGACAAATTATAGACATAAAGGGCAAAAGTTTTACTTTCTCGGCTATGTAAGAGACCGTATTGTAATCGTGCGCCGAAAACGGACTTATTGACGGAAAAACTTTTATTATCGGGCTTCGCTGACAAAAAAGAGGATAATTCCTTTTCATGACACGGTACCACTATATGTAGGTCCCGAGAGCGACTACGTATGAAAGTCATTCGAATTACCGCGCAAAAGAGGGCGCGTTCTATGCGGTGGTGTCGGCTGACCAATGGGATAAGGGACACATCTCTTACGTCACGCAGGAGAAAAAGAAGAGAGAAACTGATCAAAGGGCATTGTGAAAGGACCTTCTTCTGATTTCGGCCGTAGAGAGAATAGGACTTGTGCTCTGTTAAGTTGTGGAGGTACGATTAATTAGGAGTACCAAGTTATTCTGCGTACATTCGTTTATATCGATAGAGGCAGCTTTTTAGTAAGCAGTAAATAAGTGAACTGAGAGAACATTTGCGATTCAGATGTGTTGTGCAGTAATAGATGATTTTGGAGTTTCTTAAAGTGACCGAGAGTATTTAGGAAGAGCATAATTTCAGGTAACTGAACAGGTTGAGTCAACACTCGCGTATTTGCGAGGCAGTCGTATATTCATTTATTCGCCTGAAAATAAAACTAATTACGACGAAAAACTGCTACTCTAGTGAATTACGGTAGTTTTAATTTCACACGCGTACGAACTGTATCCCGTATAATTCAGGAGCGCCAAACACGTGATATACAAGCGCTTAAGAAGAGTCTCGGTGCTACGAATGCCCGGCGGGCGGAGCGAGAAGACGACTGGACGAGGTCGGAAGGCCGTGCGGGTGCGTCCTGAGGGACGACGCAGGAGGGTCCGTGGAGGCCCGGGTCGGCCACTCGCCTTGTGTTGGGCACCGGCGCGCGCGGCTCGTCCTGCGCTAACTGCCGAGATGTTCTATCAGAGATATTGTTTCTGGGCTTCGAGAGATAAATGGTATAGCCGAATTCTATTTTGGCAAGTTCGTAAAGACCTGAAAAGGGAATAAACTTGTGACGTGTTTTGTAATATTAAGCAAGCATATCAAAATCAAAGTAACACGCCAAGAGAAAGAAAAAAGTCACATTTTTAGCAGATATTAATTTTGTGATTTAAATTGCAAAGGTTTTCTAAAGTCGAATTAAGTATTACAGGAAGCGTCGAAACTTCGCAGATAAACTTTTAAGACAATTTTAAGCATATTTTGTTTAATACACTACTGGCATATTTCGAATGGTTAAGTCACAATAAGCACTCAAAATTTAGTTTGAAAAAATGCTTTCTGGGCAAAAAATTGCATTACAAAAGCATATAGACACTCCAAAAACATGATATATTTGTTCAGAAAAAAAAGAAATGAAAAAGCACCCAATTTACATAATTCGACTGCTTTTTTATTTCTGATTTAATTTTGTTTATATACTTACATACTGTTTCGAAGCTCTCCAATTTGCCAACAGGTCATCGTTACACGCCCGAGAAAAATATTTTTATTGATTTTAATGTCTACGAAACGAATCTGTAAGTACAATAACGATGTCTCGAATGTAAGAAATTAACCTCTAAAGTTGTAAAATGTTTTACAAGTGTGCTGCATAACAGGTACCATTATCATTCTTGTGTCTTTTATTCATGTTTAATGTCTGTCTACCGATATATATATATATATATATATATATATATATATATATATATATATATATATATATATATATATATATTGTGACGTAACTATTGCTCTGCTCCCGTCGTACGTGGAGGGCAGTCGGGTGATCAATTTAATTCAATTTCCTCTCTGGGAAAAGGCCTCACTGCTGTGAAAGTCACCATTCAGACACATGGGAAATTCCAGGTTGAGTGCATGACAACAAACATTTATTCTTCTAAAATAATAATGCAACAAGTAAACGAACCAGCAATGCTGGACTAAATGAAACCTCATTCGGCCGCTTTCGAGTGCGGGCGCTGGTCGGGAGGGGAAGAGGGCGGTGACGCGGCAGCGGCCGATGCAGGCGGTGACTGTGAGAACCCTGCCAAGGGCGCGTTAGGGTGGCACGACGGCATTGCGAGCGAAGCAGGTACGCGGCGTTTAATCGCCACTGGCTTGAAGCGACTGGGTGAGGGCGGGAAACGTATCTTCGGTTGTGCCGGTGCGCGACTTTGGGACGCAGCGTCCAGGCAAATCGCTCGGGCGGGACGTTCATTCGCTTTGGGCGTGCATGCAACGCCTCGTAATCTTTTCCGAGGGCCCGTCGCTGTGTCGCGGCGTCAACGCAACAGCTCGGGCGCGGCAACGTCCATCCACGACAGACTTCCTTGATATCCTTGTAACCAACCCCGAAGTCCACGATCTCGCTGCACTCTCCGAAACAGACTGGCCCCTCGCTTCATCCATTGCCCCTCCATGCGCTGCACTTTCCTGCCTCCCGGCCGCTCTACCCCGCTACCTGCCCCGCCTTGCCTCCCCACCGTCGTTCCGGCTCACGCACAGCAGGCCGGTATGTATATGTGTGTGTGTGTGTGTGATTGTGAGTGTGAGTGCACCATGCCTATGTCATGTAACTATGAGGATTAAACCTGTACATGGAAGTATATGTTTAAAGTATAAGATGTAATTATTCGGACTTTGTATATGTATTAATATTTGGAAAAGAACGCGTAAATTCTATGACAATGAATATTTTAACACTAATGTATATTTCTTTTTGGTCAATCAATGTACATGTTTAAACAAATTATATGGTTGTAGAACACGACTTTTCACGTAATATTTCTAGGCATCATCAGATGCGAACAAAACAATATACTTGCCTGTACATGAAGAAGGTGATGATGTACGTATAAATAGAAGGGAAAGAATTTACCTAAGAAAAAACTATAGAAAACTATAGAAACTATAGAAAAAACTATATTACTTAAGAAAAAAACTATATAAAGTACAAAGATAAATCCAAAATCAATACAAATAAGAAAAAACATTCCTATTGTAAATATACACATTCCCCCTTCAAGTAGGTGGCAATTATGCATTGAGAGGAAACATATTAACGTAAAAATAGTCGTTATCATTTGCAAACGTCAACAATGATATCAAGTAACAAAAAAGAATAGGTATGGAATTGGATAGAAACAGATCAAGAATAGACTACACTTGCACAAATAAAGCAAACTCTAATATATCACAAAGTATAAATATGTTTTAAGATATTCTTATTTTAGACAGAACATTGTCGTAAATTTTTGTCAATAAATTTGCTTCCAACATGGCCTTAATGGTATTATGTGTTTTTATATGTAATATCTCCAGGATTAATCATGAATATTTTCTGGGATAATTATAAAAAATGTCAGGTCTGTCCAAATTAAAATAATGAAAATATTAAGGCGATATCAAGAATTTGAGTTTAATTTGTACTTTTCTTCTTAATCTTTTTAACACGTTCTCTTAAACGTGTTTGAAAGCACGTTTTGTCTGACAGAAAAATCCAGCGAAAATGACAGAGAAATCACGACGATGGCAAAAGCAAAAGGCAGAAACAAGGCAAAAAGCTTTATCTGTTAAAAATACATTTTTCGCAGCCCTACCAATTTGGATAACCAACTTTGAAAATATTAAAGATTAATCTTCGAGACATTACATATAAACCTATTTAAACATACTATATAAAAATACCGTATAGTATTTCTTTAAATAGATAATATTGTTCATAATTTGTTACACGTTACAAACCAATCATTTACTTCAATTTTTACTTCTTCGCCTTACGAATTCTTCGTAAGAAGAGAAAGTTATGTAATCGTGCGCCAGAAAAGACCGAAATTTCGCCAGAAAAAATCTTATTTCCGGGTTCTGGTAATGAAGAAGTGAATAAATTCTGTTTATTAAATTTAAAAAAATGTAATTCGTGATGTCGCCAGAATTCCTATTTTGTTATCTCTTGATACTGAAAAAGTGTTTGGCAGCAAAATGTCCGTCTGTCAGTCCGTCTGTAATTAACGCTACCGCACCTAAACAGAGGAGTCGATATTCTTCAAAATTGATGTTCTTCAATCGATCTGAATTAACTCGTGGCTTTGGAACTTTCAAACGTTATTTTTATTTTTGAGGGCACTTCACATGAAGCCTCAAAACGTCTTCAAACTTTTCAAAACGGCTCCGAATTTTTTGATTCACTGCCTTGATTTTGCGAAAATTGCAAAAAAACGTTTAAAAACTAGAAAATTAAAGATTGAAAGCTTTTCTTCAAACAATGTGCGTTGTACAAAATTAGCTTTTTAAAAGAGGTCATGTACAAGTTTTTGGGGGAATTTGAAGAGTTTGCGAAATGCACTCTTGAAATTATCAATTCTCCTCAAAAATGGTAGAAATGGAGCTTTGTACAGAAAGTGAGGGTTTCTATTACCTTTCTTATTTTGCTCCATCTCCACCTCCGGGGATTAGGTGTGGTAGATAATTTTGGTACTAGGTAGCCCTCGTTGAGAGGATCAACTTTCAATTTATTCACATTCCTTAATCCGATGTGCACATTTCGAGATATTCCAAAACCAATTTTAAATGAAACATGTATATAGCAACATTATTTATCAACTTTTTCGTTACCAGGATTGGCATTAACAGATTTTCTGTCGGAAATTCACTTTTTTCCAGTGCATGATTAGAATACTATCACTTGTTAATATAACCACAAGTTATAGCTCATCTATAGATAGCCTGTGAAGTTGATTTCGTTAGGTAGGGCAGCGGCCCCGACGAGGGAACCGGGCTGGATTGGATGAGGAGTGGGGGGTGCGCGAACGCGAGGGTGGGGCGGGCGCCGCGAGGGGCATCCGATGGCGGCGGAAGAAGCCCCTGTCGGCTGCAAACCCAAGCGGCGGACGAGGAACTTTTCTTCTCCGGAGCCCTTGTTGCCATAAATTATCTTCATGAGCGTGCTACCTGTTGTTGACCTCTGACTTTTGCAGAGTGCCGAGAAGAAGAGCAAGATTCGGGCGCGAAGCAAGGCCGGCCGTAACGCTGTTACGCAGAAGTTACGCAGCGGCAAGGGGAAGGGGACGCGGGAAGGGGGCCGCTTTCACAGTTGGTGGCGTAACAAGTGCACACGAGCCGCCTAGTTTGTCATCTAGATCCACAACCCGTTCCCACCACATCCACATCCACATTCTCAAATCAACTGCTGCGGTAAATGCTCTCTCGTTACATTCCCGCATACATACGGAGTAATATACGTAGTACAGGGAAAGTTATGTAAAGCTGCGGCGATTTCAAGATTTCAACGTTGTAGGGGTCCCTTAAAACAGTTTTTATTCTCAAAACGTCCGTCTGTCCGTCTGTCTGTCCTTCTGTGAACACTACTACCGCCTAAACATGCGTGGGATTTATTTCAAATTGAAGCCCCGTTCATCTGGCTCGAGTCAAAGCTCTGATATTGTGAATTTAAACCTAAGCCACTTTTATGTGTATGTATTCTTAAAAGAAATTTAAAGAAAAAAATTGGAGCCTTTTTGAGAAAATATCTGGAGGGCTTCATGCAAAGTACCACCAAATTTTAAAGAATGTTATTCAAAATCTCAAAGCTTTGACTGTAAATTCGAAATTTGAAGCTCATTTTCACAGAAATGTTTTAGCGCCATTTTCTTCAAAAGGGCTGTAAATTTTTCAAAAGAAATTGTATTTAGGACGGGGGTTTTATTCTTAATTTAATATTTTCTGTTCTATTATTATTAGGAAACAGAAAACTTGAGAACATTTCTAAAAAAACATACTTTGGGTGGCAATAGATGGCAGGTGGCAACGAGTGTGGTAAGTTCATATATCTAGCAGAGACCAAAGAAAATAGGTAACTAATACGGGAAACCTTTCTGCCATTCTGTAGCACCACTAGTTAATTTCTGGAAACTTGACCACCTTTTGAAGAGACCGCATTTATCATATGTTATTTTTCTAATAGTTCTCCTCCCACCTCATCATGATATTTATTTCGAATTGACAGTCCGACTCAGGAGACTCAAGGCGTCAACGGAAGTCACTTGAAGTCCTATGGTTCAAGGTTGGCATGATTTTTCGACCCTGGCTAGAGAGCTGGTCGAATTCAACCGCTTTCAAGAGGAGAATTCTACCGATCAGCTGCCCTAATCGGTAGTTTTCCGTGGTTTCTCCAATCAATACGAGAATGCTGGCACGGTACCCAACAACATTACTCATCATCCATCGGAGAAATATCACCTTCACCTCCCGACTTTCTTACGGGACTTTCTTACAAATTTCTTTCATGTTCTTTCTTACGGGACTAATGACCCAAGCAGTTGCGCCAGGAAACACTAAACAATCAATCGAATGGAAAATTCACGAAATCCACATACGTCCACGACACCTACCTGGCCGTCCTAGGAATTTCCACACACAGTGTCAACATCTTCCAATCCCACCATCAGTCCCACAATCTCATCGTCGTCTTTCCTCTCTGCATCAGGAACTTTTTCCGACGACGTTACCTCGAGTGTCATCGTCCCTTCGCCCCCTCCCGTCGCCGTTCCCACCGCTCTCCGACGCGTACGACGACGTGGCAAACCGTCGGATACACGCAATTAGCTCGTCCGTGATATGAGCCGCGATATGAGACTGAATTAGTAAGCAGAGCGCGGCAGACGCACGCAGCCCTCGCGGCGAGGGAGGAGGAGGAGGAGGAGGAGGAGGCGGAGGGCGCCGCCTGGCGGAAGGGAAGGGCTGGCGCGAGGGGGGGCGGACAGACGTGCAATTCCCGTCCGCGTAGCTGGAGGCTGCAGCTCAGCCGGCGAGCGGCGCCACAGCGGCAAATATGCAGTGCATTGCTTCGTTTGGGAGCGTCGCCTTTGACCTTTCAGATTTTGCGCAATTGAGCTCTGCCATGCTTACTTCATCCGCAGTCAGGCGCAATCTGCGAAACGGGCACATGCAACAGTGACAGAATAAATTTTATTACAATAATTATGTGTTGTTTTGAAAGTGTTTTACGCACCTTTTTTCTTTATGGGTTTTGTTTGATTCATTATTTTGTGTTTTAGGGGCGCGTCAATCACACCCTCATTTGTCAAGAGGAAAAGATCCCACGTTCCCTTGCATATTTTTATTCGGTATGAATAAATCAAGTTTTATATACTGCAGCGCTGTAACAACATTATTTTCTTGTGAACTTAGTTTCATTTCAAGAAACAAAACAAATATTTGCGTGAATTTAGTTTCAATGACAGAATAATATTATTTAAATTTATGTAATTCAGCAATGGATTTATCGTATATATGAACCATGAGATTATATAATTTAAAGTTATAAACCCCAAAACGTGTATTTCCGTCGAAATCTCGAAATTTTCCACACCACTACATAACTTTCTCTATGTTTATTACGCCGTGTATACGTAATTATACGAGAGAGTAAGTAGTGATGCTACATAATGGCACAGACTTTCTTGTAATAGTTTTGTAATTTATATGTTCTGAGCTAGCTTTTCGGACTATTCATATACTCCTGCCAACTGCCTTCTATCGCCGCCCAAACTATATGATAAATTTAAAAAAATATACTTTGGGCGGCGATAGATGGCAGGTGGCAAAAGGATGGAACAAGAAAGTAAAGCTAATCTAGACGAAATAATTTAGAGCACTAAAGAGATCGAGACAGTTTGTACCATTCTGTAGCGCCACTAGTTGCGTATTTTTTTCTGAACGTAACACTAACCAAGTTCCAATCCCAAGGAACTGAACAAAAATATGTAGGATGGTAGATTGGGAACCGCCCACCACCTGATTACTAAGCCCTGCTCCTTTTCCTTATCCTGTTTTGTCTTGTTATTTGATGAGATTTTTGTACACTTCGAATGCTTGTTTATACCAGTTTAATAAAAGTATTTTTTTAATCCCTCTGTTTATAAAAACCTTTTATAATAAATTAATTCGTTAATTTTACTTCTGCCCTGTCGTTGGTTATAGCCCATTATAACCCGTACATTAGAGTCGTACCTCGTCGCGATAATTCGAATCCTTCATCGGCAGAACTATATTTTGAATATCATACAAATTTGTTGAATGTGAAATTGTAGTGAAAATACCATAACGATTGTAGCAATTTACTTAACAGTGCTTGTCAGAAAAGTCACGAGAGTAAATACTCCATTATACTGCTACAAAATCTGATAGTGTTAGCACCTTATATGAAGTTGTGAATTTACTTATATTTCTAATAGAACTAGCTTCTTATGAAGACATTCATTTCTAGAAGAGAGGGCAAGTCCCATTCACTAAAGTCATTCAGATATGACCGAGAACATATGCTTTTCCTTCTTGCTTCTAGTGGATTTACCCAATAGAAGAAAATATTCTGCAGTGGTTATTGTAAACAGTGTGATTTGTCTAAAACGTTGTGTGTAATCTGACCGAATTCATGTTGCTAAAGCAGGTGAAATATTTTTGTTGATTTGCATGGTAAAGAGATGATGAACATAACAACACTGGACGGACTCTGCTCGTAAGTACTTTCAACGTCGGTAATAAAACTTAAAAATGTTTTCTAAAAAATCTACCTACTCGTGTACGTGCGTATATACGGAGTACATAAATTACTACTACGAGAAACGTATGTAATGCTGCGGCAAACAACCGCGATTTTTTAACACAAAATCTCTTATTGTAGAGCCCTGATACAGAAAAAGTAGATAAATCCTGTTCTAATATGTTATTTTCAATCAAATATTACTTACGTGGGCTTACGTCCCATCCAGAACGGACTAGGGAAATGCTGAAAATTTATTCAGTTAAGAAGAGTACAAGATGGTTGATCTGCGGAGTCTCTTTAATAAAAATCAGCCATCACGTTTCGATAAGACAATTACATTATTTGTTGCTGCTATTGCGTATAATATTTACAATATTTTACTTTATGCATTATTCGGCATGCCAACAAATTGAATATGTATTTGCTAATTATAGACTTTTGCATTAATAAATAAAAAAAGTCTAATAATTTCTTTGCAAAGAATGTTCCAAGATGTTTTTCGTAGCAAGCACTGTCGAAGTTAAGAATCTAGTTTCGTTCAAGTTAATGTCCTAAATCTAATATTGCACCATTTACAATGTTCACTTAAATATTTATTCGCGTATACCTCATATGGACGTCCCTACTTTCTGCCTTCTTTCTTGGAGGTCCCTTGAAATCGGCAGCACTACGCGGGCATAGGTGGAACATTGACGTACAACGTGCAGCCCTACTTGAGGCTGCTTCATTACTGCAGCTTCAGTGCCCCCTGACGTCGTTGTCACCTTATCGAAACTAGCGCCACAGTGCTTTCTTTCACAACAATTTGCCCTTCTATCTGCCGAACTATTAAAATGACTAGCTAGTTTTACATGTACTTGCAACGGTGACCAGATATATTTTGATGAGCTCGCAACGGCGATCTAATGTCTTCTCACAAAATAATGGCTGTGATGCAACATGTCACCTTCATTTCCGTTTGTTTATTGTTTTGATGGTAATCTGCTGTCACTCTTTTCGCGATAGTTATCTCGACTCGACTAACTAAAATCTGTCGCCATTGGCTGTCCATTAGGATAATTACTTTTTCTTTTTTCCTTAAATATTATTTCATGTAGCTCAAATGAATGCAATTTTGCTTGTTAATGACTAAAATGAGGTGTATTCCATTGAATAATTAAAAAGGTCACGTATAAACAATTTTTTGTTCTAGTATAATTTACTATCAACATTATTTGTTAATTTGTTACATATTTAATATTTAAATTAAGGACTTTTCTAGTTCAGTTGATGAACTAATCTATGTACAAAGATGATGAGAATCTCTACAAAAAGTAAATTGAGAGCAAGTTCCATCTTAGTTATTCCACTGGTAAACGTGCTAGTGCAAAGACCATCTATCCATCCAAACGAATGGAAGTCAATAGAAGACGCTGTGTCAACATAAATACCAGATAACAGCAAACCCAGTCCATGGGAATCCTTCCATGAACCTTGAGAATGAAGCTTCAACAAGAACAAGGAAACAAAACCCAACAGGCATTGCAAAAGCTTAGAGATATTAAAGCTTAAAGCTCTAGTCCTATGGAGCAGCACATGTCTGCCACCAGCTTTCTGGTGAGGGCACTGAAATTCCAACCCCACGTCAGTCATCAATCCGCAAAGATCTCTACATGGAAGTTGCTGAGGTGAAGAAGCAATTGGTGAGCTCGCTTCACCTGGAGAAATGGCGCAAAAGTGCTGAAATTCAAAGATGCGAAAGTCCAAACTGTCGCAGAAGGACTCCAGAACCTGAACCTGGGATCAATTGTGATGATTTTTGCCGATACACGCGCGAGTCCTGATAAGAAGACAGGCGTTGTTGTTCGGCTGAAGCAATTATTCAAAGAGAAAGGTTACCCCAAGCCTAAGTTCATAAGTTGCCAGCACCATGTGCTGGATCGCGTTTTTCACATTGTTATGGACGATGAGCTCCATGAGTCGACTAAATTGCAAATATCGAGGACTTCTTTGTGCAATATTTAGTGAGCAATTATGAAACATTGAAAGCAGCCTTCAGCAACGGTAAATTTGAGAATAAGGAACCAGGCAGCTGGACCACACTCGTGTCTTCCGTCATTTAACTGACAAGAATGAGAACTCCTTCGTGAAGTTTCAACAGATCACAAACATCAGCAATGCACGCTGGAACTCTCGTGACATTCGAGCCCTTCTTGCGTTTATTCTGATGCTTGAAACACGGAACGGGCTGCGTAAAATTTGTTTATTCATTTCCTACTCCTGGGATGACCATTGGTTTACCAGTTTTGCATTTTTTTGTCCTGGGTTGAAGACTTTGATAAACTATCTACAGTTTTGAAGGCTACAACAGGTCGTAATGCTGGACAAACCACTGCAACATTGGAAAACAGATGAATCCCCAATTAACATTGCCCGAAGCAACTAGTGCTGTGAGCGTGGGATCAAAGTTGTGCAAGACTTGCACAACCCCTGTCGCGACAAGAACAATCTCCCACTAAAATTCCCGTCCAAGGACACTATCGTGAATATTTCACTTCTTTGTGTGTTTAATTATCCCATGTTGTATATGTGATTCCAAAGCCTGTATACAATTTTATATCTGCTTACTGTGACTTCAAAAAAAGGCAGAAAAAAACCTAATAAATGCAATTTTTAAAAAAATTATGCGTGAGAATTTTTTATCAAATCACCTTAAAAGCGCACCTTTTATCGAATCTTTAATGAAATATCATCAAATTATGATACACGAAAATAAGGCTGTAAAAATTCTTCACACTACTGCCCATGTTTCTTACATTTCGGGAGGTGATGCTTCGAAACCAAAAGTTTGCATTCTATAAATGTCCACATCTCAAATCACAGCTATGTTTATTTTGTCGCAGATATCTCCAATATTCCACATTTATTGTCTATTTCGGGGTCTAACATTTCCAATTATAGCTACGGAATATTCCAATATGGCTACTAAAGGTCCTCTTTGTAAATGTAGCCTACTACTCTTTTATTTCGCTCTCGGGGACCACTACTTCGAAATGAGTTATTATACTATATTCTTCTTCTTAATAATTCCCTTGAGATATCTGGTAATGTGTCAATGCGAGAAACTTGTGTTGTTGTAGCACCACTAGTTACTTTACGTAATTCAATTACGGATAAAGGTAGCAACGATCGTTTTGGGCCACATTTAATTACAAGATATTATCTCTCCCATGTAATAGACTAATTTTTGAGAGCAGAATTCTCGCGAGAACTTGCATTACTATAATTGTCGTAAAAAGGGCCGGCGAAAATACCGCGTGGTTGCTGCAGCGCTGCGTGTGCCAACTTATATCTCCCCAAGAAGAATTAAATAACACTCTGAACTTGGTTGCGCAGGTTTTTCAAATTGTACCTCTTGCAAAATTGTTTCTAGGTTTTATTCGGCAAAAAACATGGAGTATTTTTCTTGATCGGTGTCATTACCTATTAAACATGGAGTATTAATTCTCTTTTAAGGTAGGCATTATGCAATAATGTAATTGCTTCATCGCCAACGGTCAGGGGATCATCGCCACTAGTATCCAGACAGACACCCATGAAGAGATCCTGGGTGTCTTGAGTTGCTCACAACCTCTGTCTTCAGAAAGCGTGATTAAGTAGTTTGGAACCCAACGCCGTTCTTTCATGCCTATAAAAATTGAAATAATACTGTAAAATGCCAATGAACATCTCTAGAAAACACTTTTTTGAATTACTTCTTTTAGGCAGGTCATTTTTAATCGCTATCTTGTCTTGAGAAGGATATCTTGACACAAACGATCATTTATATCATTTGGTTGCATTAATGAGAGAAAATTTGCAAATAGACGCTCCGTTTTTATTTCTCAAATGCAAGATTTCCCGGCGAATGACCCCGAGAGCGTCCGAGCGCTCGTGCGCGTCCATAACCTCGTTTGGCGCCGTCAAAGCCGCGTCTCATTCAACCGCGTGGTGCAGTGCGTCACCGTGGCACGAGGCGTACGCGCGCGCTCTGCGCAAACAAGGACACGTACTAGACGGAGGACCCCTTCTTCGAGGGCACAAATGTACCGGGCTCTCAGAATAAATGGCACAAACTTCTAAGACATACAGGGGGTCGAAGATGGTCACCATTGGATGGGTGAAGTTACACATACGACATTTGCCCTTGTGCCCTGAGTAGGCAAGTGGTCTTACACTGGCATTTACAAGGTTCGCGAAACTTCTTTGGCTGCGGATGAACGCGAATGTACCAAGCATCCCAATACACGATGAGTTGCCAATAATTCCGGAGCAAATGCCATTACCTTCAATGTGCATTTCTTTGATCTACGACATTTTCCGCCACGTATGCATGGCAAGAAGCAATAATCATCGACCCCCTTACACACCATAAAAGTTTGTAACAACTATTCTTAGACACCTCTAATCCACACACGTTTTTTAGCTTTCATTTTGCTATGCATGTATACGAAGTCATGATTTTGGTTAGGTCGATGGCATTCACACTATTATAAATATGTATCTTGTTTCTATTACATACAAGAGGAAATTTCTTCTTTCCAAACGACAATAGCGCTAGCTACTACGTTTTATTCACCTAATGTTGGTTAAGGAGAGGAATAGGGATTACGGAGCTCAAGAAAATGTTCACATGTAATGACAGTGCTGCAGTTGTTCGGTTAAACGTGTACCGGATATTAAGCATGTAGACTTTGAGCGTCATCGCAGGCAAAACAAGTGGCAATGAAACGAAAAGTGTAGTTAGAAGTGGTGATGAACCGAAAGTGTAGTGTAAATAATTTCGAGTTTTTAATATCAATGCAAACAATTGAAACCCTCACGTCCAGTTTCAATTCAGACTTTCAACTTCCCTCTCTCTGCTTGAAAGCAACCTTGCCTGATAGTTCTGTATATTTAGGGAAGGGAGTGCGGCAGGCGAGACATACCATGCGACCTCATAGAAAGAAAACACAATGTAACATAACTTTACTCTCACTCACATTTGTTGACAAAGAAGGTATTAAAAATGGTGGATATCAACTCCTGGAGGGTGAATGATCACAGGTGTACTTAAAAACTGTCCTAATACTAATTGAGAAAGTCTTTCCAGCGGCGTCCTTCTAGGCTGCGGTGACGGTAAAGGGCGACATTCTTGCCCCAAGGGCCCGTGAGTAGGCCAGGCGGCGGCGGTGGCCCCGGGAGCTGTCCTCTACAGGCTACACTGGCCGGCGGATTCCCCGTCTTTGGTTCGTCCTTCGGCGAGCTCTCGGTAGCACAGAAGGCAAAAATTAAGTGCGCGAGCATTTTTGTCTTCTCGACTCATCGGCTCCCGTGGCCTCGTAAGGCGTAACTCGGATCTGCTGTTACTGGCCTAGGAAATGCAGGTGGGTAAGTAATCGCTCAGTGGCAGCTCGGTCCTTACGAATTTTAATTTTTAACTGAAATTTGGAGGTGACCGGGAAGGCCTAAACATATGATGTTTTGATTGACTGATTAGATATTCAGGGCGCGTCAACTGCTGAAGAATTCTCATAAGTGGAGTGCATGTTTTCTCCTCGAGAAGTAGCGGTGATCTTCCGCTGGATGGTCAAATCCGACGCCGACGTACCTTTGGCTACCCCAACAATTTGTCTCCCACCAGCGGGGCACCGCCCCAGCCGGGACAAGCTCCAAGCTCCCCACCAGTCCCCCAAGATGTGTGGTAGAGTGCGCGCGGTACGTGGCCCTTTTGTTAAGGTACTGCTTCACCATTCGACAAATATTGATCCGAGAAAACAAGGAAAACTACCGACAAGAGCAATCGGTTGCTAGAATTTTGCTCCAGACAGCGACTGAGTTCGACAGAGCTATCTAGCCAGAGTCGAAAATCCCGCCACCGTCGGGGCTTGAACCAAGGTCCTCTCAGCCAGAGGCACTGCAGTGACGTCAGTTGATAACCTGAGTTAATGCACCTTCCCCAGTCTAAACATCTCGTATCCAGATGTGCCCGTCCGTTGATGGCCTCGGCGAAGGGGACACCACCCTTGCGTACCGACGCGATGTAAACCACGCTTCTCCAGTAAAATTGCAAGATTCCTAAACGCCGTGTCCCATGAAAAAATAAAATACTTCACGCATGGCGAAATATCGAGCCTCGCAAGTGGTCGCATTATGCAATGTAGCATGTAGATTTTAATTACACCAATAAATTTCAGGGAACGCCTCAAAAGGAATGAAATCATCCAAATCAACGTATTTCACAAACCTGAATTCTTGCCAAAGTAGATAGGACCGACGAATATCATTCTCTCAGATGATGTGAGTGTGATGAGATAAGTGTGATGATTGTGAGTTTCAGACTGTGTGATTGGATGAGAGTCCTGCAGAAGCAGCATGGTGTGGTGATCATTCCAGGAAGAAGTACAGATGAAGATCGCTTATGGTGAAGTGGATGCGGTGAAGTAGAAACAGTCGAGAGGCAGCACGGATTAATCGAGTCGGCAGCCAAGAATGTTAACATTCACCGTCAACTACATATCACAACATTTTGTGTAATCTTTTGAGTTTGTGTGAGCATGGTTCGTTTCAAACAAACATGAAGGATGGCTGCCGAATGTGAGTAAACCAGATTTTTACTTTGTACACAGTACCGGGACTATTTGCGGTTTTTGCACACACGCCTTTTCCAAACCCAAGTTGATACTGCCTTTTTTCCTCTACTTGCAGAGAGAAGGTTCTTTATTCAGTTTGCCTGTGTAATTAAAATCCACATTGTGTGCTCGAAAGAGAATAGGATGTTAGAGATATAACCTTAGTTCTCATTCTGAAAACCAGTGCGTACGCAAACTTTGCAGAAACACTTGGAACAATACATTTTCTTATAATAAGAAGGCTCAGTAAAAAATCATTTACTCAGAGATATAAACACCCGTCGAGATAGCTAGGCAACAAATGTAGTCACCGCAGCTCTTCTAGTCGGTAGCTCCTATGTTTCGAGTCTGACGGTGGCGGATTTTCGACACTGGCCAGGTTGATTCAGCCTCTGTCTCTTCCAGCAACCGGCAGCTCCGATCGGTAGATTTCCTTGGTTTCTCCGAACAGTACTAGATGAATGCTGGAGTCCTGCTGGAGAAGATAACTAGAGGGGAAACACTACAATTCGACCTTTGATCAGCGACGGATGCCTCAGAGCGAGAGGAACACCACCACCTCCGGGGATATACACTTGCGGAACTAATGAGCAGAGAACGTGAACCTATAATCAATCAATCTACTTATCACCCCTGTGCGCCTTTAGAAATGCCTTTGGGCGCAGTGTGCGAGGCGGCCGCTGCGGCGGGGCGGCAGGGAACGGCCAGCGCGCGATCAAAGGTTACGAGGTTACGCTCACACATAATGGAAGGTTGCGTGGGGCGGGGGCGAGCGGGGCGAAGCGGAGCAGGGCAGTGGGGGAGGCGGGTGGATCCAGCGCAGACGGAAAGGCAGCAGGGCGGGGGGGGAGAGGCTCAGACTGGCCACACTAATGAAGGGGCCGACGAGAAGGCACTGCTAAGCTCACTGCCACGTGAATTTGAAATGCCAATTCAATAGATCACTACGTCAGCAACGCTACCTGCTCAGAACTCTCCGCCTTCAACCACACGCAGTCGAAATTATGTAATCTGTTTAGCAATCGTAGTTCCTGTATCTTCGACTCCGCACTAATTCGTCACTAATAAAATTAAACGTTTCTTCTCGCACTTACAATCGAGACACTCGTTCTCAGAGGAAACCTTTCGCTGAAATCCTCGAGTTCATAAAGGGAAGAGTTTAACGGTGGACGCCCGGGGCGAGGATGTAAACGTGTGCACAATGCCGCAGAGCGTGCCACAAAGCCGCAGAGCGTGCTTAAATTTGTGTAAGTGAAGTAACAAAATTGTGAAGTAATCTAAAAAATTGTCTCGAGGTACAAAAGCGAATGAATGGCAGAAAAAATAATGAAATAGTTTATACACGTACATTGTAGAAGTCATTCTTCTTATCAGAAAATTGATACGTGATTCATAATTCAAAATAATGTGACTTGTTGATAACAATCAACAAGAGAAGTGTATAATAAAGACTGGAATACATAAGAACTAAATCAGACGGACACCCGTATCTGTGGCAATGAATAGACCTGCAAACAATGTTTTAAATATTTTGCTTTTCTTCGGTAGAAAATGTCTTTCATAAACACTTAGAAATTACAATACTTTTTTAAATCTTTTTGGGGGAAGCATCTTTAGTGCGCACTGTACTTGTCATTAGTTTATCATAAATTTTAAATGTAATATAAATTTTACGGCAAATATAAAACAACTATAATAATATAAAAGAAATTTGAAGAGGGTTCATTTTATTGATATTGAAATAAAGAATTTTGGTACAAAGTTGCACTGTAGAGATCCTTTGAGGAGAAAAAGAAAAATCACAGCTTTTCAGATTGTCATTGGGAAAAGTGGGGACGTATTATCTTTGTAATGTACTTTGCAACAAAAAATAATTCGAGCAAACAATTCTTTAATGCAATTGGCCGGTATCACAAACGCAGGTAACCTCTAATAACTGACCGTCTGGACGAATAAAAATCGAACACATTGCTGTTTTAAAATTGCATGGAAAATTAATTTTATATTGAATCAAACGAGATGTTTTCAACTTCAAGTTACAGTGGTGTTGGTATTTCTCTTTTGGTAGACACAGGATGTGTAACATCCATTACAAAAAGTTTTCTGACGGAATTCACAGGAGGAGATAGGAGATACATATATTGTCCGTGCCAAAGGCGTATTTTATAGAAGCAAATTGAAGGAAATCGAAGGATATCATCCAGCAATTCTAGTTAGACGAGTAATTCAATAATAGAAGATACGAGATGTATTCATAAAAGCAAAGAAACCCCTGCATAGCCGGTCCGGATGGCCGAGATCGTTAAGAGCGTAGTGCCGTAGCGATCTCGGACCAAAGGATCGCAGGTTTGAGCCATGAGCCATGGTTGTACCTGTGTTCGTCCTTTCACCCCTTATCATCACTATTTGTCATCATCACCAAACCGTTAAATGCAATAGTGGTCGCTAGTGGCCTAGTTGTTAATGCAACCTTAAATTTTAAAAAATCTACATTCTTATTCACGATGTAAACTTAATAAAAACTTGAAGAGCTCATCCATTTGCAAGATGGCATCACAATATACGCTACATAAAATAATCAGTTGCGACTTATAGTGTTAGAATATTTTCTGGAGTCAATGGGAAGTAAATTATGCCATTGAAGCGGATTTAAAAGGTTTCAAAGGCTTGGGGCAGTAACAAGATACTCAAGAGCAACAGCAAGCCTCTTGCTATGCGTAATTTTAATATTCCAAGTTTGGTGAATGCACAGCTCAACTTGTTAATATAATTTGTTGTTCACAAATCAAGTCTTTAGAGACGTACAAAGGTTTTTTAAAACAGTTACCAACAAATATTACCATAATGGTATTGATCTAACAACATTATTTGCATCTGATTAGCACTTAATTTTACAACTATTTATGCTACAACAGTACGTAATTTCTTGTAGTATTGACATTAATGTATAATTGCAAAAGCACATATTTCCTCCGAAGTTTGGAAGCACTTACGTTATATTTTAAATTCGTGTTTACGTACTTCAGCAAATTTTACCGAAACATTTATACATCGATATTTTGATACATTACCAAAATGTTTTCGATGATGTCGGTGAAAAAATCGACCAATCCATCAATGTTTAAAATATTGAAGTTTTAAATATGATAAAACATACGGTACTTTTCCTGTTTTCATTTTTAATTATAGTACCTACATTAGTACTGTGCTATGATAGACTCTACTACGGCAGTATGACATGAAGCGTAGGATTTTCAGAATGGGCGACTAAATTTGACGTCCAATTACTAAAAAAATGGTATTTTCGAAAAAATTAACATGATCTTCTTTGAAGATCTGTTTATGATGAACTCATTTCATTAGGGAAAAAGTATCTGTATAATCTGTATCTTCATAATTGTAGTTATATGAAGACGCCCATAAAGGTTTGAATGTTTTCAATTTTTGAAAACTCAGGGTTTTCAACCAACATCTGACCTGCGCCATTCTCTTAAAAGTTCTTCAGACTATCCAACAACAAAATTTACTAAAAATCGATGGTGCTATGTTTTTAAAATTGAAAATGTTCCAAGTGTTTTGTGTGAAGTACCACCCAAAATTAAGATATCAATTTCAAATTCAAGGAACCGTGACGTCAGCCAGATCGATTTGGGAATATCATTTTTGGAAAAAATCGGCCGAACGGTTAAACCGCTAGCGTAGTTGATAGACAAACAAACGTTTGCCATCAATGATTCTTCGGTACCAAAGACGCGTAAAATAAGGATTTTGGCAACACTAGTTGGAGGATTTTAGCAACTGGATTTATCCACGGTTTCGTTGCCAGGGACATGTAATGAGAGTTTTTCTGCCGTTTTTTCGAGCAGCATTAGATAATTTCCTTTTCTTTAGAAGGTTCTTCTTGATGGCCGAAAGTAAAAAAAATATTGTATGCTAAGAATATTCTAAATAAAAAGATACCTTAAACATATAGTTGTCTGCTTTTTCATCCTCGAACCTAGTAGAAATCATTTATAATTAAAATTAAATAATTAAAATATCCAAAAAAATCTGAGAAGCCACTGCTTTTGTAGAATGTTATATCGATATACACCCCCCAGAATACGGTGTTGGAAAATCTAATCCGAACGCTCTCAGAAATTGTTCCAATGATAACATTATTTCAGTGTATTATCTAGGTCTCAAAAAAATTGTACTTTGCAAACTCCTATTCTACAACACATCGTTCTATTCTTGAAGGTTTACACTTATTAGAGTATACTTTTGTTGTAAAAATTATAGTATGAAAGGAGAGCATTGGATTAATACTATAGTATACGCTAAAGAAAATAAAATTATGTTAAAAACAATAATTATCTTAGGTGCTGGCAACCTGTCGAAGAACATTTCCCTTCCGAGAGATGCGAGCCCTAAACCGCATACTGTAAATAGCGACATACGAGTGACACAGCGATAGCATCCTGTCATTCACGGCCTCTTTGGTGTCACTAGTCGCAGTCGAGGTGTCTTTCGAGGCGATGTGCATGGGCTCGGCCTGGCGGCGGGGCACGAGCTTCGGGAGGCCACCGCTAGATCGCAGCACAAAACTAGTGTTTTGAAATTTCTTAGAATCTTCCACTCTACGGCCCCTTTATCTTGACATTCCACAACTTGGGGTGCAGGGAGTGGCGTGTTGGCACATAGTCGGCCATATAAGTTAAAATTTGGAGCCGTAATTCGAATACAACCATTTATAACAATTCATTGGGGCGAATTATCAGAAAAGGGTATACATTTCAAACGTGGCGGGCTGAAGATGGAATATTTTTACCTCAAAGACACAGACTACCTTACAGAGAAAAAATAAGTTCATACCTTTGAACGAAACTCTGAACTACTTTCAAAGATGGCCATGAGTGCGCGCCAGATACCAGACCAAGGCACCAACCAGCGTAGACAAACACCGCGCATTGTCGCAATTTCTCTGAATCCGACTCTTTCCACACAAGACGCAACGGGTTCGCATTGTTTGAGAATCTGCGCCGAGCGATTTCACGGCTGGTCGCCTCGCTAGCGTACGTGCTAAATAATACGCGCGTATTGACCGCACTGAAGGTTGAAATACTACGTCAAGTTGGTTGCGATTCCGATGATCAGTGGCATTGCATTCTCCGGGCACCAACGTGGGTTTCGGCGCGAAAATCTCTTTCTCACAAAAAGTGCGAGATCAATATAACCTGAAAGACAGTAGATTTCTTTTCGCCCAGTCGCAGGTAACACCGGCAATTTCTTCAATGCTTAATGATCCCTACGGCGTGGTCTGCTAACATTTTTAATACTTATCGTTTCAGAATTTTCCCTTGTGTCAAAGGGTTAAAAGGACGTATTTCAGTTTCCTTTTGTCCAACTACTTCAGATCCGCGAACGCGCAGATGCTACCTGACGGTCCTCTGCACGACTCCTGCCACTGCTTGTGGACCACATATTAGTTTGTGTGCCCGGGTGACGCCACATCGAAGCGCGTTGCCGACGTTTCGCCCATCTTGTCGTGGTCTTCCTCAGGGCGCGTATGCCCATACCCGGCGTCACCCGAACAGCCAAGATCATAGTTTAACGGAGAATTACTCCATACGGTGTATATGCGTTCTACGTCAAGTTCTTGGCTCGTCACAGAAACACGTGACTGCGAACGTCGTCACATACATTAAACAGTGGCAGAATGAATGAGATACTAGTGGTACTACAGAATGGCACTGACTTTCCCGTATTAGTTTTCATTTCTTTTGGTCTCGGCTAGCTATCTGAACTTGCCACATTATCTTGCCAGCTGACATCTATCGCAAAATACATTTATTTATTTTTTCGTTTTCGTAATAGTAGAATTGAAATATTATTTTAAAAATATTAAATAACAGTAAAAATTCATCATAAATGGCAATTTCCTTTAAAAAGGTGAAGCCGATTTAAAAATAATGGCACACAAACCCTACTGTCAATTCGAAATTTAAAACTCGTTTTCACAGAAAATGTTTGGTGTTCAAGAAACTTAATTCAAAATAATTTCAAGCACTTTAACTCACATATATAACAGTGTTTATAAATTGCTGATAATGTGCATATTAACGTGAGAGATCTTTAAAAAAGTTCAATTTTTTGAACGTAATTTTTGAAAAACAAAACAATAACACGAAATTAATTTTACACCATATTAAAGGGTGCAATTAGCACTATCCATTTGAAGAGTTTGAAGAAATAGTTTGGAGCTCTATTTTAGAAAATGTCGTTTGAGCGATTCTGAAAATGTGGAATTTTGAGCTAGTTTTAACAGAAAACGGTTGTTTTCGAAAAACTTTATTTGACATTATTCAAAGCACATGCTGTTTAAAGACCCAAGTTTATAGACAAAACTTGGAGCCATATTTGAGAAAATATTGTTTTTGCATGTTTTTAAATTGCAAATATTGCAGGTAATGTTGCCCGAAAACGGCCAAAAAATGGACCTTAATGAAGAACTAATTATAGAAAACGAATTTTATTTGAAGGAAAAATCTCAATCTTCAATTTTGTAGTTGTGGAAAGACACCCAAAAATGGGTGATATTGAGAAGATACCGGATTCTGCAGTGATATGTTAAGACAATACATATCGTATTTACTTTTCTACTGAGAATGCTGTATGCCTCTTATGCAAGGAAGAAGGCTACATTGCGAACCGATGTCACTGTTATCAAAATCATACCAATAACAGTGACTTCCAGCAAAAGGAAATCAAACTTCACCTACTTCCAAAGTACAGAATTCTTCAAATGCTGAGTCCACAATTAGTGACTGCAATAATTTCTCTGATCTCCACAAAAAAGTCCTCCAAACTGAATCCTCTGCAAATGAAAATCAATTTGTATCCATTTCCAGTCAATAGATTTCTCCAACTCCTGTTCTCTTCATTAATACAATAACTGCCCCTAACCTCCATAAAGAAACCCAAAAAGTATACCCCTGCAACTGATAACCAAGTTGCATCTCTTAATCAACAGAAACCTGCTAATGACAATATTTGTGTATCTAAATTAAACAAAAGATCCATCAAACTGACTCCTCGGATATTCCTGAATCTCCAAGTACTAGAAACAAAGAAATACAGAAGAAACCGTGAAACAACCCAAGAAGAAAAACAAGAAGAAGAACTACATAATTCAGAGAAAACTGAAATAACTAACAATATATCTGTATATGAACTAATATCTCCTCTAAAATCAATTATTGAAAACAATAAAAGCAAATATCATCTTACCTACCATCAATTTAAATTCGTCCTGGCAAATTCCTTGAATGCTGCTGACCCTCATTGCCAAAAATTATTTACTTGATGTATCAACCGTCATTCAAATGATGACTAATCTACACACACACCTTCCAGATAAAACACTAAAAAACAGATATACCAATCTTTGTAATATAATCTGTATAAACTAAAAATAATAAAATCTTTGCTACACATACTGAAGAATCAAGTAGTGAATCAGACTCCAGTGCAGACATCAGCTCCAACTAATGAATATGAAGAGTTTCGTTAAAAAGACTATAAACAGTATTGAGGTATTTGAAATAGTTCTGGAATTGACACCCAATATTCCATCAATTCATCCAAATGTTAGAAAGTACACATTTAAAACTAAATGATAGCAATAGGAAGACATTATTTACAAATTTAAAAAAGAAATTTAAAAAACTCATTTAAATCAATGAATCAAAATACTCTAGTGATATCACAAGTAAAAAATATTCTGTAAACCTAAGGAATAGAAATAATTCATAAATATCCAGAGAAGGTATATATATATATATATATATATATATATATATATATAAATCTCGTGTCACAATGTTTGTCCTCAATGAACTCCTAAACCACTTAACCGATTATAATAAAATTCGCACACCATGTGCAGTTCGATCCAACTTGAAAGATAGGATAGTTTTAATCTCAAATTATAGTCGCAATTTTAATTTATTGCTAATTTATTACAAATTTGATTGTTGTAATAATTGTAGATAATTGTGACTGTCAAATAATAACAGACATATAATTAGCAATAAATTAAAATTGCGACTATAATTTGAGATTTAAACTATCCTATCTTTCAAGTTGGATCGAACTGCACATGGTGTGCGAATTTTATTATAATCGGTTAAGTGGTTTAGGAGTCCATTGAGGACAAAAATTGTGACACGAGACGAGATTTATATATATTAAGAATACAACAATCAGCTAGCTGACCCGGCCACGCGTTGCACGCGTTGTGCTGCCACGGAAACAAGGAAAACCACATCCTTCCATTACAGGCATATTCAAAGCTAAGACATTGGGGAGACTTTACACGGTACATCCAAAGCAACGTGAGTGCTTCTATTTACGTTTGTTATTGGTGAATGTTCGACTGGGTTGAGTAAGTAATCAATAGATGGCGCTGCTATGGTAAAAAATCAGCTCCAAGAATCAGGACAGCAGAAGGTCATGCACAAGAATCTCAATAACAGTGTAACGAACGTATTCAAGAGAATATCATAAGAACACTGTGACACGAGATTTATATATATTAAGATTATTTAACCTCCATTTAAAATTATTTTGCACTTATTATTTCAATGTGCTATGATAACATGTTTTTCAGTTCCTCTTTCTAATATTTAAACTATTATTATTATTTTCAGTCAAATGCCACCGAAAAAATCTAACCTCAACAACGCGAGCAGCAAAGGGTCACGACGCAAACGTGTTGAAAGAGCTCAGCAATTACCAGAACAAATCGAAACAAGAAATGCAGCTCAAAGAATCAGGACTCCAGAAAGTCGTACACAAGAATCTCAAGAACAGCGTGACGAACGTCTGCAACAGAATATTACGAGAACAAGAGCGGCACGAGAACGAAACATAGCTACAATGCGAGGACTAGATCGACAAAGGCAACGGATTTATATATATTAAGATTATTTTACCTCCATTTAAAATTATTTTGCACTTATTATTTCAATGTGCTATGATAACATGTTTTTCAGTTCCTCTTTCTAATATTTAAACTATTATTATTATTATTATTATTATTATTATTATTATTTTCAGTCAAATGCCACCGAAAAAATCTAACCTCAACAACGCGAGCAGCAAAGGGTCACGACGCAAACGTGTTGAAAGAGCTCAGCAATTACCAGAACAAATCGAAACAAGAAATGCAGCTCAAAGAATCAGGACTGCAGAAAGTCGTACACAAGAATCTCAAGAACAGCGTGACGAACGTCTGCAACAGAATATTACGAGAACAAGAGCGGCACGAGAACGAAACATAGCTACAATACGAGGACTAGATCGACAAAGGCAACGGATCAGCCGCTCATTAACACGTGCATCATTCGTTCGGCTTGCCTTTGAATATGCACCAGATATTAACTACTCGGCGCATTCAAAAATTGCTATCGGTGGAATGGATAAAGTATGTCAATATTGTCAGGCATTGAAATTTCGGAATGAAGCAGCCGGCATGTGCTGCGCATCAGGAAAAGTTGTGCTGTCACCTCTACCCGCTCCGCCGGAGCCTTTATTATCCCTTCTTACTGGCAATTCAGATGATTCCAAATTATTTTTGCGTAAGATACGCAAATTTAATTCTTGCTTCCAAATGACGTCATTTGGGGCAACTAAAATTTGCGATCGTGCATCCGATGGACGTAATTTTGAAACTACATTCAAAATTCAAGGCCAGGTGTACCATAAAATCGGATCACTGATGCCAATGCCTGATAACAATCCAAAATTTCTTCAAATTTATTTTATGGGCGATTGTGAAGAGCGCGTGACGACTCGGTGCCTGTATAATTTTATTGAACAAGCAGAGGAAAGAGCAATTGTGATATTATTGGAAAATTTTTTAGAAGATCACAATCAACTAATTCAATTGATCAAAAGAGTTTCGCCACGACTGCAAAATGACAATTATCAAATCGTCATAAAAGCCGACAAAGTACCATTAGGTGAACATGCTGGTAGATTCAACGCTCCAACTGTTGATGAGGTTGCTGTTATCATGGTTGGTGATCCAGTTGACAAAAGATCTATAAAAATTACACGGCGAGACAACACTGTCAGTACGATTTCGGATCTACACCGTTCATATGACGCACTACAATATCCATTGATATTTTGGCAAGGACAAGATGAATATCACCTTAATATCAAACAGTATGATCCAAATACCGGTAAATTTTACAATTATCTATTTACTTTCTTACTGTATGTATAGATTTTAATTTCGTATTGCATTTAATTTTTTATTTTTTTAGGTGATTACAGAAATAATAAAGTTAGCTCAATGAACTACTACGCACACCGAATAATGGTTAGACAACATCAAGACAATTATATCCTTCGATATCGTCAGCTGTTCCATCAATACATTGTTGATATGTATGCTAAGGTCGAAAGCGAACGCTTGCGATTCCTTCGATTCAACCAGGCAAAACTACGATCGGAAGAATATATTCACTTACGAGATGCTGTTGCTGGAAACATCGATGGAAATTTAAATCCCATTGACATCGGTAATGCTTTCATTTTACCTTCAAGCTACATCGGCAGTCCACGGAACATGCAGGAATACATACAAGATGCGATGACTTACGTACGTCATTACGGCCGACCGGATTTATTTATTACATTCACATGTAATCCGAATTGGGAAGAGATACAAACTTTACTATTGCCAGAACAACAAGCCATTCATCGTCATGATTTAACTGCACGTGTGTTTAAACAAAAATTGAAATCCTTAATTGATTTTATTGTTAAATATTCAATTTTTGGTATCACACGTTGTTGGCTGTATACGATAGAGTGGCAAAAGCGAGGTTTGCCTCATGCCCACATTTTGGTTTGGCTTAAAGATAGAATCCGTCCTGAAGAAATCGATCAAATAATTTCAGCCGAAATTCCAGACCCATTAATTGATCAAGAATTATTTGATATTGTCACCAAACACATGATCCATGGGCCATGCGGTGCTTTCAACATGACGTCACCGTGCATGGAAAATGTAAAAAAAAATTCCCAAAGCCGTATACGAATGACACGATCACGGATATTGATGGTTATCCAATGTATCGCCGCAGAAGTACTGAGAATGGTGGCCACACATTTACAATGCGACTGCCGAACTTTCCAAATCAAGTTGAGTTTGATAATCAGTGGGTGGTACCATACTCACCACTACTTTCAAAAACTTACAAAGCTCATATCAATGATGAGCTTTGCAGTTCTGTTAAATCAATTAAGTATATTTGTAAATATGTAAACAAAGGCAGTGATTTGGCCATATTTGAAGTACAAAACATAAATAAAAATGACGAAATAGCACGATACCAAATGGGCAGATACATTAGCAGCAATGAAGCTATTTGGCATATTCTCAGCTTTCCCATCCACGAAAGAGATCCTGCTGTCCAACATCTGGCAATACATCTTGAAAACGGTCAACGTGTATACTTCACTGAAAAAAATGTTCTCCAAAGAGCGTTCGAAGCTCCGAAAACGACTCTAACTGAATTTTTTACATTGTGTCAAAAACCTGATGTTTTTGGCCAATTCGCGAAGACATTGGTGTTTGGTGATGTTCCACGTTATTTCACATGGAACAAATCCAGTAAAAAATGGGAGCCACGGAAACAAGGAAAACCACATCCTTCCATTACAGGCATATTCAAAGCTAAGACATTGGGGAGACTTTACACGGTACATCCAAAGCAACGTGAGTGCTTCTATTTACGTTTGTTATTGGTGAATGTTCCCGGACCAACGTCTTTTGAATTTTTACGAACAGTTAATGGTCGAGTATTCAATACATACCAGGATGCATGTCGTGAACTGCAATTGCTAGAAGACGATAACCATTGGGACTTAACGCTTGCTGATGCTGCGTTGACATCAACACCGAATAACATTCGTCAGTTGTTTGCAATTATTTTGACGACATGTTATCCCTCGCAAGCACAAACTTTGTGGGAAAAATATAAAAATTGTATGACAGAAGACATATTGCACCGAATTAGACAAACAAATCAATGCCAAAACATAGATTATACACCAGAGATGTACAATGAAGCATTGGTCTTGATCGAGGATTTATGTGTTCTTATTTCAAATTTACCACTTAATCATTATGGTATGCCATCACCTAATCGTCCAGCCACCGACTTAGTCAATACCGATTTACAACGAGAAAATCAATATGACCATGAAAGTTTAGCAACAATTATCATGAACAGTGAACCATTACTGACCGCAGAACAAAAAATTATTTATGATCGGATTATGCTGGCTGTTGCTGCTGAACAAGGCGGTTTTTTTTTCTTGGATGCACCCGGTGGAACCGGTAAGACATTTTTAATATCGTTGATTCTTGCCAAAATACGGTCGCAACAAAAAATCGCATTAGCAGTAGCATCGTCAGGCATTGCGGCTACTTTACTGGATGGTGGGCGAACAGCACATTCAACATTCAAGCTGCCATTGGACGTTCATAATAAACCAGATGCAATGTGTAACATCAAAAAGAATAGTGGAATAGCTGCAGTGTTGCGGAAGAGTTCTATAATAATTTGGGATGAGTGCACAATGGCACACAAATATTCACTTGAAGCATTAAACAGAACTATGCAAGATTTAAACAGCAATAATAAACTTTTCGGTGGTGCTATCTTACTTTTGTCTGGTGACTTCCGGCAGACCTTACCGGTTATACCTCGCTCTACTTTCGCGGATGAGATTAATGCATGTTTGAAACAATCATTCTTATGGCGAAGTGTTGAAACACTTCGATTGACCATAAATATGCGAGTACAATTGCAAAATGATCCATCAGCACAAATATTTTCCGAACAACTACTAGATATTGGGAACGGTAAAATAGAACTGCAACCAAATACGCAATGCATTAAACTACCAGACAATTTTTGCACTGTTGTTCAGGATAAAAATGAATTGATTCAGTGTATTTTCCCGGATATACAGAATAATTATTTGAATCATGAATGGCTTAGTCAACGGGCGATTTTGGCAGCCAAAAACGTTGATGTTGACGAAATTAACTTCCAGATACTACAGTTATTACCAGGCGATATGATGTCTTTTAAATCAATCGATACTGTTGTTGATGAAAATGAAAGTGTAATTTTTCCGATTGAATTTTTAAATTCATTAGATATCCCTGGAATGCCACCACATAATCTTCGATTAAAGATTGGTTCCACTATTATTCTCCTCCGTAATTTGAATCCACCTCAATTATGTAACGGTACGCGTTTGGTCATCAAAAAGATCACCGGAAACATTCTTGAAGCAACCATTTTGGCTGGGAAGTTTAAAGGAAAAGTGGTCCTGCTGCCACGTATTCCGATGATACCATCAGATTCTACCATACCCTTCAAAAGGCTACAGTTTCCAATTCGTTTAGCTTTCGCCATTTCTATAAATAAATCTCAAGGTCAAACAATGTCCATTTGTGGTTTAGATTTGGAAAATCCATGTTTTTCTCATGGGCAACTATATGTTGCGTGTTCACGTGTTGGGAAACCGTCTAATATATTTGTGTTAGCTAAAGACAGGTTAACCAAAAACATTGTGCACCGATTGGTGTTAAATTAAATTGAATTTGAAAGTATTTATAATTGAATAGTACTTATATTTGTTATACAAATTAAATGGAAATAATAAATCTGATAAATTTTTATTTTGTACCTATTGATTTCTGCTTAATATCAAGTGTAAGAACATTTTAATTAATTGTGTTCAACGTACTTCCCCTTCAAATCTCAATCCAGTGAATTTGTATACCAACATCAATATTTTCGTCTTTATTGGTAAATAATTTCATTGTACTAAAGGGTTATAGTAGTAGAAAGTCAAATAAGGAGATCACCATATTTTTTTACAAATACCATCTGTGTGAAAAAGCATAGTGGACTCCGTGACTGATGTTCTCTTATTGTTCCTCTTAGATTGTTTACTATAATGTAATATAACAAAAACTTTAGCCACAGCAACGCGTGGCCGGGTCGGCTAGTATATATATATATATATTGAAACGGTACGAGCTGATGTCTATCAATAAAATCGCGGCCATCCAGCGCGGTCAGGAGTGGCCGTTGGGAGGGCGATACCTAACCTCACGCCCCCTCCCCTGCTATATTGAGACGGTCATTTATGGCACACCGCTGTCACTTCGCCGGTCGCGGAAGTACCTTTGTCAGCAAATAGCGGCCCTGCCGTCCTTTCAAGAGGTTAATCTCCCCCACACGACCGCATGTCAAAGAGACCCGACGTCAATAACACCCACTTGGGGAGACAGATATACGACACAACGAACTTAGGCGCGCACGTGAGGCTTCGCAATTGGGCTCACACTGATTTTTTCTCCTGCCGCGAGAGAAAGCTTGCCAGCGGGGGCAAACAACAAATTTTTGGCTATTAGGAAGGATCCCGCGTCATTGGTCGAAGCCCCGCCCCACCATGCTCCGCGAAGTTCAGTCTCACACAATCAGGAGGATTCTCACTGAAGAAGAGAGGGGGTACCGATCCTTTATGATTGGGGAGAGTAGCTCTCACAAGACGTGCTTTAAAAATCTTGCAGAGGGAAGTCGAGCCCTCACAAATTGCTTTAGAAACCTTTCAGAGGAAAGTCGGCCTTAAAAATCACGTGGAGGGAGTTTTGGTTCCGAATCACATGAGATTGCCGCGAAAGGAGACATAGTTCCTGGAGACGGGAAGTATTCTCGCTGGCCATGAAATGCATTATCCAGTTGTCGGTGCACAGTAGCACGCTGTCACGCACCATAGGCCGGTTTATCCTGCCTACGATAGTCGATCGTCCGCGATTATCAGATCCGGAAGACGGATGATTTCTAATCCGTCATCGCCGACGCGAGCCGTGAGGATCAGGTGGTCAGTGCCGTCGTCAATGGGTCCGGCCTAAGGGAGAGGAAGATGAGGCCGGCCACGCTGAAGTGAAACCTGCCGTGAAACCTGCAGCTGTTCGGGGGCGACACGCCCTTGACGCCGGTCAACCACCCCACCAGCTGGACGTGCTGTACTGCCACGCCAACAACAACAACAACAACAACAACAACAAAGGGTACTCATTCGCTTTGCTCTCGCTGGAATGCGGAAGAACAGTTCCTAAGTGAAGCTGGAGAGAAGATGCCATCAGCATCAATATTCGCGGCGACTTATTACTTGAATTACTTTTTAAATCGAGTCAACCAATCAAGTTATTTTTTTAAAAGATAGGTCGCACGTATTGTACTTGTAAAGTTAAATGAATGTGTTATTGAAAACCTCATTCCCCCTCCAGAAACCGCGGGTGGGTTACAATATATATATATATATATATATATATATATATATATATATATATATATATATATATATATATATATATTACAAATGCAAGCTAAGAAGCTAATTTGACTCGAGATGCCAACAACAAATACTGTACATACTGAAATAATGTACGCTAATGTATGGCTGCATTTCTCTTCAAATTTCAGTTATCATTTAAGTAGGACATTTCTTACATATAATGTAAATTTCGTTTCCGAAACCGTTTCTGAATTGGCATCTGTATTCACCAGAAGATGCCAGTATTTATCGTTTAAGGACAGTTCGTACAAATAAAGAATTGCCGAAATCGTCGGGTGTCGGTTAACCGTCCTATGATATTCATTTAAAAGCTAGCATTGGTAGGTAAAAATGGTGTTCTTCTTAACCTGAGAAGTGAATTAACTCATCGTCTCACAGCACTATGTATTGGGAGATTGCTAGGAAAATGCACACTCTAAACTTGCCTGCCCGGGAGTCGAATCTGACGATGCATAGTGCAATGCGAGAATGCTGAACAAGAACTACCCACGAGGCTCTTCTTCTTGTTGTTAATATTATTATTATTATTATTATTATTATTATTATTATTATTATTATTATTATTATTATTATCTTTCATTATTCACAGTATCTACTAGTCGGTATATCAACCACACACAGGAATGATGACTGTAGTTGCTTTACTGAAGGTTCAGATGGCTTCTGACAACACGGCCTGCATTGAAAATTACTGACTTTTGCATATTGTATGCATTCCTGCATCCAAGCGAAGACACTCCAGTGCTCGAAGTGTTATTTTCGGGATCACTCCCGTAGCTGATATTATTATAGGCACAGTTGTCACTTTACTGAAGTTCCACTGAGTTGCGGCTTCATGAGTGAGATCGGTATACTTCTAGATCTTCTCTTGATATTTTCCCAATATGTTTTGGGGATTGGGTATTGATATATCGATAAGGAAAACCTGCTGATGGTATCTATCAAAGTAATTTATATCGGGTCTATTGCCGCCGACGAGTCTGTCAGTGATAATGGAGCGATCCCAGTACAGTGTGTGCACATTACTTTCAAGCACATTCTGAGGCACATATTTATAATACGGCACGGAAGTGGTGAGTAAGCCCATTTTCAATGCCAATAATTGGTGGACCTGCTTCGCCACTTCATCATGCCTTTTTTGTATTCCAACTGTGCGTGGCTGCTACATCAATTTGTCACGTGTTGGATAGTTTCGCTTGCAGCCTCACATCTTCTACACGAGTCGGAATGAATGGTAGAATCTCAGAATATGTTTTCTGTAGTTCAATGTTGTTACCACTTAGTCCTGGATAGCTATCATGAAGGCTTCTATCTCCACAAAGAATCCCTGTGCTGGAGCCATGCGTGCGACACAGAGATCTCAACTTCTGGTTTACTCAGCTCGTGGGGGTACCTTCCTTGCAGTGCCTTCGCTTTCCATAAGGTTATCTTCTCTTCCGTTTCAGTGATTGGCTGAACAGGCGGATCAAATTTTTTCAAGTTCAGAGGACTATAGTTATTATCAACTGCGCTCACAGTTTGCTTGCTGAACTCCCATGTTCCTGGAAGTAGCTTCTTAGTGATGCAATTTGAGAGCTGTGTAGATTTATGAGATCTACAACACCTAGTACTCCTTGCGATCTTGGAAGGGTAAAACGCTCAGAACGTGAATGGGGATGATGTTTTAGGAGATGAGTCATAGCGGTTCGAATTGTCCTCTGGATGTTGTCGAGGTCGATGTTGCTCCTTTTAATAACGCCAAAGGAGTATGTCAACACTGGATTAACAAATGAATTGATGACCTGCAGAAGGTTTCTAGCGACTTTCTGGAGAGTTAAGTTTTTAAGTGTCCATGCAATCGTTTACACACTTCAGTTGTTCGTATGTTCTTAGTAACAGTGTGTTTGATTCGGAGTGACTGTTGGAAACCCAAGTATTTGTAAGTTTCATGGGGTTCCATGAAGGTAATCTTTGCTTCAATAACATTTTCCAAACTTGCATATGACCCCGAATGATATTAACTCTTCTCCACTTATCCAAACCGAATTTCATCTTGATGTCGTTTATTATTATTATTATTATTATTATTATTATTATTATTATTATTATTATTATTATTATTATAAAATGAAGAAGTAACGAACATAATTTTACTCTATTCAAATGCTTTTGATGTAAGTCGTGTTAGGGGGCAGAACGTATAGGTCTACAGTATTGTCACTCTTACCACTACTTCCAAACGTGAGGGTAACCTTAGTAAGTAATAAAAACATTAGTATTTAATTGCTGTAATTAGTAATTTTGGGCAACTTCAGCATAAAAGGGAAAATTTATTGAAATTTTAAAATCTCGTAGTTCTGTTACTATTTGCTTGAGAAAAATAATTTATAAAGTAACTTTGTAGAGAATTTCATGACTTGTAAAATTGTACAGAAATAATTAAAAACGTTGTCATTGCCAACAATAGTATTTAATATAAGAGCAGCTTTCGATGGCTTAGCCATCATCATCAGTTGTCTGATACAAGAAGAAAAAACAAAACATTAAAACGTGAATATTCCTTTGATTTTACAACAAGATTATGATAAAGGTTACAAATAATTTACTAATTTTTTGGAAAATATATTTAACATTCTAGAAACTGGAAGAAAGAAAAAAGTGGGGGGGGGTTAAGTCATTAATACTAAAGAAAAGCGAATGAAATAGAAATAGGACACGTAAAATTTTTTTAAACAGAAAACATAGAAATGTAAGTTGAGCCATTCCTTACCTGCTCAATGGAAGCCACAAAACGACTACGCGGGGTCGGGCGAGCCAAGGGGCTTAAGTACCCGGCCGTGGGGTGGAGGAGGGCAATGGCCTGGGTGTGGTGCGCTGTCACTGTGCCGCCCCGGTGGGGTGCGGTGTGGGAGTGGTGTCTAATAGTAATTTTAGTAAAGGAGAAGGACTATGGTTTATGTTTTCATTCAATAAGTTATTATTTAAATGAATATGTAGGTTTTCTAAAGTTAATCTGGTGTGGTAGTGATTTTCTATTTCCAGTATACGAATGTCTGTGTGTGGATTGAATGTATGGCCTGTCTGGAGTAAATGATTGGCAAAGTGAGATTTACGGGTGTTGTGTTTCCAAGCATGTATATGTTCCTTGATTCTGGTAATAAAAGTTCTGCCTGTTTGACCAATATATTTGGCTACGCAGTCGTGGCAATTTAGAGAATAGACGCCGCTTTTTTCTAGAAGATCTGTGTGTTTTTTGGGGGACAGCATTTTTTTTAGGGAATTCTGTGATTTGAATGAAACTTTGATACCTGCTTTGTGAATATTGTGTGCGACTTTTTCTGAAAGGGGTCCAAAATAAGGCAGGAAGTGTACTACTTGTCTGGTGTTTTTGTTATAGGAGAAAGTGTAGTGTACATTTTTTGTTTCTGTTTGACTATTTTGCGGCGTAGTATGTTGTTAATGAGTTCTGTGTTGTAACCGTTAGACATAGCAATGTGTTGTATGGTGTGCAGTTCTTCCAGAAAATGAGATTTTGTCAGGGGGAGGCTTAGTAATCTGTGTATCATGTAGTGGAAGGCAGAATGTTTATGTTGAATAGGATGTTGTGAAGAGCTGTGGATGACAGTGTCTGTGTATGTCGATTTTCTGAAAATGTTGAAAGTATGTTTGTTTTCAGATATGTTTATATTCAGGTCTAGGAAATTGATAGATTTGTCTTCTTTCTGTAGTTCTGTGGTGAATTGAATGTTAGGATGTGTGTTGTTGAGAAAGTCAGTAAACAGGTCAATTTGTCTAGTCGTACCGGTCCAGAGAACAAGGATGTCGTCTACGTAACGGTGCCAATATGTAATGTTCTTGAGAAGTGGATGATTTGAAAGGAAGATGGTCTGTTCGAAAGCGTCCATAAATATATCTGCAAGGAGAGGAGAGGGAGGTGAGCCCATAGGAATTCCTGAAGTTTGAAACCTGATTCCTGATTTCTGTTTGATTCCTGAAACTTCAGGAATTCCTATGGGCTCACCTCTCTCTCCTCTCCTTGCAGTGTTGTAAAATCAAAGGAATATTCACGTTTTAATGTTTTGTTTTTTCTTCTTGTATCAGACAACTGATGAAGATGGCTAAGCCATCGAAAGCTGCTCTTATATTAAATACTATTGTTGGCAATGCCAACGTTTATAATTATTTCATGAAAAATGCCAACGATAACGCACCACAACACCTATAAATTGTACAGAGCTATTTTTGCACAAAGTTCAACAATTAAAAATGTATTACGCAATAAAAAAAAGTCTGAATTTTCTTTTATGTCTACCAAAACTTTTTCCGAAGTATTTAGAAGTGGAAAACTTAGGGTTTTCTTACCATTAATTATAAACAAAATTTTAAAAAACAATTTCTCCTACCCACGTTTCGCAAGGCAAAAAGACTTATCGACTGCTCTATTACGTATATTACTCCGTACGAATATAAGGAAGTAAAGATGGTAAGTTAGCCGAAAATGGGACTAGTACTGAATTTTGCCGTCCCTTTTTACATATGAAGAGAGAGGAGATATTTTTAAGAAAAAGATTGGAGCGATAATTGAGGAACAATTGTAATGTGTTCGCCCACATTTCGCGCAATATTACACAAAAAGTACTCACATTTTTGAAAAAATGAATACGTCCTTATTTTAATATGATTTCAGGGAACATATTTCATTCAGAAAAAAATATTTATGTTCAATATTGTAGTGGCAGGTTGGCGCAGAATTTATTTTCAATTTTTTGAAAATCATGAATCTTAATGAAAATGAGGCCTGCACCATTCTCTTAAGCGTCCGTTACGCTGGGAATATAAATTTTGGAAGGAATTGGCTGAACGGTTTGGTGGCTAGCGTTAACCACAGGCAGACGGACACATGTTTTTTCCGTCAATGGGTTTTTCAGTATCAAGGACGAAACATGAATTCTAGCTTCACCACACCCTTTTCTATATTTCGCCAATGGATTTATACACTTTTTCGTTTCTAAGGGGTATTGTGCCTAACGTAGGTTTTTTCCCCGCAGCATTTCAATTCTTTCTCTATACTGCATTAGAGGAGAGAGAAAATAAAAAAAATGTGTAAGTTACCATCAGAATATTTTTAACCAGTGTTCTTCTCGGGATAAAACCTACACTACATTTTCGGGTGTAATGCCGTAAGTACATGTAAAGTCAAAACACACCATCGTTTTCTAAAACATTTATATAAATTTAAACTTAAATAGCACCCTCTCATCTCCCTCACTGCCAATATTTAGAAGGCAGAATCGGAGGTTGGCGCAACCCTCTGACGTACGGGAGGTGGTGGCGTCTGCGCCGACCAGAAGTAGGCCACGCACGTGGGGGCGGCGGCGCGGCGCGGCGCGGCGCGGGGGGGGGGGAGCGCCTGGTGTGACGCGGACGCTGCCCTCCCCTCTCCGCTGCTGTCGCCCGCCTGCGCGTCCCGAACATTTTGACGCCCACTTCCGCAGGCTCATCCCCCCACACAATTCCCTCATCTCCACACCCGCCATCGCCCTCAGTCACCGTCAATACATTCCCAACTTCCCCCACAGACGCTACTAACTCCACCCACACAATCTCCGCTGCCGCCATTTGTCGCCGGGGCTCTATCGTCACCGGTGTCATAGGTGTCACCTACCCCACAGTATCCACAGCCACGGCCACCATTACCACCGCTGTCAATGACTCAAAAACGGTCCCCACAGTCACCTTCCCCACACTCACCACATACCCCATTCACAATGTCGTCCGCCGCCTCAGTAGTGAACCTTCGCTGGCGCAACCTCCCACTATTTCCGCCGCTGTCGCCATCGCAGCCACCACCTGCCCCCTCCACCACGCCCCGGCGCCGTCGAGTCTCGCCACGTCCACCGCCGCGCCGTTCCGACTCCCTCGCGCGCCCTCCTGCAGCGGGTTAGCGGCGGAACGGCCGCGCCCCGCCGCGCCCCGCCGCCGCGCCCCGCCGCTGCGCTCCGCCTACGCACCCCGCCGCACCCCGCCACCGCGCCCGCCGCCGCGCCCCACCTTTCCGCCGCGCTCCGCCTACGTGCCCTGCTGCACCCCGCCGCCGCGCCCCGCCTCTCCGCGACGCCCCGCCTCACCCTGCTGTGCACTACCGCGCCCCGCCGCTCTCCGCCGCGCCCTGCTGCGCCCCGCTTCGCCACGCCCCGCCGCGCCCTTCTGCGCCCCACCGCGCCCCACCCCGCCCCGCCGCGGCCTGCTGCGTCCCACCGCCCCCGCCTCGCCCTGCTGCACCCCACCATGCCCCACCGCGCCTCCCCCCGCTCCGCCGCGCCCTACTGTGCCCCACCGCGCCCCGCCGCGCTTCGCCGTGCCCTGCTCCGCCCCACCGCACCCCGCCGCGCCATGCCGAGTCCTGCTGCCCTCTGCCGCGCCCCGCTCTGGGCGGTGGGCGCTCCGCGAGTTCGTTCCCCGAGCGACGCGCGCGGGCGCTCACGAGCACGCGCCGCCAAAGGGCGGAGGCTTAGCGTCCTGGGGACAGATTACATGAACAGAGCCCAGGCCGGTGATTAAGACATCAGGAAACACAAAAGAACCAATGGCTGAGGATGGAAACGAGATTATCACGCATATGAAGTGATGTAATTGTTGAAAAATGTGATTCTTTACAATCCGTAGAAATAGATACTGTATAATATGTCAAAATAATGTACACTAATGTAATTGATAACGAGAGGTTGATTACCTAGAACGCCATTTTCACATAAACCAGGGCCGATTTATGTTTTGGAATTGCTTTGCTGGCGTTCATGTGTAAATTATTTTTATTCGGTGCACCGTTTGACAATGTTGCTCTATGTATAATGATACTTTTATTATCTTTCATGATTATTCACTTAATCAAATGACATTTACTGCAGCTGGAATACTTTCTTTCAACTGTTTAAAAGTAGTACACAGCTGTGATGCCTATTTGAAAGGCAACGTGGAAACATACTCCTTACGGCTCTGAAGTAAATTTGTCAGTTTTTAAATTTTGGCGGCCAAAGATGAACGGGAATTCCTTCACGAATGACACGAAATTGAAAGTAGACCCTCTCTTTGAGCCAATACACAAATTGATTGTAATGAAGATACTTGCCATATATTAAACAGGTTTGAGTCACGATTGGTTCGAGTTTTGGTTGAGAAAAATTGGTTCACGATTGGATCGAGTCAGTGGAAGAAGTATTTGTGTTGGCGAATGGACGTGCATACCTCTTCATCTGGTTAATAAGCCGCTCTGCAATTTGGAGGTGGTTCTACAAGAATCTCTTGAATATTTACTTCTCAAGAAATGGTACATATAGCTGTGTCGATTCCACAATTGTAAGACAGAAAGTATTATCACTTTCTGTGCGACTGTTTGCTGTCCTTGAAAGACAGGGTTTCTAATCAAAATGAGCTGTTTCAGAATAAGAATGAATCACGACATACCAGACGTGTACGTCATTGATTTTCAGGGAATTCTGAACACCCACCTATGTAGTAATAATACTTTAAATAATAATAAAGCCAGAAGCCAAACTTCTTTATATCAGTTCTTCTCAAGCTACTGGTATTTATCGGGAGCATTTGTAGCTTTATGCATATTTATTTGGGGTACACTAAAAACATATTACCATGAAATAACACATTTTTCCAATAACGACATTTTTACTGTAACTGGTGTGGGATAAGATTGGTAAGATTGAAGAGTCACGGTGTTTTTGGTCAAAAATAGATTTTTCAATCTGATCGTTACTGACTTCTGGTGGACGGACGTCTTCGTTTGCCAGTTTTTATCTTCCTTTGTCTTTTAGATGGTCATTTGGTTGTAAAAACGTCATCATTATCTTCAAGAAGTTCTGATGAATTTTGTCTTCAAATCCAAGAAACATAGATCCAATGTCACTGCCGTTTAAAAACTCTGGATTTGGAGGGTCTGGGTTTATTTAAACTGTGTTTGGTGAATTTGTTTTGAGTTTCTGTTTACTTAGTTAGAACCTTTTTCTCCAGGAAAGAAAGCTTCTTCGGATGATTTGCAATCAAACTTGTCTAGGAATCATGTAGCTCGTGAAATACAAATTGCTCGTTCGTGCGGTATCGAGATACGATATTCCTTATTGCAATCAGAATATCCTACAAAGTTTTCTCATATCCCTTTGTTTTCAAACTTATCATTACCAGATATTTTGTCTAGGATATGAACCTTGGTTCCAAATAAACGCAGATTTGAGATGACCCTCCAACAAATGAAAGCATTCCGGACTCTATAAGCATGCACCTCGCAGCTTCGACAAGGGTAAGGGTTTTCCGTTTAGCTACCCTATTCTGTTGAATGTACGACGTTGAATTCATGCGTTCTTAAGAAGTGTCTCCATTCTCGTATTAACATAATCCTTACCATTATCAGAAAAAATTGCTTTGATTGCATGGCCTCGTCCAACTTCTTAAATTTATAAATTTTTCAACAGTTTTTGTTTATTTCGTGAAGTAAACTTGACACCAACGACTGCAATCTATGAAAGTAATGAAATATCGCTTACCACATCAACCAGACTAATGTCCTCAAAGATCTGTCCGAATATGTCGGAATGAATTGTCTATAGGGGCCCTGTCTATGATTATTCCCGCTTTGTAAACGGAAGTCTTGTGATTGTTTTCGTGGGAGACATGTTTCACGCAGACTTGTGTCAAATGAGTCCTCTATTTTAAAGTTTGATGACATGTTAACTCTTGAGCATCAATTTTCTGATCGAGGAGTTGAGATGATCGAGTCCAAGGTGCCAATTTTTACTTTCCCATATATGTACGTATATACGGAGTATACGTAGTATAGGCAAACTTATGTAATGCTGTTCAAAAAACAGTGGATTTTCGGCAGAAAAGAAAATATGCCGGGCCCTGAAAACGAAAAAGTGAATAAATCCACTTCCTAAATTAAGAAAAAAATCCTCTAATAGGTAGTGTAGCCAGAATCACGGTTTTGTGGGTTTTACCAATTGACGAAAAAACGTCCGTCCGTCTGTCAGTCTGTGAACAGCGCTAGCGCCTAAACCATACGGATTTTTTCAAAATGGATATTCCCCGGTCTATTTGGTTCCACTCTAGGCGCCACGATTTTGAAAAACGTTCTTGAAAATTTAGATGTACTTAACGGGAAGCCCGTCGGACGTTTTCAAAAATTTCTTAAAAAAGATTCGAAAATTTTACTTTTAATTTTATGTAAGAATATAGAAAAGTACGTAAAATAAAGATGGCACAGGTTCCATTTTTATGGTTAACTCTGAATTTTTGAAAATTGAAAAATTTCGATTTTTTTCCGTCTTCCTACAATTACAAAATGGAAGATGGATGTTTTTCCTTCAAATAAAGCTTGTTTTCTAGTGAGTTCTTTTGCTAAGGTAGATACATTTGTTTGAAACTTTTAGTAGTTTTCGTAAAATATTGCGTACAATATGTGCAATTTTAAAAAAATAAGAAAAACATTTAATCAAAAACGGCTCCAACCTTTTTCTTTAAACGTTTGATAGAGATAGCGCTAGATGTACTCTACGAGATGTCATAAACGCCATATTGCTCTACTCTTTTGTTTTTACCAAAAATTACAAAAATGAAATTTTTTGTCTTGTGTCTTTCGTCGTTAATATTTATATTAGCGATGAGTTATTGACATTATTGTATTTATACGTACAGGTCCTTCAAAGAATATCATATACAGTGTCTCCACACCTCATCAGTTTTCTGGGAAAACGCACAAAATTTCGCGTTTTCAGAAACGCTCAAACGCCATTTTCGAATAAATGACTCCAAATTTTTTCTATAAACTTTTCGATAGTGCTAATTGAACTCTTTAATATGACGTTAAGTTAATTTTGGGAGATTTTTTGTTTTTTCAAAAATAACACCAATATAATTTTTTGAAAAATCTCCCACGACGTTAAAATTCACTTTCAGCAGTTTGTAAACACTATTTGTAAACACAATTAGTATGAACACTTGTAGGTTTAAGTGCTTCAAATGACTTCTAATTAAGTTTTACGAAAACTCGAAAATGTTCTGTGAAAAAGAGCTTCAAATTTCGAATTTAGGATAGCGCTTAAATATACGCCATTTTTTTTAAAAAACGGCTCCAAATGTTTCAAAGAAAATTGCAATTTAGAACAAGGTTTTACTGTTCTTTAATATTCTTAAAATAATATTTCCGTTCTACTATTAGGAAACCGAAAAAGTTAGAAAATGTCAAAAAATGTACTTGGATGGCGATAAATGTACGGCGATAAATGACTGCTGACAAGAGTGTGTGGCAAGTCAGAACAGCTAGCCGAGATTAAAGGATATACAAAACTAATACGGGAAAGTCTGTTCCATTATGTAGCACTACTAGTTCATAGCTGCTGTCTCGGTATTGGCGTATGCTAGTTGCATCGTATCATAGTTATCGTATGGTAACATTTCGAGTCGTGCTGCGTGCGCTATTTTCGAGTTAATGTTGATTGACTTAACGTTTTATGGCAATGTTTGAATATTATCCTTTTCTTACAGTTTTCAAAATCTTCGTATAAATGCAAATCGCATGTTTTGGCCATATAACCTATTTAATTTACTGTTAGTAACGATCACACGAACAAGTATTTTATGGAACTCGTGTATTTTCATAATTCAGTTACAATACTTTATAAGTAAGTTTGACAGAAAACTGGCTCTTTCAATATAGTATTATACGTGCACGTTTTCTTGAGCCCCGGAATATCTACCCTCACTCCTTTGCCAACATTGGTTGAATGATGAATAAATGATAGAAACGAGCGTTGTAGGCAAATCTCATAACCAGAAATGTTTGCTCCTGGGTAAGGCAACTATTTTGCAATGGAAAAACGAACTATAAATATGACATAAAATAATTTTTGTCAAAATAACCAAAATCCCCACTCCTCTTGCAACTAGCAAAACGAGGGCTCAAGAAAACGTGCGCGGTTAATATTAAAGGCGGCGCAAAGCCATTTGTGATTGTAGTACACAATACTGCGATAAAGCATATGTTGGACTCTTAAATAGATCTGAAATGGGCTATATCGCCATCGAAAAGTAAGAAAAATGTTATATTGGTATTTTTAATGTATTGCAATAGGTAAACAGCTTTGACTGAATATAAATAGAATACAGCATTGTAGGCTTTCACGGCCGGAGTCAATATTCTTCATGTCTTCCGGGCTGATGGGCCGTGGTCCAATCGGCTTTGAGATGCCAAACGTTTCGCCCACGACTGCGGTGGGCATCTTCAGTGGCGAGGTCTCGGGCGAAGTGTCCGGGACGGCGGCTGACTGGCGACTGGCGACTGGCCAGTCGCCAGTCAGCCGCCGTCCCGGACACTTCGCCCGAGACCTCGCCACTGAAGATGCCCACCGCAGTCGTGGGCAAAACGTTTGGCATCTCAAAGCCAATTGGACCACGGCCCATCAGCCCGGAAGACATGAAGAATATAAATAGAATAATTAATGACTTAGTGGAAGTAATAAGGTAATGAAGTAGCACGATGTTTAACCATTGCAAGATTGATGGTGGTGAACTCTTAATAACAGTCGATAACATCGGTGGACGGCCATTTAAGCAGAGGGGGAGGTGGAACATGGAAATCAGTTCTACAATTCAGAGAGACGCTACGAAAACGGCAACGTGAAAAATGGAAGTAACATCGCTACACAGAAATGAAGACAATGTCGAAGTTCTATAGACATGTTGAATTTTTTTAAAAATTCTAAAATGAACTCATGTTGACTACAAAACAAGAGAGAGGACCACGCGTGTGAAGGGATGAGCAACATTGGTGGTGGGGATAAAGAGAAGAAAGAAGTGAAGGGGAAAACGATGTGGGAAGACCTAGAGCAGGGGTTTCCAACGGCCTCTCGACATCGACCCCCAGGGGGCGGTGATAAAATGTTAAAGGGGGTCAATGACGGTGCACGTGTAAGATCTGGGGATCAAGATCCTAAAAATATAATGAGGATCTTAAAACATAATATTAAAATTTGATCATTGTTTTCTATATAAAGCTTCAAAATGTCTCACAATTACAAATTTGCATATCTTTTGAAGTTCTTCTCATCATTTTCATTAAATAAAATCAAACTCCTGTACAAACTACAATCTGCGATTTTGCTTTTAAAAACTTGTAATATTTCTACAAATTAGAAATGTTTATACAGAAAACATAAATTTAAGGAAAACTGTTTTCAAAGCCTTAAGTACATATTGTTAGTCTAATTATTTTTTGAGTCATTTAAGTGAAATTATGTACGTTATGAGGCTGTTATGTACTAGAAACGCGTAGAATAAATTGAAGAGAGGTGTATGAAACAACTTATTCTTTGAAAAGGGGTTGATGCTAAGGAAAGCTGGTGTATCCATGCTAGGGCATTGGGTAAAAGCAACAGAAAGATTTATAATGAAGCGAGGCTCGGAGCAATAGTGTCGAGGGGCGAGCGGGGAAGCCGTGGACGGGGCAGTGGTGGTGGTGGAGGAGGGAGGGCCGGGAGCCATTAGCACTGGCGGCGGCCGGAAACAGGAACCGGGGGCTGTTATTACCAGCACAGGCAACAGGTAACAAACGATGCGCTCTGCTCGCGGGCTCGCCCGCCGTTTGTTGCCCTCTGCCGATGGAGACTTCAGAGTTGGAGGCGGGCGCTTGGCCCACTGCTGGCAACAGCACAAGGTAGAATGTAAACAAAGTATACTTTCTTTTATTTGACTGATAACCACTACATGGCATGAGAGACACAATTGTTGAAAGAAGAGTAGAGAGACCAGAGTGTATGAAATAGAAAATAGAGAGTGATAATATTATAATAAGGGAGAGAGAGAAAGAGAGAGAAATAGAAAGAGGGAGAGAAAAAGAGAAAGAGAGGGAGAAAGAGCGAGAGAGAAAGAGAGAAAGAGAGAGAGAGAGAGAGAGAGAGAGAGAGAGAGAGAGAGAGAGAGAGAGAGAGAGAGAGAGATCATTGTAACGAAATATTTTGGCACACTTCATATACTTTGCTGCCTACAAGAACGATGCGAATGCAATTTTGGACAAACCTGTGTACAGTACAATTGTTCGCTGTTTCCATACAAATTTGATCGTTTTACTTTCTCGTATACTACTTCGTGGCATACAGAAAGCAAAAAATCCACTTCTGGAAAAATATTGCAAGAAAAAATTAATTTTTGGACAGAAAAAATGTTCTTCTCCGAATTCCTCTTACTCTTTTAATATAATTTATAAACTCTTTTATTAATTAATAGAGATACATTTTTCAATGCAGTCTATTTATTAATATAATATCTTTAAATAATTATATGCATACCTTTTTAGAAATACGAGCAGTTTTCGAGATTTTCTGGAAAATATCTGAAATGTCAAAGATAATATTTAGAATAGTAATGTTTCTGTCGATATAGCGAATTTATCGTCATGCTTTGCTGGGTTAAAGCTGCAGTAAAAATAAAGCTTAAAGTACTGAAATGAATGTTTTGGAATTTAGTTATTCTTTAATAAGTTAGATTCTAAATTGATGATCGATGTGTTTGTGGGTTCTAAATTGCAATCGTATAATATTGTGCTACCGTTTCTAAAAGTAAGAGAAAGAGTGTGCCTTACCAACAGCATTGAGCTTTTTCTTTAGTTGGTAAATATCATTATACGTCAACACCCTCACAATACGAATATTTATTGCAATTGATCTAAATAGGGCAAAGAATTAGTTTAGAATTCATATAAAATAGAATAACGCTGACGATATGTAGGGGGTCAACCGACTCTGTGATCTCGCAGAAAGGTCACACAGCTGACGCCGGGAGGTTTCATGTGTTGTTCACAAAAGAATGTCGTGCATGATACTATTGAATTTTAACTTTGATGTCTGTTACGTGCAGCCTCAGAACACAAACATGGCCACAAAACAACGATAAATATCAATACAATATCTGGCTTGTTGTATTTATCCTGACATTTGGATTGTTTTTGTAAGCAGATTGCTTGTTAAAACGTACAAAATGACACACATTTATGTTCAAAGTGTTTATGCGGGTTCCTAGAGTACTCACATTTCTTCTGCTGTAACTAGACCGTCCGTTCGAAGTGTTGCAATTTGTCGAGAAAATGTCAAACGAATGACTTCGTCAGATTGCAGACAATGCAAGTTTCCTATGATCTCTTAAATTACAAATATAACATTATATATAGTAATTGTGATTTTTTAAATAATAAAATTCTTGAGAAAGTTCACGCGGGTAGCCATGCATTGATGGAACAAGAGGGTATAACTTCCGTGGCTTATGATCTCGAGCATAGTTGTATGTTTACGTATTTGTATGAATGTAATGAATAAACATTTTTAGATAAAGGTTTAATGATGTTGAAATCTGTATCTTTAGACCAAACCTTCCCACAACAATCTTAACTGCACAGGGCCGCAGCAGCTCTTGCTATGCGCAATACGTCAAGTCCCAATTCTGGGAAGGACAAGTCTATAAAGGAGGACGCAGCTACCGGTTGTGTAAGATGACGCGATTGTCTTATATTCGTACTTCTGTCTTCAAGGCAAATAATACTTCACCCTTCTTTTATCGGATAAGGAATTGAAGACTCTTGACACAAAACAATTTCTCCCTTTTTCTTTCATGTTTGCAGTATTTTCAGTATACTTTCTTTCAGCTTGTTTGTGGGAAGCCAATGCTCCTCAAATCGCAACGAGAATCGTGATTTCAGGGCGGCGCTACGGGCCTCTCTCAGGCGGGAAAGTGCGAGGGAAGCAGACAGCAGCAGTGGGAAACTCCCAGAATATTCCATTTCCATCGTATATATATATATATATATATATATATATATATATATATATATATATAGTAAATTCTAGTATATTCACGTGATGGAAATATGAATTATTTCCATCACTTGAATCAACCGGATACTTGATGACCGATTTTGAATAGGCATGATCTGAGCGTACCTCAGAAATGTCTATAACGCAAATATAAAACACCATGGAAAAGTGTAAGTTAGATTCTCCAAAAATTTTTCACGCGTATACAATAGATTAATAAAAACTGGTATCAAAGTAGCGTAAAATTATTTTTATATATTGTAGTTTTAGATAATCTATAATTAGCATTAAGATTTGTGGTTAGTATTAAGATATTTGGACTCGTGGCTAGCTCTAGGTCAGCGTGCTCATTTTCCATTGCGCGACCCCGTGTTTGATTCCCTGTCGAGTCAAGACTATAGTGTGCGTTTTCCTTGCAATGTCCTAGTATATGTTGCTGTGGGACAATGATAAAATTCACTTGTAAGGTTGGGAAGACCGGAATACGGCGTGGCAATGTCTACGTGCTAACCACACCTACGCCCTTAACCCATGGCCGCGAGGCAGGGACGTCGCCCGTTCACGGGTTGTCGCGCCAAGTACATACATTAAGATATTTAAAATTTGTTTTAAGAGACCTGAAGTAGGCATACTGGGCAAAGTTCACAAATAATATGGAGAATCACACGTATGTTGCTCAAAAGGAAGTATAAAAGGAGTTAAGGAATAGAAAAGCTTAACTAAGCGAAGTAGTAAAAATAAATACTGCCCCCTAGGGATTGCATGACCTTGTCGCTGTTGGGGGTGCTTGTGTGTTCTTACGTTCCTTTGGGCTATGCCAGCGGTAATGTACAGGGACCGCCTTGCCGGACAGGCTAAAGGTGAAGATCCAGACGAGAAACCCCTCCTCGCAGCTTCTGATCCGCAATGGATGACTGCCAAGGTCAACGGTCCCAAGACAGTGAGGGTGAGATCCACATGGCCAGAGTAAGATGCAATAAAGGAAGGTGGCGAACCCATCACCAAGCTAAAGCTGAGCAGCGCTCGTAACGCCGCCAAGGAAATTTAACGTATTACTGACAGAAACTCTAGAAAAGCTTCTCTCCGAAAACACAGTAGCTGGTCGAATAGACAAGTACCGAACAGCACTTTTGGGAGAGTAACTTTGTTTTTCCAGTAAAATAGTACATTTGCATCAGGAGAAAGCACGTTCTCACTTAGTTATACATTTAATTCATCCTCTTGTGCGTCCTGGGTTTCGTGTACACAGCATGATGTTTCGTGGCCAGTCTTCAGAAGATTCCTATAAAGAGACCACATGCGATGCGTTTTCGGGGGTTCAGCAGTTGTGGAAGCCTATAAAATAAATGAAGTTAATTAAAATTTTGAACAATAAATTGCTTATCTTTAATTAAAAATTTCTAATGTCAATACTGAAAATGAGTTATTAGAAATTTCATACAGTGCTTTTTATTTTTTTAATAATGAAAAATCAGGGAAACGTAGTCGTGATTTAAAAAAATAGGGTTGTTTAAAATTGAAATAAGAAATCAGACTCTGATGTCAACTTTTGAAGCTACTCTGCTTCATGACTTACAAGATCCAATAATACCTTTCTGACTGCCTCGAATGAGACACTCTCGCGGAATACTAGACCTTTCAGATCAATCATTTGACTTTTCATTTAGTTGACTTAAATTTTACTATTTACAATAGTAATAAGTGAAGATGCTTATATTAGGCGAACTGATCTTTAATGCTGCTTGGTCAATAATGTTTAGAGTCTTAATGAGTTGATCATTAAGTCCTCACTGACCAGTTGAGTTGGCTAATTCAACGACTGTATGTGAATCCGAACAGATTGACACACTTGTTACTGACAGAAGTAAAATAGGAGAGAGGGCAATGTGAAGAAAAGTATTTTGTGAAACGGGAAGAGAAGGGGGAAAGTCGTAAAAAATTTAAATCGAAAAATTTGAATCGAGTATCGAAGTTCGCAGCCTGGTATCGAGTATCGAGAAATTTAGGTATCGACCCATACTAATATAGTAGCAATATAATGCAGCAACATGTCTAGGGTTCATTTTAACTCGTGTGAATTGAAATGAGTCAGGAATAAACACCTAACTGTTTAGAATTTGTATGTTATGTGTCACAAAAAACAGTTATTTATCTATAGATAGCTATAATTGCCCTTTTCTAATGTACGTAAGTGTTTTATAGTAAAAATGGAAGATTGTAGTATAAGTTTATCTAGGCTGCTTTCCTTTCCTTTGGGGGTATAAACATGCATATTGCATAATAGCATGATGAAATTAGATTACTTTTTTTATTGATAATCCACAAATGTTAGAGAATACACTTTGGTTATTAATATTGGTTTTCTCTTTTAACTAGTTCCAATTTTAATGTATATTTTCGATTGTACGAAACGCAAATCTCATTTCATTAAAAATATATTATTTTATATTCCAAACGATGATTACGTATGATTATTGTGAATTTCCCATCTTGCAAAAACTCCCTGTTGTTCAATATTAATATTCACATATGACCCAGTGTTGTTTACCTTATATAAAGAACACGATCGTATTGTATCACTATTTACAAGCATACTTTTCTCTGCTTTAAGTAAAATTAAAATTTTTCATTTTGAAGATTCCGGAGGGGTCGACGAGCCTACCTCCCATCTGGATCCCTCAACATCCCTCATGCTGTCTCCATCTTCATGTAGTCAATACTCCGCCTGTTCTTCCGAAGAAGGCGGAGCCCCCGGTTATTTTGTCGTCTTTCTGTGACTTTCCAATTACGGAATAAGAACTTCCAGAGGCAGAAAGTGGGGACCTTTGTCGTTCTTGAATAAATGAGTAAGTCAATTTGTTTCAACTCTCGCAGTCGAATCTAACGAGAGCTGCTTAAAATCGAAGCAGCTCGGGGAGGGGGCGCTCTTTTGACTCGACCGTGCAAGTCAGTACCAACTGCAAAGGGAGGCAGAGTGAATGGGAAATCGAATGAAGCGGGGAAGTGAATGGATAGGTCCATCTTTAAACCCATGAATCGTCCGCGTCTTGAATATCACAGCCCCTATGCTGGAATCATTGATAAAAAAACGGAATCTATGATTTCTTGACGGTGGCAACACAAAATGAATGTTACACCATTCTATTTTATACTCAGATTATAAGATCAAAATTGACAACAAACTTTGAGAATTTATCTATCAAACTTTCAACAGCGAATCTGAAATATGAATATTAATACACACAACAACAAATTCACATATATATTAGGGTATTTCAAAAACAGGGGCATTATTTCAGGTATGTATTTTGCATATGTACACAATCAAAACAGTTCATTACAACATCGTTTCCAAGTAATGAACGCCATAACGCTGAAATTCACCGGAACGTTTTTCTTTCCGCAGGTTGTTGTCAATACAGAAGATGTTAAAAATGCCTGAATACAGACTTAACACTGATGACTCATTGACCAGCAAAGACGATCCCAAACTCCAGGTGTATTGTGTATGTCCTCGCAAGATGCCATAATTCGATTCCAAAGGGATTCCAAATCAGGCCGGAAACAAAAATCACAATGATTTTAAAAGGCCCCATAACTTGCAATCGAGAGGGTTCAGATCAGGTGAGCGTGGAGGCCAAGCAATGGCAGCAAGCATCTTTACCTATCCATCGATCAGGAAACCTTCGATCCAAGTACCGTCGAGCCGTACGACTGAAGTGTGCAGGAGCGCCATCATGCAAGAAGTGAGCATGTTGACCACTGATCAGTGGAGTGTTTTCATAAACATGAGCTATGGTGTTTTCCAGAAAATTTGTGTGCGTCTGCACCGTAAGTCTGTTTACAAGTACGTGGGAACCAACTAATCGATCACCAATGATACTGGTCAACATGTTAAGGGAGAACCGCACCTAGTGATAAGATGGAACAGTTTCACGTGGGTTTTTATTAGCCCATGCATACATAGACAAAAATGAAGATGGGGAGGTCACGTCCTGAGGCAGAAGATGGGCGTATTTTACAACCATCTAGGACCCGGTATTTGGTCGGGGAAGTCTACGCAGAGCGCAGAGCAGATGGAGCAACAGCCTACGGAAAGGAGCAGGTCCACTTTGGTGTAGACTGGCAGAGGCGTTTGGAGACAACTGGAACGGGTTGTGTGCAGTGTTCCTCATCAATTATATTGTACTTTAAATTAGTGAATTTTTCCCCTATATTTAATCATATGTATATAGAACTATCTGTGAAGTATTTTTATGGTTGACGGTAATATTTATTGTACGTTGGTTCATGTCAGAACTAGAAAAAAACATTTAAAGCACGAGAACCAACAACGTTTTTCATCCAGCGTGAAGCGAGAGGCCTTAGCCCTTATTGGGATCTATAAAGGCCACAATAACAGTAACAATAACATACTACATGCTGATTATGAATATTTGTAATGTCATCTCGGATGAACTGTGCTTCACTTGTAAATAATACTAAGGCAGGAAAGTTCGGATTTACACCACACTGCCGCAAGAACCACTGACAGAATGTAACTCGTGCAGGGCAATCTTCTGGTGACATGGCATGTACACGTTGCAAATGATAAGGATACTCTTGCAACAGTTTCCAGACAGTCGTTTAAGGAACATTCACTTTCAATGCTAACCTTTGTGTGCTGATAGAAGTAGTCGTGTCCACAGTGATCACAATCTCCTCCTCTGCAGCTGAAATTGTAGATTTTGGTCTTTCCCTCCCCAAACCACGAGAGTTAAATTTTCCTTGCTCGCACAGACGGCGAAGGCGACATATAAATGCCTTCCGATCTGGGCATGGTCGCTGCGGGCACCTCTCCTGGTACAAACGACGAGCCAGCGCAGCTTTGCCGTCGCCTCATCGTACATGAAACGATGTTTGCCAGCTCCTGATTTGTGTACATGACGCATTGTCGAACGCCAAACACAACATTGAATGCAACCATCACCTCGGAATGAGCTGTCAGGGTGTCCTGGCAATGTCTCGTTTCACGGCAGCGACCTGCGGAAGGAATAGCGTTCCGGTGAATTTCAGTGTTCTGAAGGCCATAACTCGGCATGAAGCATTTCCAGATACATGTTGTAATGAGCTATTTTTATTGATATGGGGAATACATACCTGAAATTATGCCTCATATTTTTGATACATCCTACATATATACAGAATGAGTCACGTAACTTAAGCACCGCCTGTAATTTTTGAACGGTTGAAGTTATTGCAAGTTTTCACGGAAGTGCATGCGGGAATGAGGCTAACTGATGTATGTATTCGTTTCCATTTTATCACTTGCATTTTAAGAGATATTGAGATAACTTTGTTTTACAAATGGAACTATATATATATATATATATTGTGACATACCTGGTGATGCCGGGTATCTCACTGCAATACACTGTTCGGGTGCCAGCTGTGACATACCTGGTGGTGCCGGGTATCTTCACTGCAATACAACACTAAGAGAGGGTATCTTTTACGTGAATGGGTCCCAGGATCAGTTGGTGCAACGTTGGGGTGGTTAATCATAAATTGAAATACAATTATAAACAAGATTTATTTTAAATCAAATTTGTTATTTACATAATCAGACAGCGTTTTTACACTCTGCCTTGGTACCAAGATTAAGAGTGAAATGCATTTCTCATACCTGCGGGGCCCCGATCGAATACCTATGATGTTCGTAGAACCGCTCGTGCCGACCGGATTGTCGACCTCTGCTACTGCTGCGGGCCGTCAGCGTCGGATGGCGTGGGTGTCGCCCACGGCTGATGCTCCAACAATTCTTCCCCGATCAGGATCTTGACACCTCGGCTTCGCACCTTCCTCGAATCACTGTCCGTCAGTGGGTTTAATTACACAACCCGCGCCTACTCTGTATACTGGTCACAGTTCTGTACCGCGCAATTTCAAGAATGTTTCCACCGCGCCAACTAATAAGAACAACATCAATTATTCTACCAACACTAATCTTTCACTATACTGATACTTCTAATGTTCTATTTACACGTCAATCACTTTGTGGTTCCTAATAATACATAAAATACATCGCAATGTTATATGCGTCCATACACCGGCGGAGAACTCTCGCCGCACGTCCGCACTCGTCGCCGCCCTGCTAACGTCTCTCTGGTCAGCGCTCTGCCAACGGCTCTCGTCCGCGATTCTCGTAACGAACTTTTGCACGTGCGCGCTGCCCAGTTCCAACCGAAATTCACACGCTAGCCTCCCGGCGGCGGTGGCACCGTCGGCGGAGGCAGCGGTGGCTCGCCGGCCCCGGCGCGCCGCGCTCGGCGCGCTCACCGTGCAGTCCAAAGTAGCTGTTGATTTCTTACACTAATGATTTAATTAGTGTAATGAAACACATATTATGGGTTTCAATATATATATATAATATTTAGTTTATCATGAGCAAAAATAGACGAATCCAATGATATACATATTGTCATACGTTATATAAGCATATTTTTGGAGTAATTTTAATTTTTTGCGACTTGTATTTAACGGATATTTTGAATGTAACAGTCCACCACCCAAGGTCTCGCAACGTTCTCCCTGCTAACGCGCGCTGGAAGCATTACAGTATCCCTTAAGCAGAAGGAGAGATAGATAGGCAGAGTGGACAGATAGACGGACAGACAGTCGGACAGACAGACGGACGGACGGACGGACAGACGGACGAAGAGACGGACGGGCAGACGGATGGACGAAGGACGGACATACGAACGGGCAGAGGGGCGGATAGACGGATGGACAGACGGACAGACGGACGGACGGATGGACGGACGGGCAGACGGACGGGCAGACGGACGAAAGCACGGACGCACGGATGCACGGACGCAAGGACGCACGAACAAACGCACAGACAGTCGCATAGACGGACGAACAGACAAACGGGCAGATGGTTTTTCGTATTTACATACGTATGCAAGAAACTAAACTCTTAACTCTCGAGTGCCCGCAATTGGTAGACCCTCGCCAACCGCTAAAAATGCGCCGCGCGCCTTCACTTTTAACGACCCACATTTCAGCAGCACAGCCGTGTCTCATTTCTGGCTTCATTGAACATATTGGTGGGGACACCAGACTCAAAAATTGGTGGAGGCTTTTGAAGTTTCTAGAATTTAAAGAACACTATAGGATATTACGAAGCCCATGAGCTATTTGTATTTGCTCGAAAACGTATGTACTTGTATATACGGAGTAATATTCGTAGTATGGAAAATTATTTAATTCTGCAGCAAAAAAAAAAAAAAAACAGAAGATTTTCGGACACAAACTCTTATTACGTTATGCAGTCAGATTTTAGAAATTGTAGGTCTTTGATATCGAAAACGTGTTTTTTCTCAAAATGTCCGTCCGTATATTTCAATGATTTAAAGAATTAAAAGTCATTATTCTTTGTTATAATCGTAGAAACATTTTTTCTGTTGTTGTTTACTCTTTTCTACATTGAAGTCAAAATCTTAATTCACCAAAACGTACGCTTTGTCTGGGCACACGCGCGAGGATTTTTCTAACCCGTCCTGCCCTCCAAAGCGTTGCTCTGTGAGCGCCTCCCCTGCGGTGGGCGCTGCATCGGCGTGGAGGTCGCGCTCCGCTGGCCTCTGATGTATCGTCGATGGTCGCTCTCAATTCCCGCGTCCTGCAAATGGCTTTTGGCCGCAGACGCCTCTCTCTTGCGGCAGCTGGGCTTCAATCGCAGCCGCCACGCGCGCTGCTCGTCGTCTCTATTTGATATGCAGGCGCTCACGCAATCGCTCTTGGAGTCAAGTGTCGAACGCGGCCGCCCGACCCTCGCGTTGCGGTTCGCGCTGTGGTCCTCCTTCTCCGGCCGTCGCCATCGCGCTCATGGCTTGCGGCGTTCGACTTGCGGTGTATTTAAGAGATGTAATAATCAATTAGGTACTTGGAAGGATTTTTAATAATGGTAAATTGAGGCGTTCCGGCACCACAAGTCACATAATGGTATTTTAACAGGAGAGATTTTTCTAAATTTGGCTAATTTATAAAATCAGGGATTTCTAATCCATGTCATAAATTTTATGAGAAACAATTTTTTAATCATTTGACTCAGGAACATTTAAAGAGGATGTAAGGAGAGAAAACGTCGAAAATTCGAAAAAAAAGCTCTTAAGACACTTTTAAGCATATTTTACCTAATAAACTACAAGGATATTCCGAATGGTTGCGCCACAATTAGCACTCAAAAGTGGTTTAACATTGCATTCTAGGCAAACATTTGTAGTGCAGAAGTATAAAAACACTCCAGAACTTGTAAATTGTTTATTATTTACAAAAGAAATGAATGTATTAGTTCTGAAAGAAAAATTAACCGAGAAATAAAAAAGCAGTTGAAATGTGTAAATTGTGTGATTTCTTATTTATGTGTTAATTTTTGTTGTTACGATGATTCGTTCAAATTATATTCATAAATACCGCCAGAGGGCAGCAGCGGTTCGGTAGAATTACAGTATACGCATTATTGTAGCGCACCACAGTATTAAAACAACACTTTCTAATACATTATTAGGAGTATTAGTATTAAATTATTAGTAGACATTGGTTAAATAGTTGCAAAATAGTTTCATTACACGAGAGCAAAGATTTCTGATTATCAGATTTTGTTTGCAACGCACTTTTATATCATTTATTCTTCATTCAACCAATGTTGGCAAATGAGTTGAGGTAGATATTCCGGGGCTCTTGAAAACGTGCACGTTTTATACCAAGTATGCTTTATATCAAGTGCATGAGTAATGTAGGTTGTATCATAAACTTGTTACAGAAACAATAATGTCAATACTTATATTTATTTGTTGTATGGAAATCCTGTCGATGAATGCAGAGACTATTTTTTCCAAGAACGGACTTGCTGGAAGCTGGCTCCAGGTGATGGGATTTCATGCATGGTTGTTGGAATATAACTTGCGAAGAGCTAATTATTAATTTATAATGAATATATATTATGAATTTATATAGAAAATGTCTAATTAAATTTGAAGGATGCAATCGGTGACATTGCATGAAGGTTGAGGTAAGCCGGCTGGCTGGGATGCCTGTACCCGGGAGGGGAGAAAAAGCAAGTTTCCCAAGAACCCCATCTGAAAGCGACCTGACAATGCTGGAAAAGCCTGGAATACATAGTTAATGAAATATGCAATGTAAAATGAGTGCGCTATTACATAATGTATGAAATGAATTGCAGCGAGTTGTAACACTCTTTATGTGTGATGGAGTAGTCCATGTAAGTGAGGGAAGAGGACATGTCAAGGAAGAGGAAGGATAGATCTCGCGAGGTGCGTGGCCCGTTTGTTAAGAAACTGCACCAGCACTGCTTTGTATTAAACTTAGAAACCGTACAAAACTACCAAACGGGCCAGGCAGCCGGTCACTAGAATGCACCTCCAGACCCGGGACCTAAGTGTCTAATTAGCGCCAAAAATCCGCTCCCTCTGCCTCTAAGATGACTTAGTCGATCACTCTTGGATGAAATGGGGATCGAGTAGCGGTTGCAGCCGCAAAGGCTGAGCTGACCGTTTCACAACGGGTCCCCGCCCTCTCCTAGATGAGCCCTTGTTGAAGAAAGCGCAGCGAGCACTCGTGCCGCCCTCGACGGCTTGACAAGAAGAGTAGAGGCGCGCACTAACAGCTTGAAGAGCAGAGGCGGAGTGTGACGACCACGGTATAAAAGGTAAGATATGGAAACTGGAAACAAAATTGCCGTATCTTTGGACAGGAGTGTTGGTTGTTGGGATAGAATGCGATCATTAGTTACATGTTTATTCCCATGCAGGTTTATTCGCAGTCAAGGAAGGGAAACTGGGAACAAAATTCCAGATCTTTTGAAGTTATGGTCGTTGGAATATAACTTGAAAATTAGTGATGTTCTTCTATTTATTCGTACGAGTCATTACTCTCCCACCATTACCAACGCGCTTTTTATTTTTTCTTCCCGTTCGACCTTTGTCTTTCGAGAGTTTTGAAGGACTCATCTTCCGGGAAATGCGGATCTCAGAATGACCTTCCATTACTTGTGAAATGTCTTGGGTGCTATTAAGGTTTAGAAGTGGAAGGAGGGTGTTTGTGGGCTAAGGAGGGATGAGATTTCATGATTTACGGTGAGTGAAAGAAATCCTTCAGAAATCTGGATCTAATGCGCGAATGATGGTACACGTTTTGTCGCTGAGTGAAAATTGGAGACATGACAAAAGAGATAATAGAGTAGGCTTGAGATATAATTTCAGAAAGGAGTGACTTATGTAGTTCTTTATAGATTTCTGAGTTTGAGATGAACCAGGTGCTAAAGCACTCTGTTGTGGTTGACGAACGTGTTTCTTGTTTCTTCAAGATATTTTGTGTTTTTTTCATTCTCTCTTTAAAATAAGCAGTTTGATCATTTAAAAAAAATAGAGAAGTTTTATGTGGAAGGAATCAAAAAATAAAAGTATCTGATTAATTCCCATGTTTATTCTTTTGTTATCTATCCATTTCTTTCATTACCCATACCATAATTATTGTGATCTAATTTTCTAAGTTACGTTGAGTACTAGTCACATTAAAACATTGACATTACACAAAATAATATTTTGTAAACATTTATTTAGAATACTAATTAAACATATTTAAAATAGATTCACAAAATTTATCCTATCACAGCAATTATTCTCGTTGATTCTACAAGGTTATGGAAGCTGGAAGGTCTTGGCGGCGGACGAACTTCAGACGTAGTTGCTTGCCAGGCCACTTGCAGTGCTGCGAGCGACTTTGTTTCCTCCGATTACCATTGAGGGTGCACTCCCACCCTTTTGTTGTTCTGTGCGCGCGCCGCGTGCGCACGCCGGTTGTTCCAGGCCGAATTTGAATACCGCAGCGGTGCGTGACGTCAGCGAGCGAGAGTGTGTGCGCGGGCGCGCCACGAGCGGCCGGGCGGGCGGCCGGGCGGCCGGGAGACTGAATGGGGCGGGTCGCGGCCGCTCTGGTTCTCTCCGCGCCGCCCCCGTCGCATTCGTGAATGGATAACCAATGTCGGCGCGCCGCCGCCGCCGCCACAACCTCTACAGAATATGAGGGCGCGCGGTCATGCACGTGAACGGCCGCGAGGCGGTAGCGAGGTCGCGCCTGCGCCGTGAGCACGGGTGTTGGAGTCGCAAGGGCCGGCCGATGCCTGGGCTGCGAATGGGAATGCGCGACTTCTCATTAGAAACTAGTGCTGCGACACGACATTTTCTATACCCTCCCTCTGCTATAACACATTTTTGGAATCATCTAAATAATTCGCCTCCAACTGTCGGCCCCAAAATCGGCGTTTACACTTTTATCTATACCTCTGCACGTACGTTAGAATTGATGACTATTAGAGCTGTTAGATGATGCAGTGGCGAAAAGATACAAGTAATTTTTTACCCTAAAATCAGGGTGTATTTATTGATGGAAAGATTGCGGCTGAATAGAAGTTTAAGTCACGCATAATCTGTCAGATTATACGTTTTTGAAGATAACACGCTCGAAGTTCGTAAACTCGACAGGAGTAAGATCTAGTTGTGCCGTTCCGGGGATCATTATGATATTATAATATTTTGGGGAGGGGTCCACACACACAAACGTATCAATATAATAGATTACATGTATTGCTTATCTTCTATAGACAACCTGAAACTTTATTAAAGTATAGAGCTGATAATTACATATCAGTTAGTCATCGTATTCAATCACATTTTCGAGACATTTCGGAGTCCATCTTTACTCCATCATCAAGCTACAAATTGGTTAATACAACAATTACACTGTTTAGGAAGTTTCCGGAGGTCAGCGTTTCGACCCACCGGCGTCGGCCATAACCACTGGGTTTCGCTCAGAGCACTCGACACATTCCAGGATATTGCAGAGTGGAGCATTGAAGGTGAGCAACAGATGTTTGTCTGCTGGCCCTTGCAAATTTTCTGCCGCGAGCGCGCGTGTGTGTGTGTGTGTGTGTGTTTGAGAGAGGCAGAGAGGGAGCGCGCGTGCCCGGGAGTAAAGACGTGCGTGCTTTTGACTTTTTTACTTTTTTACTTACTACGCATATACGCAGTAATATACGTAGTAGAGAGAAAGTTATGTAATGCTGCTGAAAATCGATTAAGAGATTTCAAAATACACGTTTTGGGTTCCAATGATACCGAAAAAGTGACTTTTTTTTTCAAACGTCCGTCTGTCCAATGTCCGTCTGTCTGGTGTTTGTGAAACCCTCTAGCACCTAAACCATGTGTAGGATTTTTTCCAAATTGAAGAACCCCCTGTCTATTTGGTCAGAGCCAATGCTCTGCGATTTTGAAAATCATTTATTAGTTTTTTAGGGTACTTTACAGAAAGCCCTTGCGACATTTTCAATTTTTTCTCAAATATGGCTCAATATAAGAATCTCAATATAAGAAAATTATAAACAGTACCTTAATAGAAGAAAGCATTGTCACATATGACTCGGAACAAACCCAAAAAAATGAAAATAGATTATTGACGATTCAAAGGAGACGAAGTAGCAGAATATCTCGTTTGCCCGACATTTGCAATAAAGAAATAAAAGAGAAAATGGAAATTCAAAATGATATAGTAGATACTGTAGAACGAAAACAACTTCAATGGTACGAACATCTGCTGAGAATGCCAGAATTGAGACGTCCCAAACAAGTACATAAATTGATATCTCCGTACAGAAGACGACGGGGTAGACCATCGACCCCATGGAAACAAGGAATAGTGGCTGTGATGACAACAAGAAATTTTACAGAGGAATATGTAATGGATAGAGGAGGCTGGAAAAAACAAAGTCGAGAAACATTGCCAAATGTAAACCACTCGGATATATAATAAATAAAGGTCTTGTACATTTTTTGAACTTTTTAGTAGTTTTCAATATTGCGTGCAATTTTGCAAGTGTCGCCAGCTTGCCGTCGCCCCGAACACTGCGCCCGCGATCCTGCCGCCACTGAGGATGTCCACCGCGGACGTGGACGAAACGTTTGGCCCAACAATGCCAACTGGACTACGGCCTCCCAGCCCGGAAAATCTATCTTCAATTGACTCCGGCTGTGAAAGCCTACGATACTATATAATGTGTTTAAAATTTCAATTGTAATTATATTTTAGGTTTTTTCTTTGTTTATAATGTTATTCCACATTTTCAAACTGATTATATTGCAGAACACTTCATGATGTGACTAATTAGGTTGAGAAACGTAGTGATTAGTGCATAGATACCAAAAATATAGTTGTTTTAAATATGAATTGATTTAATTGTGAGGATAGCACTGCACATAGAAGTTAGATAGTTAGACAATCATTTTTGATCTCCCTTGTATTTGTATTCTTCTTTTACTTTTTCTTCTCCTTCTTCTTTTTCTTCTTCTTCTTCTTTTTATTATTATTATTATTATAAACTTTAAATTAAATTGCTAACTAGTACTTTGTCATATCCTAGACGATTACTTTAATTCCTAAAAAGATATCTGTAAGACTAGTCATTTATTTATCTATCATCTGAATTATTCTTCATGAATTTATCATAAGATTTAGGAAAAAATCTATTTGTTATTATTTTTTTGATAATATTAAAATTCTTTTGATTTTCTGGGAATGTATTATTGGGGAGTTGACCTATATAGTATGATCCCTTTTGACTGAGTGTTTTTAATACATGCGTTAATGATTTCATTGCCTATTTGTACATTTATAGATACATTTTCTTTAGTTTTTACTTTTACTTTTAGGAGTTCGCTTTTCACAATATAATTCTCTCGTGTCTTTATTGATATGTTAATAAAAGAACTAGAAATGATTTAAAGATATGTCTACACAATTCAAGTCGATCAACCTTTGCTGAATGAGCTAATTATATTATAATTTTCAATGTCCTTTGCTCGTGGGGCTTGGCTCCAGACAATTATTAAAATGTTTGATATTCACTCATGTCTGAAATCTACCCATGATCAGATCTGTAGGTATCATGTAGACAGTAGTAGGACAAATGTAGGTATAATAAGACAAATTAGACCAATACTGCTAACATTTTGTGCAAAATGAGAAAATTTTAAAAATACATATTTATTATCAGGATACATGGTGAAAAATTATATTATTATTCTTTCATTTTAATTTGGATATTTTCATATTCATCTTCATATATTCTATTAAAATGTTTTAAGCAGTTATTGTATAAATTAATTTATTTCAAGTGTTAAAAGTAATTACCCACAGGTGAGTAGTTGATGAAATGCTGGGAGCTGAAGAGCATACTGTTTTAATAAGAATGCCCTTGCATGATCTTGCCAAGCAATGGAAAAGGCGAGAAATATTTGGACGCAGGCTTTAGAGCAGGTATCTTTGTTCTCTACATTCATTGACATACTTACTACAAGGAAAATGAGGTTCAATATCTTAAATTCAATAAGGTGTTATGAATACATTACTTACATTGTTTAAGGTGTCAACTACAAACTGTAAAAATGCAGAGGAGTATGCTGAGAAAATTATGGCTGAATATAGAGATAAGGATAGAATACAAATATGTGGAAACAATACATTTATTATACACCTGATCAGGGACGGTGTAATGAAGATTTCATTGAAAATACCTGTGTGTAATTATTCTCAAATAAATTGACTTTGGTATAGAAATTTATGAATAGTGTTTTTTAATTCTTCATCCCTGTTGAATATTGAAATGAAATATATTATTGTAAGATATGGAATTATAAAATGCAGACAAATAAAATTTAAGAAATACTCTGATTTCCGTTTATAAAATTATCCATTTTTTATTTCTCTAAACATTTTTAATTATACTTTCATTTTACAATAAAGTAAAACATTAAACTTCTCATATTTCAGCATTATGAGTTTCAGGAAAAATCTATCAAAATAATTGACCTAAATGATAAATATTTCAACGTTCCAAAACATTCAGGGGATTAAAATTAATGTTATAATGAGAGAAAGTCTTGATGACAGATGTTTCGAATTGCGTATATTTGAATGTAGCGCCAAAGCCTAGCTTCATGTACAATTTTGAAGTTGGCAGGGCAGAATGTTCGTCATATTAAAAATTCTAGGGACCAAAGCACGCTGAAAAGCCCTACGGAGACGCTCAGGAGCAATGAAGTTCATGTGTATTGGGAATTGCACTTAAATGAAGAGACATCTTGTGCCGCAGCGCCATCTATCAAAGTTACAATATGCCTATATCCTTCCCACAACTGTAAGCAATAAGTTGACAAAGATTAATTGCGGTAATGAACAGTACGGCAGTGCATTGAGCACAAAGCAACAAACAAAAATTAATTTCTATATATTATGATAGATTATAGATTCATATTCCTTTCGGAATTACTATTGCGGATTCGTGCTTCATAAACATAGTCGAGCATATACTAATAATCTATATATTACATTGTATATTTTTTTTCTTTCCTGTCCTCCTGTATTATCCATCCCTTCTTCTACCGTACACTATCAGAACTTCTCTTACCGACTTTCCAATCTACCTTTCACCTTTTGTATATTTCTTTCATCATCCTCATCCCCAAAGTTTGCTCTACTTTCCATCCCTCCTGAAATATTTATCCTTTTACATCGTTATTCAATCCTTCTTCAACCTCACTCTATCCTTTCCGTGTCAACCTAATTACTTACTCTTACCTCAAACCTTGCCTCTCCGCTTCTCTTCTACTTCATGCATCTCTTCTTTCTTACAAATCATCTCCCTTCCCATTCTCTGTGTCCTCATTTTCGTATACAGCATACACCCTGTTCCTCCCCTCTTCTCCTTCTCTTAATGTTTCATATACTTCTACCATTTCCCATCTCTCAGTAAGTCTAACATTTTCCTTCACATTTCTCATTTTTCCTTTTAGTATCCGCTCCCTACTTCAATTCTTATTCACATTGCAAGAAATATTCTTAGAGACCCTTAGCATTTAATGAAATATCAGTTATGGTGAAAAAATTGGGAATAATATTATTTTTAGGAAATAAACTAGAGAACACATTAACATAGTATCACCAAAGTTCATACTTCAAAACTCATGTTATGTGTGTAGTGGAATAATATTTATTTGTACGTTTTGGCGTTTTATATCCGTTTTACTCTAAATTAACCCAGAAACTAATATTTGTTCCGATTGTCTTCTACTCAACATTCTTTGAACAGATAATAACTATAGAGATCAAAATTCTGGACAACATGTGAAGCAATTGTTTTGGTCGTTACAAAAATTTGCCTTCGTCGCTGGCCTCACTCGCGTACCGCTGCCGGGACAATCTGCCGTCAGCCGTGGCAGCCCGAGTTGTGCGCGGCATTCCCTTCCCAAAATTGCAGGCTGAACACTTCCGACCTTGTTACGCGATGGCCCTTTTGACAGAGAACGCAAAGCAATAAAAAATAATGAGAGACAAACCCTTGCGTGAGCGGGCGAATGCGTATCGATTATCGGAAACTGTATCTGGCTTCCAAGAACAATCGCTCGACTGCCGAGGGAAACCCGCTGACGTGTGGGGACAAGCTCCAGGGAATATGTCATTGCATTCTCTCCAACTGTGCAAGCATGTAGGTCTTGCTCTTATTTTCTCGTACGTGAAATTTTCCGTATCCAATTGAAATAATTTTCATGGCACAGGATATATTACAAAAATAGAAAATATAAAGGCAGTTTCAGAAATTCATAAACACGATACTTGAAGAATTCTTTCTCCTGTATTTTCTATTTCTATTAACTATTTGTAAAGTGTCTCACTCTATGAGATTGTATTTGAATAATTGTGCAATGAAGATCATTATTATTATTATTATTATTATTATTATTATTATTATTATTATTATTATTATTATTATTATTATTATTCACGACTAAAAATGTTATCAGTCGGTTGATTATTAAGTCTTCGCCAAGTTGCCACCAGCTTTCTAAGGAGGAGATCTAGGAACTGTTGGTGCCTCTACAATACTTCGCGAAAAATGTGGGTTGTTCAAAATAAAGCAATGTCTTGCACTTCAGAGTCTTTTAAACGACCTGTGTGAGTTCAGCCAAGTTCTTATATAAATTTGGGGTGGAAATACCAGAACTCCGATAATTATCGGGACGACCGATCATTTTACGCCCTACATTTGGCTGATGTCGAATTCAAGACTCTTGTATTTAAGATGTTTCTCTGCCTTCGTGATTACGTTTTGATAGCACGACACAGCAACATCTACAACGTTTTCCCCCAAATCTCGGAAAATAACGTTCGGTTTCTTTGTCGCTATCATGCGATCAGTCTGAATCTATTGGTCGTAGAGTATTGTGCACAGCCCAACAGACGTCAACGGTTTTGATGAGAGTTCATACCACTTGGAGCATGCGTTCGGAACTTCGAAGGCGTTACAGATTTGCCGGTGGAGGTAATTGCACGCCGTATCGTGTCTTTTCATGTATTCGGTCTTTGCTAGAATTGGATAAGATATGACATTATGATCAATGGTTTCTACTTGTTCCTGACAGATGTAACATTTATCATCTTGGGAAATTTTGAGAATCGATTTATCATAATTTCGAGTTCTTAACTCCTGATCTTGGTAAACTATTACAAATGCTTCCGATTCTTTTCCATTCTTCCTCTTTTAAGACACATAAATGATTGGTTTTTATTGACCTGCAACTCGTCCATCTTTTTAGATATTGTCCATGGAATGCTTTGTCTTAGCACGATTTCTTTAACATTTTTGTTAAGAAAATTGTATATACACCTTTGTTTCTTGTAACATGTTTTGCAAGACACCCATTTCAGGTTACGTAGCATCGGAAGTTGAATGTCTTTGTTTCTCTGTGTGTCTTGCATATCTTTCTTGGCAATGCTTGTTGGTATATTTACAATGTCTCTTTTTCCCATTTTTAGGTCAGATTTATTGACGAGACTCATTAGTGGGTCATCTTGATGGTTGAATACATACTACTATATCCCCATTATTGCCTTTTGCTAAGAGGATTCAACTTGCATGAGTCCTCTTCCTTTTTACTTATGTGTAACATAAAGTCTATGTACATCAGCTTCTGGTTGGGCGACATGATGTATTGTAAGCTTATCTGGTTCTTCGATTCATGATTTGAATTTCTTGCTCAGTCCAGTACGATAGTCTCCAAACTGTATTCGGCTAAAGGGACCACTAACCTACCAATTGCAGATATTTTATTTGTGAAGTTCAGTGCGGTCTGCAGGACAAATCTCACTCTTCTGTAATAGCCTCTGCGAATTCTCTCTTTTATTGTGAGGTTCGAGATGTTATCACATTTTTCAACGATCAGATATTTTAAAGTTTTATCTGGATCAAGATCTTGAATCACAGTATGCATACCAACTTCAATGCTATCTGACGTTGTCACATTGACTGTCTTTAAATTAACTTTTGATATTGTCATTGCTAAAATTATTGACGACAGACAGCATTTGAGAGATGAAGGTTTCATTCTTAGAAAACTCGTAAAGATCTATGAAAAACAAATGTGATACTGGCCTTTCATTACTAGCAGCTTTTAACAAATGCCAGTGCACGACAACTGTCTCGATAGTGGAATCAAACTAATGCAAAGCAGATGAGGAAATAGTGAATCGCCTGGAAAACATCCTTTGCTACTCAAAATTCTTATTGTTTTAACTACTTACTTTCACTGTGTATCGGTATCCGTGTGTGTGTATGTATGTACGCACGTGACGTGTGAGTGCGTGCGTATGCCATCCTTATCTAGTGCCCACGGCGCCACGCACAATGATGAGCCAGCAGCATGCACTCGACTGCTGGCTACATGCTCGCACAGCACACACACATTTCGGCCTCCGGTAGCTCAAACGGGTATTAAAGAGAGTTACTAATAGACGGGGCTGGGAGATCCACCTCGTACGAGGAAATGACAGGAATCGGCCGGAAGATAATTAACGGAAGCAAATTGGCTTAAAATGCATTTAATAAAGAGATTCGTAATACCTCTTCGAATTAATAAAAAAGTTACGGTATTAGCAAGAAAGAAGAAACAAAAGAGTTATGTAACTTATTTTACTATTTACAAAATGAATTGCCAGGCCCAAGCATTGAATTATTAATATAAATAATAATTATAAATATTAAAAATAGTAATGTACAAAGAACGAAGTAAGGTCTATAAAATTATTTAACTTGAGCAAATGTGTCGAAAAGTGTATATACTAATAACAAAAACTAAAAGTAGAATGCAATTAGTGAGAATACTTCATTTATGAGGATCTTAAACTCAACAGACTTTCTTTGCAAGGGCGCTGGGACCGCGCATCCTACGCGATACCGATCGAGAGGCGAACAGTGTCACACATCCGTCCTCTCTACGTGAAGGATCGAAGCGCGTCGCCTTCACCTTCCGCGCGCTGCCCCACGACACGCTTGCTACCTTGTGTGAGCGAGCGGAGGCAGCTGAACGCGGAGGAGAAGAGGAACGCTCACCTGCCACGCCTCACAATGGGCCTCAGCGCCACGGACACTTTGACAAGTCAGCCTTGTAGCGAACAGTGTGTTACGTACTTAAGTGTAGTGTAGTGTTGTCTGAGTGAATGCTCATATATATATATATATATATATATATATATATATATATATATATATATATATATATATATATATTGTAACACCTCCACTCATCTCCCGGCGACGTGGGATCGTCGGAAAATGCGCGGTTAGCGGCCCGGTTATAGCTCAGTCGGTCCTATTCCCTTTACTCGTTTAAAAACTAGCCAACTGTAACAATTTCCTTTCTCATTTAAAATTAGGTGATGGAAGGAATTGTTAACAAAATTAATGGACATTCAAAATAAACAATTTGATCACTGGTAAAAAGACAAAGTTTATTCCTGGATAAACTGTACCAGGGAAGTGACATTAATAAAATAAAAGAAAGAAAAGATTGAATAAAAAGAAAAAATAAAGATTAAAATTAAAAGGAAAGCTTACAACTAGAGAAGAGTACAAAATTATTTTATAGTTAGATTTACATAGTTGTCCCTGAGGACATTTCTGTGCCTTGGCGCGGCACCGCTTTGACAATACTTCAAAAGGTTTATTGCCCCCAGTTACATTGCCTGAGAGCCCTCCGTTTCAGATGTGCTCAATGGACCCGGGCGGGCACGGCGGAGCTTGTAGGCGACCTTCGCTGGAATGTTGGCCGGTCGCGCCCCCTCCACAGCAGGACGGCTGGCAGCGGCTCGCGGCGTCTGTGGCAGTCCGTGACGTCAGCAAAGGGGTCGTCTGGGGACTGCCCGGCGGAGTAGGTAGATGTCGTCGGGGTGTATTGCCCCCGGTCGCAGGTGCGGAGCACACAACAATGTTTCCCTCTGAACTATGCGAATCCTCTCATATACAAATTCAGAAGTTGCGAAATCCTGTAGCGAATACGCAATTATAAAAGATTCGCCAATTTACATTTGAAGTGCTTTTGCACTTCCTCTAAAATTCTCACTGAGAATTCCACTCTATCACCCCAGTGATTTCAACCAAGTGCCTTCAGAGGCGCACTCGCCTCTCCCCGCGAATAGCTCCCACCCCAGAGAAGTCTCTCAACCAACTAAAATTTTGTTTCTTATAAATGCACGAAGTTAACTTTTATCCCCACCCTTTCTCCTCATATGTTCTTGCTCCCTACAACGATCGCGTCGCTATTGGCTAAAGGTGATGGCGTTGTACACTAAATTTGGCCAATAAGCTCCGGCCGAGTACAGGAATTTTCCACTCTGTTTCTGTCGAAACATGGGTGTCCTTCTCTACCGTCTCGGAAGTAGGCCACGTCTGTGAAGGGGCTTCCCGGCTACTGAATTATTGCTTTGGGTTTCCCCGATCACGATGACAGGCGTTTCGAAAGTATTCCAGATGGGGCTGCAGCTGGGCGCCTTACAATTTACCCTTTCTTCGGCCGTTGGGTGGGGTGTCATAAACATCCGAAATGGGTCAGGGGATCGTGGCTGTTGCAAGAAGCGGGGCTGCGCGCGTGACGCCGTATGTTTTTCTTCAGTAAAAAAATTTCTTAAATCTACTTTACTCAATTTAATTTATCTTAATAATTCTGTACCGCTACAATATATATATATATATATATATATATATATATATATATATATATATATATATATATATATATATATATGAATAATGAAATAAGTATGAATGAGTCGTGAATGATAGAAGGATGAAAAGAAGAAAAAAAGAAGCAAGGACACCAGGCAGTATTAAGAAAAAAGAATTGATTCAAAGTAGGTAGTGCCAAAGCGTATATTCCTTAACTAAACAATTACATTGAGCTAAAATTAAGGTAGTTTAATTACTTATTAAGAAAAAAACCCTCCTTGGCGTGTAAGCAGTAAGGCAGCGCCATACTGTGCAACTTAGAAAGAAAACAATGTTCTTAGGCTACCCGTAAAGTACCTCTAAATTTTAAAGAATGATTTTCAAAATCGTAAAACTTCGAGTAGAGCCAGATCGACTGAGGAATATTTATTTTGGAAAAAATCCTATGTATGGTCTAAGCGCTAGGTTCTCAGGCACAGAGAAAGATTCAGACGGACTGAGCTTTCTTGCCTCTGCTCTCTTTCTTGCCGGCTGTTATCTATCGGCGTTTCATTTACATTTTCTTGAAATTTTCGCAATTTTTCAGTTTCATTATGGTAGAATCAAAAAATACTATTAATATACGAATATTAGCGAAGAGCATACTTCGTACTTTGTGGAAATTTTTGTTAAGAAAATGTAAGCCGTTTTTATGAAAATGCCGTGTAGGCATCACTGTAAATGCAAAATTTTAAGCTTTTTTTCAGAGAGAACTTTTCTAAAAACTTCACTGGAAGTTATTTGAAGCACTTTCATTCATAAAAGCAGTAATGTATACGAGTTGCTCTAAATGTGCATATTTACGACGAAAGAGATTTAAAAAATGCTGTTTTTAAACAAAAACAAAATAATACAGCAAAATTAATTTTAGGCTTTATTAGTGCACTTAGCACTGTCAATATAAAAAGTTTGAAGAAAAAAATTGCAGACGTTTTTAAAAAATTGACGTTTCATCGTTTTTGAAATTGCGAAATGTTAAACTAAAATTCACAGAAAACTTTTGAACTTTAAAACCTTTGTAAGACATCTTTTAAAGACTCGAAATATTTGTTTTTGCAAATTCAATAATGTAAAAATAGCATTAATCTAAGTATTAACGACTTGAGAGAGATGACAAAACAGTTACAATTGTGTGATTTTTAAAAATACAAAAGAATTTAGCAAAATGATCTTATACAGTTCATTAAGCACTATTGCTACCAAAAGCTTAAGGAAAACATTTGGTACAGTTTTTGATAATTTTTTTTATTGATACTTTTTAAGCATTGTTATTGCGGAAAAGCATTTTTATGTACTAATGTTGTTCGCTGCTGTTTTAAATATCGTGAGATATTTAAATGTAGCTGAATGGGATTAACCAGTTATAAACCTGCCAGTAACAATGCTTTCCATCAGGATTATACGAGTACTGAGAAAAATCCCCAAACAGGAGCAATCACCTTTTCAGACAAAGCTTTGTCTTGCTTCTTTGGCGCTCTCCCATCGGCCTTTGGCATTAGTTGGTTTGGGAAATGTAATTATAGATCAGCCATTCGCCTGTGGTCACAAATATGTGTCAAAAATCGTACGTATAACGCCTTAACATAGTCAGATTTGGTGATGAGCATTCTTTACTATCTGTTTTTGGTTGAAATTGAACAATCGTGCCACAGCTATTACGTAATCCGTTTTTTGTGCAGTATGAAGTGTATTCGTTCAGTTGAGATTCCTGTAGTATCTTCTATCTCGCGCACATTCTCTCGATGATTTTTTAATTTATTTAAGGTCGCTTTTAAACAACAAAGATCATCAAATTTTGAGAGATTTTTCTTTATAATATCCTAAATATTTTTAATAGTTTCCGATATGGTGGCCTAACTGCCCGCCGGTACGCCCGTCATCATTTGTGCTCCTGCAACTCAAACCCATTAATCCATAAATATATCGTTTTCAAAGCTTAACATTATAACACATCAAGGCTAATATTAATATAAATCATTAACAAAGCAGCAAGAGTTGGCATGTACTTTATTCAATAAGGTTTTGATCTGCGCGTAGCCCAAAACACTTACAGACTACGTCGTTTAGCTCCCTTTTCAAATGACGTATCTTTTTACATCTTGCACATTGCATGTTACGTAACAAATAATAAGCTTTTGGATTATCACAGCACATCAGCAGGGTGTATTTATTAGTTTGGGGTAAATTAAACTTTATACCGTACGGTAATCAAGGAATCAGCAAATCAGGATTGAAATAATAGTTGCTGCCACGTTTAGTATTTATTTACAGCGTGATTTATGACCTAAATAAAATTAATGCTATTCTTAATTCTATTACAATAATTCATTATTCTTGCACACTTGAATTTGAACTTAACACAAATTTGGAAATAAGTTTCTCTTTTCGGCCGCAAGGCGACCTTGCAATTATCCACTGATAGCTTTGGACATGGGGTTCAACTCAAATCTTATATTCCCCATTGAAACAGAAAAAAAACTATTAGTGCAAGTACAAACGGGCGCCGCTACCAACGGCTCCCCATACTTCGAACGGTGTTGTTTTTTTTAGTGAAACAGTATTTTTTTATTGTGCTTAACAAAATATATTAGTCGACAGTGAAAGTGTAGTGCTGCAACGAAAGCTGTATGTTCCCAACAAGTCCCCCCGCGCTGGGGGGTATACTAGTGTCAGCAGCTCACGTGCTAAATGGTGACCCACTAAATCAGTTCACAGCAATGAATGGAGATGTGCTTCCATTTCCACCCCAAATGGAAAATATTCAACCCCTGGAACAATTCAACACGTCACAACCGCCCGCCCAGCAACAGGATGGAGAAACGGAAGGGACTCTGACCAACCTTCAGTCAGTAAGCACTAAAGATGCTTACTTTAACAGGTATGGTGTTGCCCCACAGCAATCAGTTAGTCAACAGTCAACCAGTGGTTTTAATGAAAACAGTAAAAGTCTAAAACGCATGCATGTAGATCTACCAGATGAAAACAATGCTTCTAAAAGAATATTGTACAACGTGCCCGTCAAAAATAGGTACCAACGTTTTCAAAATATGACCGAAGAAAATTCGCCAAACGAAAGGGAAGAAAGTGAAGAATCGATCATTAAAATACCCCCCTTTTATGTCCATAAAGTACTCGACTACCCCTATTTATCAGTGAACTAAAAGCTATTACAAAAGACAATTTTTCTACTAAATTAGATAAAGACACTATTAAAATTAAATTCAACTCAATAGAGGACTATAGAGAATACCGAAAATTCTGTGAAAAAGAAAAAATCGAGCATCGCACATATAGGGACTCTATCCAAAAAGCTTTTTCGGTTGTAATAAAAAGATCTGCCAATTACCTATTCAGAAGAGGAAATATTTAACGAACTTTCGAAAAACTTTCAAGTATTAAAAGTAGTTAGACTTTTCGGAAGAGAACGTAAACCGTTAACTACCGTTGCGGTCGATTTAACAGATAATGAAAATAACAAAGCAATTTTAAGAATAAATCAGTTTATATACAGCATTGTCAGAGTTCAAATTCGCATAAAGTCTAAAACTCCCAGCATGTGCAAAAATTGTCAGACTTTCGGTCATTCACAGGCAAATTGCGGAAGGTGACCTAGATGTGTGAGATGCTTAGAAAGCCATCATTACTCGCAATGTGATAAACCTAAACATAATAATGTACCAAAGTGTGTTAACTGCAGTGGGGAGCACACGGATAACTATAAAGGCTGCAAAGCTTACAAAGAAGCAGTTAAAAAATATAATTGTAATCACGTTAATCAAAAATTTTCAGCTGACAAACTGCCAAATAGGCAGTTCTCTAATCACCAACTAAATCAGAACACGCAACCTTATCACTATGCCCCTCAAGAGTTTCCTCCTCTGCCGCTTAATTCAACGCCCTTGCCTTCTTTCGCTTATTGCACTAGTCAGCCGCCTAGGCCAGATAACAGGAATTCTCCCCCAGTTCTCCAAAATTTGAATGTAATAAACGAAAACCTAATCCAAACAATTATAAATAATATTGTTTCTGCAATCATTCCTCAGTTACAACAAATGGTTCAAAGACTTATTTCTGTTCATATCAATGGCACAAAATAAAATAGAAAACTTCAAAATTCTCAACTGGAATGCAAATGGCGTAAAGCGCCAAGAGAACGAACTAAGATATTTTCTACAAGTCTATGACATAGATGTTGCTTGTATTTCAGAAACACATCTAAAGCCGGTAGAAAAATTTTCGATCCCAAAATATTTATCATACCGCAGTGATCGAATTTCTCAAATAGCATCAGGTGGGGTAGCAATTCTCATCAATAGGAAAATTAAACATACACTGATACAATCCCCATCCTCAAATGAAATAGAAACAATTATTATCAAAATTGAATTGATCTCTTCTGACATAACTTTGATTGCAGCATATAAACCTCCCAACAAAAAGTTTCCCTCAAGTTTCTTGAAAGCATTATTTGATGGAAGATCGCAAATAATATTAGCAGGAGACCTGAATTGTAAAAACCAAGTTTAGAACTGTAATACTACTTCATATAATGGGAAACTTCTTCATAAATTCGCACTGCAAAGAAATCTAAATATTCTAGCTCCTCCAGAGCACACATACTACCCCTATAACCCAAATGTAGTTCCTGATATTCTAGATATGGTTATTACACAAAATTTAAACATTCCGATTTACCAAAATGTGAAACCAGAATTAGACTCAGACCACAATCCAGTAATAATTTCGTTCAATGCTGAACCTCAGGCCCATCAAAACGAAAAAATTATCGAGGGAAAAGTAAATTGAGACATGTATAGAAACATTCTAACAAATGAATGTCAGTATCCTAAGAATCTTAAAACATCATCTGAAATAGACAGTGGTATCAACTCTCTCGAAAACATAATTAAAAATGCTGTAAAAAGGTCATCTATTAAAGTTAGGAATTTCACCAAAAATTATACTCCGATTCCTAAACCACTCCCAAATTTAATTAAAGAAAAACATAACCTTCGTAGAATGTGGCAATATTCACGCAATAAAACTGTGAAACAAAAATTAAATAGTATATCGGTAAAAATTAAACAAGAATTGCATAAAGTGAGGTGTACACATTTCCAAAACTTTTTAGGCAGCATCCCTCCAAACTCCAGGACAATGTGGAATACAATTAAAATGATTACAAAAGAAAAATTTTTATCCCTCAATTATCTATTAACACAGGACTAGCAACGACGGATTTCGAAAAAGCTGAAACTTTAGCGGACCATTTTGAGAAAATATTTATAACTAACCCGGTAACCGACATTGACTTCCAATTAGAAGTGGAAGAAAATTTATCAATACCGCGATATTCCGTCCCAACAAAAACTAAATTTATATCCCCGTCTGAGACATACCAAATAATTAAGGCTTTAAAACCGAGAAAATCAGCAGGCCATGACTTAATAAATAATAAAACGATGAAAGAATTACCTCGCAATGCAATTACTGCATTAACAGCTCTTTATAATGCTTGTCTAAGATTAGGCTATTATCCAAAGACCTGGAAAACTGCTATTATAACATCATTTTGCAAGCCGAACAAAAATCCCCAAGATCCTCTTAGCTATAGACCAATTAGTTTGTTACCGACCTTTGCCAAAATGTTCGAAAAACTTATAAAATCCCGACTATTTAAATTTTTTACCGAAACAAATGCGCAATTCGGATTCCGTCCAAACCACTCCACAAGCCATCAACTACTAAGAGTAGCGGAGTACATTGCTGAAGCATTTCATAACCGAATGTACACAGCTGCAATTTTTCTCGACATCGCACATGCCTTTGATAAAGTGTGGCATCTTGGGCTACTTTACAAGTTGCAAACCTTAGGAACCCCCGATTATCTCCAAAATATCATTAAAAGCTTTCTGTCAGAGAGGGATTTCAAAGTTAGTATTAATAACAATAAATCAAGAGCACATATCATCAAAGCCGGCGTGCCGCAAGGTTCCCCACTCTCTCCCTTATTGTTCAACATATATATAGCAGACTATCCAGAAATGACTTACTCAGAAATAGCACTTTATGCAGATGATACCGTATTATTTAATGCAAATTCAAACATTACCAACGCTTGCAAAGATCTCCAGTCGGACTTAAATGATTTTGTCGAATGGACAATGAAATGGAGGATTGCCATAAACCCTACCAAATCACAGCCTAAAATATTCTCACTAATAAAAATACATCAACCAGGACAAATTAAAATCAATAATACTGCAATTCCTTGGCTCAATAATGAAACTCCCGTAAAATATCTGGGTGTATTACTGGATCAAAAATTAACATGGAAAAACCATATTCAAGAAATTACGAATAAAACGCTCGAAAATTAACAAACTTTACCCCATATTTAATAACAAGTCATCGCTTAATCTGGACTGCGCACTATCAATTTTTAAAACGATAATACGTCCCTCATTAACATACGCCTGTCAAATTTGGAACAATATAGCAAACACACATCTAAAGAAACTACAAATCATTCAAAACAAGTACCTACGAAAAGCCGTACAACCCCCTTGGTTTATTCCAAATAAGCAAATTCACAGAGAGCTAAACATTCCTTCCAATAACGAATATATTCAACAGATGAGTAACAGATTTTTCACCCTGCTTCCGACGTGTACAAGTGCACAAATATTTAATCTAGGTAAAAATGCTTCCATCCCAACCCGCATTATTTCCCGATACCCCAAAGACTCTCTTAAACCACCTTAAATTAGAATAATTAAAGGTGAATAATGATAATAGTAGTAATGGTAATAATAATAATAATAATAATAATAATAATAATAATAATAATAATAATAATAATAATAAACCAAACTTAAAATGAATTTCTTTTGAATTACTGCTCTGCAGACTTTGTTTACGAGGTAGCCGTGTGACTCTCCTCAAATTCTGTTAGCCGAAAGGCCAAAAATTATGTGTATTAATAAATTGTAAATTGAAAACCCTGAAAGGCATATTATGCCGAATAGGCAGAAAATAAATTTAAAAAAAAAACTATTGACAAACGCATTAGTGTTGCCACGTGTGGGTTGGCACAATGCAGATCACAGTATAGAAATGTGGCGCATTTGTGGAAAACTCGTAAAACGCAACAAAAGAATTATAATAAAATATTAATGAAACCGTGACGGAATAAACCGTGGACATCATCGTGGCCTTTTCATTGGGCACACCGATTTATGCCCTATGTGTCACGCCTGACCCACGCACCTTCTAAACCACGTTTGCAGCATATTCCCTTTTAGTAACTGCAAGAACATGCAAGAATAGAGCGCGCCACTACTAGCGTCACCACTAGTTAAACGGATGTTGAAAGACCCTGGTTCAACTTCTCGTGTACCGACTGAACTTAGCTCGGAGTCATCGTGGTCGAAAATTCTGTCGACCACGTGTTGAGACGAAACGTCGTAGGAATTTTCGACAACAGCTAAATAGCTATTGTTCACCGGCTGTCTATAGGTCAATTCTAGCGGCCAGCTGCTCTGGTCTTTAGATTTACACACAAGCACACCCAGGGACAGGACATAGGGGCAGCTTGTTAAAAATATTTTAAGTAAATGTGATCAGATTTACATTTTTGTAGTAGGTATTAACTAACTTTACCGAGACATGAATATTCAAGTAATATTTTTAGTAAACAATATTTTCAGTTTTTCTCTTCCATTTGTCAATATATGTGTTCAACTAGAAGAAATATAATTAGAATCAAATGACACCATCACTAAGGAATCAACAAATACATTAGCTGGATTTGTAATTCATTACAGTTGAATGTTTGTGTAAACAATTACAATTTAAAACTCCAATATCTGGAACTTTTTAAACACTTTATCATTATTTCATATACCTCTGAATAAAGTATATTCCCTAAGCAAACCCTTAACTTGTAGTGCGTAATATTGAATTGAACAAGCGGCTTCAACTCCATCCACTTCTCCATTCAGAAATTAAAAAGCAAAGTATGTCAAAGGCGTCGTTTCCCTCTTTTTCTTTCTGGTTTGATCTCCAAACACGTACTCATCGTTAGAAAAATATTCATTGCAGCGCGCAGTGCGTGGATGTCCCGCGGCGTGCAAAGCGCACTACGTGACCGGCGCTTTGGAGAGATGGACTGCGGCGCGGCGGAGGCGGAAAGGGGCGCTGCGCGGAGGCAGCGGCAAAGCGAAGGAAGGAACGACGCAGAGGAAGGAGTGAGGCAAAAATAGGGGCAAGGCGGAGGCAGGGGTTACGCCGAGGCAGCAACAACTCTGAGAACTGGCCGCGGGGACCGAAGCACGGGTGGAGTTTAAGGAGGAGCAATGGCGGAGGCAGAGGCGAGGCAAAGGGAGGGATGAGGCGAAAGGAGGGGTGAGGCGAAACGAAGGCGAGGTGAAAGTAGAAGCGAGACGGAGGCAGGGATGAGGTGGTGACATGATGCAGGTGGAGGCAGGGGCAAGGCAGAGTAAGAAGCTAGGCGAAAAAAGGGACAAGGAAGAGGCAGGGGCATTGCCGAGTAAAAGAAGAATGCTTGCGCGTGGCGGAGGCAGGGACGAGGCGAGGCAAAGGCAATAAGGAGGCAGAAGTGGGGCGGAAGGAAAAGCGAGGCGAAGAAAGGCGACAATGAGGTTATGGCGAGGCAGAGAAGGGGTGGGACAAAAGCAAAGCGAGGCGAAGACGAGGCAAAGAGAGGCAGGGATAAGGTCGAAGCAGGAACGAAGCGAAGGCAGTGAAGTTGCGTACGCAAATCAAGGTGGAAGAAGGCGTGAGGGAGAGAGGGAGGAACGAGGCGAAAAAAGACGGAGGCAGGTACAAAGACGAGTCAAAGATGAAGCGGAGGAAGGGGAGAGGTGCGGTGAAAGACGTAAGCAGGGACGTGACACGAAGTCAATCGCACCGAGAGAAGAACCGAGGTGAAGAAAGGGCATGGTAGATCCAGAAGGTAGACATAGGTTGATGTAAGGTGGAGTCGTGGGCAAGGCGGTGGCAGCGCGAGGTGGAAGAGGAGGTAACGCAAAAGCAAGGGCGAGACGGATGCGGTGGCAAAGCGAGGATAAGAGGTTTCTGAGACGAGCAGTTTCGACACTGGGCCATGGGAGAAGCAGGGACGAGTCAAGGGCGATGTGGAAGAATGGACTGGGCGGAGGCAGTGGCGGATCAAAGGTAGGAGCAAGACGAAGAAAGAAATGTGGATGATACAGGGACGAAACGGAGACAAGGACGTAACGTAGAAAAGAAGGAGAGTGGAAGTGGAGACAAGACTGAGGCGAGGGGAAGGCTGATGCAGGGGCGACACGAATGGGGGAGCAAGACAGAGGCAGCAGCGAGGCGGGTACAGGAACGAGGAGGGGGCAAGGGTATGTCAAGGGGGTGATTGAAGCAGAAACAAGGCCGAAGATAGGGAGAGTGAGGAAAAAGTACAGGGGACAGAGGCAGGGGCAAGGAGGAGGCAGGGGCGTGGCGTTCGCAAGGGGGTGGCTCAAGCAGAGGAAAGGCTGAGGCCATGGTGAGGTTGAGGCAGGGGCGAGGCGAAGAGAGGGGCCTTTCGGAGGGTGGGGCGTTGCGGAGATGGGGCCATGGCGTAAGCTTGTTCGAGGGGAAGACTGGGGTGTTTGCAGTCAGGCGCTAGGGTCGGGCATTAGCAAGTCGTAGGAAAGCGCGAGGCACAAGCAACTGTGGAGTGAAGGCTGGCGCCTTTGGGAGTCATGCAGAGGCTGGACGCGGTGGTGGGTAGGGAGAGATGGCGTCTGGGTCGACGCGAACGCTGAGCGAGAGATGACATTGGCACTTCGGAAGCCGGGGTCAGCGGAGTCAGGGGCGACGTAGTGGCGGAGGAGCGTCGTAGTTGAAGAGTAGCGGAGGGAGGGGCGTGGTGGATGCATAGGCGGTGGTGAAGACATACGCTAGGCAGAATCCGAGGCATGGTAGAGACAGGGGAAAGAGGGGGCAGGCGACTGGCGAAGGCAGAGGAGAGGCTGGAGCATGCGCGTTGCGGAAGAAGAGGCGTGGCGGATGCGGGAGGGAGCGAGGCTGGGGCGATGTATTCGTTTTCTGTAATTATTTGTATGCGGATCAGGAGTATAATTGTTTCCTAAACTTAATGTTTGTCATCATTGTATCATTATCTCTAATATTATTTTGCAATTTTCATTTACTTTCAATTGTAATATACCTTGTGTCTGGCTTTCTCTAATGCACCATCGCTGACCTACTATTCTAAGCTCTTGCTTTTTCCAAGTCTGTCATTATTATCCTTTAATCTCTCTCTGTCTGTCTCTCTCTCTCTCTCTCTCCATGTACTTCGATAATTATGTGCCTCTCTCTACATGTCCTCCCTCTTTTGCATCTGCATTCCGCCCTTTTTTTAGTTGTGTTCTCGTCTTCCCTAATCGTTGAGACTGTTTCATCTGACTGTGATTCTTTCACTTACGGTTGTTTTACTTTCCCGTCGTCACTTTCATGTTCACGTAAGATAGTTTTACGTTTTTGTTTTTCTCGGGAAGATTCACTAAAATATCTTGCTGACTTCTTGGAAGTACTCTTTTTCCTTTCCTCAATAGTTGCTCTCTGACGTCAACAACGCTGCGCACCTCCGCCAATAGGCTTCCATCACTCTTTTGCGCTTTCCTTTCCACGTTCAACATGAAGTAGACCGATGGAAAGCGTGGGTTTGCGGGAGATCATATTCAAATTTTAGCAAGAACAATCGCTTGCGGGTCACAACCTACGCTATTTACTCGGCCCCCCCTTCGCTGCACGCGCATTTCCCTCATTCTTCCCTCCCTCCCACTCTTCCACTCTCACGAGCGTCGTTCATGCACCGATTAAGCAATTCACTTACGCCTGCATTTTCCCAAACGGACTTCTTCTTTAAACACCTGCGTTTTTTCCACTCTCCCTCTCTGTTTCGCCTCCATTTCTCTCTCTCCCTTTCTCTCACTTCCTAAACCCCTCTCTACCGCTGTCCTCCCTCTGCCTCCCCCTTTCTTCCTATTTCTTTAACTCATTAATTTTCTCATTCACTCTCCTTCTCTCCCCTCTCTATTTTCCTCTGTCTCTCTCCTTCCCTCGGTTCCTCTCTATCCCCAACCATATCTCTTTCTCTCTTTCCCTCTATTTATTTTGTTTCTCCTCTATTTCCCTCTCACTCACTCACTCACTCCACTTCTCTCTCTTTCTCTCTCTCTCTCTCTCTCTCTCATCCTCTCTCCCAATCTTTCATAAAAACAAGAGCTAATAGAAGTCTTAGTTAATTTTTTATACGCAAAGTCTTCGTTAAAATGCTTCCAGCCCTCCAGATAGTACAAAAAAGTAATAGTGCTTATAATACTAATCCACAAGGCAGCATGTTGCTTTTGCATTTCATACAACTAATGGTATTTTCTGTCCTAACATATGAGTTTCTTTCTTTCTTAAACGACCGCGAAACCTTGTAGATATTTCAAGTTCGTGTGTTATTTATTGTAAAAACTTTTTACTACTTGTCTTTATATTCGTTCCATGTCATACCATCTGAGGGTGAACTTGATCTCTATTGCTTAAAGCTCAAATTCACAAGGTTTATATTCAAAGGAAGGCGAGTCCCGAGTATGATTAATGTGTAACATTTACTAATGAGAAAATGCTATTATATTGAAATAACTTTTTTAACTTTTAAATACGGTACGTTTCTCTTAAATATCTCTGGGTTTTTTAAATGTCAGGTTGATTAGAATTATTGCTCTGTCTTCCATTCAGTGCCGCTCTAAATGTTCCAGTTTTTAGTGTCCCTCTAAATGTTTCAGCTTCTGTATAGTGTTTTTAACGGGACATTAATTAGTGCAATCTGGTGTTTACAAAAAGCGTCCTGTATAATTTATTTGAATTTAGTCAAAAGAAGTAAAACAAATTTCATAAAGGTAAAGTTGTAAAATCGCCCAGAGAAAGCTTCACTCCTTCTAATCTAAAATTTGTCTGACTTGTACAATGTGATGTAAAAAGAGCTAGAGGCACCATATTTATTTATATGTTTATATATTCTAACACCCACCTAACACACAACTGGTACCTTCACAACACAGCCGCATGAACCGTAAGCGGGTTAATAAGATATTATGCTCGTGAAGCGAGCTTAAAATCTCGGGAGCAGGATCTTCAGGGTACGAGAAAGGTTTGAACCCTTGACACAATAAAATCACACAAATTGCACATAAACGAGCGCATAATTTACCCAAAACTTTGTGGCATAAGTTAATGACAAAGAAAAAATCAAGAATAGAATCACACTTTACAAAAAAATGATCAAAAAACACAAATAGAAACCTTTACAGCTCATTAAATGAAAGAACACATAATTTACTCCAAACTGATTCTCTGAAACAATTACTCTAACCTACACTGGGAATTCCCTTGGAAAATTAATTATATCTAACTTTAAACTATCCTAGTTACATTTGCACATGAAACCAAATTCAGTTTACAATATCTTGCTTTTTTTAAAAAAATATTACATGCAAAGAACAAAATGTGGGCAAGTGCACTACTCTCATTTATAATTTAACTGTAACTGCTAACAGCAGAATAATAAATGTTCCAAATAGAATGTTTAAGGCAGGCAATAGTGCATCAAAAGTCTCCTCCTACAATGCTACAATTTGTTGCCACCCGTGTCCTCAATTTCCTGCACTTTCCTATACTAGTCTTTTTCCCTGCCAACGTGAACTTGACCTACTTTCCGATGGATTTGAGTGTTACCTCGAAAACTCGCGCTTTCTTGCCTTGAAGGTCACGCGCTGCCTGCTGCACCGACGACGCTCAGGTCCAAGCTTCTGCGCTGTACGCTGCCTTCTTGCGCCCTCTTCCGTTCTTCGTAGTTGGCCTCTTCTTCTCCCTCGGCTTCTTGCGTCCTCTTCCGTTTTTCCTAATCGGCCTCTTCTTCTCCCTCGGCTGCTACCGGCGCCTCTGACTACGCCCACGTTGTGAAAAAATGTCCCTTGCACTTCCGTGAATACTAGTGCAAGTTCCTCGCTCGTTGCTACTTTTACTTCGTTAAATAAGAACTTTCAATGTTTTTCGCACAACGGTTAACTTTACTTCCCGTGGTGTTAATTGAGGAAACACTTTACTAAATATTCAAATCTCGCGGACGACTAACTAGCACGTCTGTTCGACGCCGAAAACTCCTACCTAGCAGTCGTTGCGGCGGCAAACAATATCTAAGCTGCCGTTGACGAGCGGTGATGAAAATGCTGCTTACCCGACGAACGGCGACAATCAGAAGAGAGCTGCTTACTCGACGCGTGGTGGCAAGAAAAGAGAGCTTCCGCATGCGCGTCTGCCTATTTATTGTTCGAAGCCTGGGGAAATTCTCCGTGGTGGGGTATTTCTCCTCTCTCAACTCTTCACAAGGAAAAACGTTGCCTGCTAGTTCGTCTTTGATTAGTACGGGCAACGGATACCAGGCTGCGCGTTTAGGTACTCTGATTTACGCCTGCTCTCCTCGCTGCCTGTGGGTGTTCATGCAGACGAAACGGTGGTGTTATGGGGTCGCACAATCCCATAACGCCACAATATATATATATATATATATATATATATATATATATATATATACTATATATTATATATATATATATTATATATATACCAATTAGACCAACTAAGCAATTTTGAGTAACTTTAAAAAAATGAACTCTCACATAAAAATCCATTCTAATACTAATATATCTCTCTTTTGGAAGATAATTAAAAAAGGTTTTTGCTTTGAAGCTCGTATCATTCCAATGTTTTACTCCCGAGTTCAAAGTGCATTGTTTGCGAACTTACATATAACTCATATAGGTAATCTTTGATTTTCGAATTTGTTAGTCCTAAACATTCATCAAACTCTAAATTTTCACGCTAAAGAACAATCATTATATGACACTGAAAGTGTCGAATGTTATGGTTGTTTAAAATCAATTTTTTGCAAACAATCAAATTTTTGAATGGTGTACATATTTTTCACAAAGTGTGAGAATCTGCATTTCTAGATCTATTTTATTGATTATTAGTTGATGCTACAACATTTCTAATTCTAATTTTCTTGTGAGATTTCAATATTTCTAAAGCGCGTGTAAAATGGCTCAGAAATGTTGCATACTTGTAGTATATATAAAAAAAGAACAAAGCTCAAAAATGCACCTAATGTGTTGCTTATAGCTTTCTATAAATCACATTGACAATTTTTAGATTAATCGGAAAGGGTCATGTTTTTTCGCCTAATTACGTGGAATTACTCATGTGCACTTAAGAAAATTTGTACAATTTTGCCCATTTTTTGTTTTGGGTGGCCCAGGAATGGAAGGAGTTGAGGGCAGTTTGAAGATGGGTTAGGGAGTGATTTAAGGATGGGAAGAATGCGAGGTAGAAAATATCATTAGCATAAAGGAAAACTGGCACTATGAATAGGAGGGATATCATTAATATATATCGACAAAAGTGTTCGAGATAGCTGGGCATACTGAGGGATGCCAGCTTCAATTAGGTATTTGGGAAATTTCTTACTTACGTGTTTTACAAAGAAGTAGCTAATCTAAAAAATTGGAGGAGGGGAAAGATGTATTTTGTAATTTGGGATTTAAGTTTCATGAGAAGGATACTGTGGGAAATGTTCGTAAGTTTGGGTGATGTCGGTAAATATTCGGGGGATGTTTTTGGCATGGAGGGAAGGAGCAATGGAGAGGGCCAAATTGAGGGTTAGGAAGGCAGCAGAGCAGCTCCTGCGAAATTGGGCTGTGCTGATAATTAGATTAAAGATTGGATAGAGCCTTACTAAGTGTAGGGAGCAGGCTGATGGGACGATAGTTGGCAGGAAGATGGTGATCTTTACCGGGTTTAGGGATCATAAATTCGGCGGGAGATTTTCCAGACGTTGGGGAAGAAAGTGATTGAAAAGCAGGAATTTAGGATATTGGTGAGGAAATCAATGGATTTTTTATGGAAGTGTTGTAATTGGGATGGGGGGATTCTGTCGCGACCAAAAAATGTTCTGGGCTTTATTGATTTTATAATCTGTAGAATTTCTCTATTGTTGGTTTTGTAGGACGTTTAGGAATGGGTTTGGGGAATTCATGTAATTAAGGATTTCAGGGGATTCTAAGAAGAAGGAAGTTAAGGATCAGGGTGCGGGCAAATGTATTAGTGATGGATTGGGGGACAAATGCCAGGGTGGTAGTCGTGATTTTTAGTGGGGAAATTTTGGTGGGATTAGCTCGGACCGCGCCGAGAACTTTGTGGAGGTTTAGGGAGCTGCTTTTGTCCGTCAATAGTTCGTTGTACTTGTGTATCTTGAGATGGAGGACTTTCTATAGGCGTTTCTTATTTGAAGAACGAAGTGGGAAATGGATTTGTCTATTTCTGGTATTGATGGATTGTTGGATTTGAGAATTTTCCGGTATTTCTGGTATTGATGAATGGTCATTTGAAGGTTTTGAGGATGGGGCGGGCAAAGAGAAGCCTTTTGATGTAAAAACACTGTATAAGAGTAAGACGTGCTTTAAGATCCAAGGAGAACGTTGAAGTCTGAGGTTGAGTTTCTTGGGGTGTTTGGATGGTGGATGTATTGGAAGTAGCTGGGGCGTGTGATCTGGTTTGAGTTAGTAAAGGTGGGAACGCATTTGATGACATTTGGAGTATTTGGGAAGTTTTGGTTCTCTGGTTCTGTTAATTTCGAAGATTCCTTTCCAAGGTAGGGTCGATTTTGGTCAAATGCGGGGTGGTTCAAATTCCAGTTGTGACATATGGTGATGGTGTCTGTTTGATAAAATGGGAATTGTTCTACTGGGAGATGTAAGGAACAGAGAGCACAGAATGTTGGTAGTCCAAAGTAAGTTTTGGTTTGGTATAGAATTTGACAATTTTTGGAGTGAGGATCTCTGTCAGTTTGTCTGTGATGTAGACTCTGTCCTCACGCTGTAATGACCTAAATACTTGATTGTTTGGTCGCAGTTATGTCATGCCTGGAGATTTCTACAACATAGATACTAAGTAGTGTCGGTCCTCCAGCGCCGTCCTTCAACTGCATCTCGCTAACATCAAAGTATGCTACTTTTATTTCATGTTTAATTGTGTTATTCGGGAAGCCTAGTGGTAGTCCCTTAAAAACAATATTATTCCTTGTTTTGTTAGTCACCCTGTTAAAATGGTAAATGTGTCTAAAGTATCTTCTTTCAGGTCAGTGGTTCTGATTACGTCAATTGTCAATTGTTTTCGGCAGTTTTCAATTGTATATCCCCTAACACGTTTGTTTGCACAACTGGGAATAGGACATATTCTAATATAATAAATCTAGATATATTTTGAACTGTCCGATTTTTTATCTGAGACTGGGGATTGTTGTGGGAGGGTTTTGGTTTGTGGTCGTGTTTAGGCAGAGGTTTTGTGAGATTAATTGGTCATTGGTTTAGGAGGATCTGGGATCAAGTATGTAAGGATAAGGGAGGCAACGCAATTTTGAAATGTGATATCTTTAGGATCAAGAGGTATTGGTTTTGAAAGTTTTATTACGCAACTGAAACTGGAGCTGTTAAGAATGGTAGGGTGTGGTTTAATGAAGTGTCGGTGGGTTGTACCTGTTGTGAATTTTTTGATTATGGCAAACTGGAAGGTAAACGAGATGATTTGTGGGGTTTGATGAGAATCACGGATATCTTTGAATTGGGTATATCTTTGAGGTTAGAGGATTATTCAGAGTACTCGATTTTATGAACGGATTAATTTGCGAAGTAAGTTGGTGATGTATGTAGTGGTCTAGGTGATGTGTGCTCATGTGACTATGGAGCTGATGTGAGTATGATAAATGATATTTTTTTCTGTTGAATATGGAGGTGTTGCTAAGTAGTATGTAAATGGTCTTAAAGAGAAGGTGTTTGCAGATTTTAGTTTAAATTTGTGATGACCAGAGGTTATTTTGGAAGGTGACGCCAAGATAATTGATTTCAGTTTTCGGGGCCTTGGGATATTCGGTGCACGTGATTCGCATCGCCACCGTCCACAAAACTAGAGCTGTTGAAGGCACTGACCACGGGAGCTGTGAAGGTGTGCGACGGTCTCTCTTCCCGACCAACTCAAGAAGCTCCAACACACGTTCGGCTAACGGCTATTCCCCAACTGCGGTTCAACGAGCACTTACCTATTACAACTCCGAAGGTCGGGACTACGCCGAAGGTCGCCACTCCATTTCGGAAACGGAGAGTGGTATTACTAGATTAGCAGTGCTTCCTTATGACCTCAGTGTCAGCGACCGCGTGGTAAAACTACTACAGAAGAACAAGATCCGGACGTTATTGACAGTACCCGACAAGCTGCACAACTCTCTGGTACCATTAAATATGCACTACCATCTCCTTAGCCTGCAGGCGTACACAAAGTTCCTGTAACTGTGAAGGATATACGCTGGCAAGACCTGGCTCACGATGTCCGAACGACTCACGGAACACACTACCCTCTAGAATAGTAGTCTCACGAACCGTTCGGCGTTAGCGCACCATGTCGAGATTACGGGACAGACTATTGATTTAGACGAGACCCAGCTCCTGAACAGGGAGAATCCGCACTGGCCAAGACACATTAAAAACGTTCTAGAAATAAATAGATGGACGCACATCGCAAACGCAGACGAACGCGAACGCAGATCTTCCTCTGTGTATGAAAATCCCTACACCACCAATCCGCGACAGCCAAGGGGCTGCCACAGGCCGTCCGAGTATGAGGATGGCAGACGCGAGGCCCGGATTGGCCCAAGATAGTGACTAAACATGAGAAGAAAGACCTGCCCAGAATCACTCCTGCACAGAAAAAGGGAAGATATAGGCGAAACCTCTCCACTTGTCTATGATTAGAATTGGCGTCCATGGATGGACCATAACAAAAACACTTTCATTAGGTTCCAAGAGAAGTAATAAGAATAAACAATTTTAACGGCTATAAAAATACTATAAACTGAAAAATTAAAAAAATTGTCTGTACAGTTTGCACTTTTGCTGTGTACTTTTTTCATTTTCTTTTCGTTAATAGCGTCTGTGATGAAATTGTCCGTTTCTGAGTTACAGTGATTGATAATAAAACAGTATCAACCTTGAACAATGAGTAGGACAAGGATCGATTGCAAGAGGCGAAGTCAGAATGAGTGTGTTGTGAAGGGACCCAAACCGGTTGGGGGCGTGACAGATAGGCGAGGGCGCTTCGGAGCACTGCGGCGTGGGGCGGCGCGTGGGCGTGGGAGCGGCGCGGCGCGGGGCGCGGCGAGGCGGGGCGGGCGGGGCGGGGCGATGAAGGAGCGGAGGCGGCCGGGCCTCCCACGCGCGGACGTGCGCCGCGTTCGGCGGTGGCGGCGCCGCTGCGCTGCCTGCAGGTGCTCCCAAACGACGTTAAGGAGAGAGTCTACACGCCGCCCGCATCCTTCCCTCTGCGCCTCTTTCCGTTTCTTATTTCTGTTCCTCTCTCCCTCATATTCTGACTCTCTTTTCATTCTCTCCATATCTCATTCTACTTTATCGCTATCCCACTCTCTCTCTCTCTGTGTTGTTCTTCCTCTCTCCACTTTCTTTCTCTCCCTCTCTCCCCTTGTTACCGGCTTTGGTGGTTCAGGGAATCAATTGATGTCGCTGTAATACCTCAGGCAGAGTGGTCTTATGGTTAGAGTCCTGATAGTGGCATGCTTTTCCACACTAGCTACATAAGTATCTAGGTCGAATTCAGCCGCTTTATAGAGAAGGATGCTTGAGTCTGGCTCATTTGTTCGTTAGTTTTCCTTGGTTTCCCTATTATAGCCAGTCAAATGCCCCGAACAAACGGGCTCACTCAAACCTAGTGCGATCTTTCCTTCTTTTTCTTTGTCCTGTACTCACCCTTTGCTTTTACACACACCTACACTAAACTACCACAAATGTCGGGAGACCAATCGGGACTTAATTCAAAATAATTGTGTTGCGGGCTTTGTGTCAACATTTAATATTAGTTTTGCATTGATTAATGCTCTTAAAACTCATTCAAAGAAACTGAAGGTCATGGCAATAATTCCAATCAAACTGACCTTTAATGAACCTGCAAGGTATTTCAATATAATTATTTTACATTAGCAAATACATCCCATCAATCATAATCTGGACTCCTTACTATGATCCTTGCGAAACTTTTAGCAATAGAGATATGGTTCTTCCTATGTTGGAAGCATTAAATATATGTATATATACATATATATGTATGTGTATGTGTGTGTATAGTATGTGTAGTAATATTAAAAAGAAATACATATTATATATTCACATTATGAAAATAGTGTTTAATGAAAAATCAAAGGGTCTAGAAAGCACAATCGTGACAATTTTTATAAGGTTCCTCTCTCGGGAGTATACTTAGAAATGTATTAAGAAATGTTTTTAAAAAATTAGTTTAAAATCTATGACGGCAACATTTCCGAATAAGGGTAATCTAATTTATAAACAACGTGGAATGTACAAAAATGTTATTTATTAAATCTTTCACGTCGGCGCAATTATCCTTTTATATATTATCTGGTTCAAGTGAGCATCAATATCTTATGCCAGAATGCCAACAAAGCCTCACCAGAAGACAGCCACCAAACCCAGAGAAGCGTTGCGTGTATTGAATAGAGCTCTTGATGCCTGCATTCGTACTCTCGTCGGGTAGCTTTCTAGTCAAAATATAGCGCATTTGTAGTAGCGCAGAAGTAGCGCGCTATTGTTGCGTCATTGTGTTGTAAAGGTGTGTAGCTGTTGGTTTCGTTCCCCATCCTCTGTGAAGATTATACGTAACTGGCGTTTAACCGAAAGTGAAATATAGATGATCCATTCTTCCATTGTTGCTCAATAATCACTCAATGAAACAATAACATCGATGATAAGCGTCCCTTGAGTAGTCCTTAACTCGTCCTTTTATCAAATAGATTGATTATTCTATGTTTCCGGGTGCATCAACTGCCATGGTCCTTGGCCCTGTGACTGTTGTGCACGTTTTCAATCCGAGAGGCAGCGGTCTTTTTCCTCCACTGGATGGTGAGATACGGCGCCGATCCACACGTCGACTTTTGAGGTTTTCCTCATGCAAGTATCTCTCACCAGGGGGCCCCACCCCAGCCAGAACAAGCTATAAGCTCGCGACTGGTCTAGAAGTGTGGTATGTGTCTGTGCGCGTGTGTGTGTTTGTGGTGTGTGGGAATGAGTGATTGGCCCGTTTGTTACGGTTCGGCTCAGGCATTCGCCTGGTGTTGATCGGAAAAACCATGAAAAACAACCAATCAGAGCAGCCAGCCGTGGGAATTCTCCAGATTGCGGATGAATTCTACCTAGTTACGTAGCAAGTGTGGAAAATCCTGCATCATCGGGACTCGAACAATAGGAACTCCCGGTCACAGGCTCTACAGTGCCATCAATTGATGCCCTAAGCCACCTCAGCCGGCCGTCATCGTATATAGTTTTGAAATGGGCAAGTGACACTGCCACGAATAACACGATATCTACCAAAATATGATCTTTTCAGCAGGACAAAACTATAAATATTCTTCCAGATGCCTTTGAAGCTGTCGTATCAATCCAGGGAAGAAATTGCTAATGATCAGGAAACTGAGTGAGTGGGTATTGATTCCGGGAGCGTCAAATACTTAGGTATTTGAATCGCAAGATTAGTACGCACTATATCTCTGGAAAGGGCAGTGTTCCTCCTTTGGCACTTGAGATACGGGGCGAACCTACACGTCGGCTAGGGGGATTATTCTCTTTCCATGCATTTCCTCAAGCAACGCACACTCCAGCCGGGGAAAACCAGCTCCAGACTGGTGGATTAACGTGTGTAGTAACGTTCTGCAAATAAGTGTGTGTGTGTGTGTGTTTGTAAGGAGAGAGGAGGGGACAAGGGTGAAGAAACATCACGTGTAGTCCGTGGCCTTTTTATCACATTCTGCTGTAGCAGACGTCTTGTAGTATTTGGAGAAACCGATCAGAGCAGCTGACTACTATAATTCTCCTCCAGTGTAGTTGAATTCGAGCCATCTGTGTAAATAGTGTCTAATATCCGCTAATGTTCCAACCCGAACCGTAGAACTTCGCAGTCAGTGACGACGCAGAAGCGCTGAGCTATCACCGTCGGCAAAGGAGAGAAGAAGTGGCGTTTAAGACATTCACCGAAGCAGTTAGAAAACTTGCATCGTAAGCGCGAGGCAAGGCAAAGGGCTGGAGAGGCAGAGGCGGCACCTGAGGTGCGAGCGTCGGGGCGGCAGGTAAGGCGGCGGCGGCGGCGGCGGCAGCGCCCGCGCCGTAACGCGGCGAATACCAAGTGGCCGCCGCCGCCGCCGCCGCGGGGGCGGCCGAGCAGTGGGATGACGCCAGCGACCGGCGGCGGCGGCGGTGGCGGCGGCGGCAGCGGGGACGGCTGCTCCGGGGGCGGCGGAGGTGGAACGAAAGCCGATCGATACGCGAGAAGAACCTTCCCGGCAAACCCCGCGAGCGGAGGCGGAGGCGGCGGTTGCGGCAGCAAAACCCGGGAGGATGACCCAGTGGCGACCCACTCCGCTGCCTCCTTCCGCTCGTGGCCGCTCGGGGCGCTTCTTGCGTGGCCCCGCCCTCGCCGCCGCCGCGCCGCGCCACGCCGCGAACGTGTTTCGCATCGCGTGGAGGAAGTGTTTCGACGGTATCTCGATGAAGCGAAGGCGTTATGGTCGCATATTTGGCAATTTACTACCTGCGATATGGGACTCACGACTCAGTGCTGAATGAGGAATTGCGTAGTATTCAGTTCCTGATCCGGGTAGTATTGTTCGGTGTAATGTGTAAATTGTTGAAGTAAAACCACTACTAGTGGGAAATGATAAATGTAGAAGCTTCGATTTCCCTTGAAGAAAAATATTTTACGGACTTAATAGATGCTAAGAGAAGTAGAAATATGCAGAAATACAATAATATCATATACAAAAGAGCATTTGTTTGGACGAAGTAAAATTAAATATTAAACGAAATGTAAAAGGGATAGGAAAATACTAAAGTTAAGAGAACTAGTAGAATTAAACTATTAAAATAAGTATATTGACAAAGCAAAGACCCAAACTTTGAACAGAACAGAATGAAAAGAGAAAGATTGTAGAAAGACGACAATGTGAGACTGAGTGAGATGAAATGAGGTGATTTTCAATTATGACTGTGAACATAAATTTATTTAGTTATAATTTATTGAGGGAAGTTTTGACGGCTTTGCCGTAATCATCAGAATATTGAAACAAATCAGAAGAATACTTAAATATAAATTTATTTCCTAATTAACCTCATTTGACAAACATATTAATTACTTCCATGTGATATATATACATATATAAAGACTGCCGCCACGCATGCCTGACGGCCTAACGGGTCTTAGCGCGTCAACGGTTTTTGAACAGGCGACACAGTCGTTGGAGGGGGCGGTCAAGTCTTGGCAAGCGAGGAGGGTGGAGACGTGGCGTGAAAGTGGATACCACATGAAAGCAGTAATCTGGTGGAATCGTTTAAGAAAGGGATACTTTAAGGTGGAGAGAAGCAGAAAACTGAGGAGAATTGGTGTTGGTGGCGAGTGACTGCCACGTGGTGAATTAGACTGCGACTGGTTTGCGACTGGGACAGTGACATTGCATGGTGTGATGCCATGACTTAGTGTCGTGAACTCATCTACATACAAGACATGTTATTAGAGATGCTGAATATCATTTGAGGCATTCTGGTGGCAACGTGGAGTTTTGTTCGTGTAGGGAGCGTCGACGGCTTGGCGTGTGGGACGCTTGCAACCCGGACGGCGCCGAACGTCTCGAACGGCCGGAACGAGGAAGCAGCATCGGGAAAACAACCGGAATTCATAAGTATCTAGATTTGTATAATGGGATAAAATTCTGCTATTAGTGGGGAGACAATAATAACTTTATGATTCATTTATCCAAAGGTAATAACGTATACGTGAAGGACGTAGGAAAACCCACAATATTAATCATGACAAAGGCAAGTTCAAGAATAAACAGGGGCTCATGTTAAAAATTAGGTGATCATTGTAACTGGAATTATGACAAAAGATATTTTCTTAATCATATTTAGTGTGAAGTTGTAATTTTAGGGTTAGTTGTCATTGTGACAGAAATAATGTTGAAACTGATCTAGTAAAAATGAAAGTTATTTTAAAGGAAAATTATTATTGGTTTAAAGGTCGTGATTTTGTAGAAAAGGAACCCTGATGATCACCATTATGAATATAATCATCATAAACTCATAAAATAAGGAAAGAAGAGGGCGGTTGAATTAGGTGTTTATTAGAGGGACATACATGCTTGAAATAATGAGTATATGATTGTAAGGAGAAATTGAGAGTATATATGATTTTTTTGTTCCTAGAGATTTTTTAAAATTATTGATTTAATACATATGATCAATAAGGTTATTACCCCAAAGATGATTCCTTGTCTTCATTATTTATTCATTGTTTTATAAATAGGTAAAATTAATTTGTGATGTCCTGTGTATTTATTGTCTCCATTAAAGGAGAATTTGATAGTAAGTACGGTCACAATATATATATATATATATATATATATATATATATATATATATATATATATATATATATGTATGTGTGTGTGTGTATTGAAACGCAGAGCGTTTCTGTAAATACATTAAAACGCGGTACATTTTTGGTTAAATACATACATCTTGATTAGCGTGGTTACGGTGGCGAGCAACGGACAACACCAGGCGTGAGAAGGCGCGAGAAGGTGGCGAGACCGACGGTTAGTGCGGAGAAGAGCTTGAAGGAGAGCGGAGGGGTTTTGACGCGCTCAATGAATAGGAAGCAAATCGAAGTTAAATTACGGAGTAAACAGTATTTAGGAGTGAACCAAGTCTGGTAGTGAGCGACAGGCAATTGTGCAAACTTGAGGAAGTGATAAGAGGTAGAAACTGTGGTAATATAGTGAAACTAACCGCGTGGCCAGTGATGGTAATAGTTAGTGGCCACGTGCCTACGGGACTGTGAAAGAGTGAATAAAGTTTAACTGAGAAGTTGTGAAGCCAGGGGGGCTGGGATAACGAACAAAAGGCTGACGGACAGTGATACTGGGTATCGCACACCCGATCTGAATTACCCACACAACAACCGGGGCTGGAGCCAAGGTGCCATCGTTTAACCGTTGCGAAGAGCTGGGAGGAGGCGCTGGCCTCCGAGCGAAGGTCGACTACTCGACGGAATCCGAGGCGAGCCGAAGGCCGCCGATCGTCGCTGCCACCGCCGCCGGGGAAACATACGAGAAGGAACGACCGGTTCGTGGAACTGAAGGTATCGCGTAAATTTGAGCTCACAGATATGTTTTGGTACTAAAACAAGAAATCACTTGATTGCAAATGTTGTACTAATTTGTGTTCTCTTAGTAATAAATTGTTTATTTGTTTGAAAACTGAGAGTTGAGTTTTTTCAATGTTTTTGCCAAACCCTAGAAGCCCATTCACGAACAAAGACACCTGTCCCTTCAAAATAAATGTAGTGAACAGTACCGCATTGAAGGTACGTCACTATATATATATATATATATATATATATATATATATATATATATATATATATATATATATATAGTGATGGACCAGTAAAGATTTTAAAATGGAAATCAATCAAACACCAGGAATATATAATTTTTTAGACCCATTGCATCTTCCTCGTTTAACTTTTTAAAACTGTATTTCCTATTAATATGGTGACTATTAAAATCTCCTACATACACGGATGGATGGGGAAACTTTCAGTATACCTAGCGACAAAGACTATAAATTGACAAGTGTAAATTTTTTGCACATCATTCCCAGTCATCCTTCCATAATTCTAAAATCTTACCTGAACGAAGGACCACCACAATTAAAAGCTTGTGGAAGTTGTATGTAGTTAATTGGGAATTTGTCACCATCACTTAGAAATAAATATAGGCATTTTAGGTAATGCCTGTAATTGAACTATTAAATTATTAGAAAAGTTAAATGATAAACCTCGTAAGCTGTATGAAAGCATACTTCTTTAAATTCATGAAGCACAAATGATGTGATTGATGTAAGCATAATATTCCGTAATTAATCGTTATGCAATTGAGATTCAGTTTATGATTGTCATAAACAAAATAAATAAAAACAATTGTGACAAATTCACAGTAGAATTGATACGTAGTACTGAAAAAAGGATACAGAAACTTTTGTGTGACTACAGGAAGAGATGTCGTGCGTGTCGATGCGACGAATGGCCCGCACCCAGATGAATCCAGCCAGGAAGTTTTGTGCTGCGCCCATGCGTTGGAACTGGCCGGTTGGCAGACATGCCAAAAAAAATCCTTCGTACGCCTTCCTTCGGAGGGGAAGTAAAGCCGGCTGTCCCATGTTAGTAGATTTACTTGCATGTAAAAGATCCTCAAGCCTAAATGACGCCTCTGAGCTAAATTCTAATCGCGTCTTTCTCGCCCAAGAGATACCTCCTTTCTCTGCTAGTTGGTGTAGGGAGCGTAGCGAAATTTGCGTGGTCAGACGGAAGAGCGGGCCTGATGGCCCGAGTCCCGCCACGTAAAATAAGGCAAATTCAATTCAATTCAATGCCATACGGTAGAATAGGTTGGAGTGTTTACGGTACATGAAGGAAACATGTTCTCGCTAGAATGATTGGCCGCACAGCCACTGTTTAGGCAGGAATATCAAATCAGTTCTCTTTTGAAATGGGCTCGAATGAGATAAATTGCGGCAACTATAAATTAACAGTGCTGCAACGTGTACATGTACAATTTGCAACTTGTACACTTACGTGGGATCTAATTAATTCACAATCCGAGCAATTGTAATTATAATGATTAGCTCGTTATAAAACACATTGAATTACTGAAGTAGAAAATTAACAGTCTTACACATGTGAGCATTGAATACGTAGTGATGTGAAGAAGGCAAGAAATGCCCGCGAGGTGGCAAGATATAAGTGTGCAAATGATATTGTGTTGTAATTCATTTTTAAAGTAGCATAATCAGCACATCGCACAATACACTAAACTACTGTACTAACTTATTGAACAATCTTGCAAGCGCGTACATTGCGATGTGAAAGAGAGAGAGAGAGAGAGAGAGAGAGAGAGAGAGAGAGAGAGAGAGAGAGAGAGAGAGAGAGAGAGAGAGAGATTCGTGTGTCAAGGAGTGAACTCGGCACTCTCGAACTGAATTGACTGCAGCGGAACGCTGGTGCAGGTGCCAAAGACTTAACGCGCTCGTCTGCTTGCAGCCAATGGAAATTTTTGTTACAGTACATTGTAACTTGTTTTTGTTATTAACAAATGAAATTAATTACAATGTTATTTCGCATTTTAACTGTGAGAATTACAATGCTACTTTTAGGTTTAAAATATTGAGGTGACAGTCGTTCGTATTGTGGCGCAATCCCATGCTGCCACGCCCTGAGGAGCCGTTGGTTCTGGGAACCCGAGACAAGGTTGGAATTACAAGAACAATGTTTCATGTGCGAGCTTCTTTGCAAAATGAAGATATGAAACGCTTTACAGAAATGACTTCTACTGAAACTTAACTACATTGATGTGCGTGTCTAAATAAATAAAATTAATTTTATAAATAGTTTGCATGTCCGAACTGGATCCCATATGAGAATTACTCTGAATTGAATCGACGAGCTCTCAAATTGAACCTTGCTATATTTTCACCGTAGGCTTTTCAACTACACAAAGTTACATAAATTTATCCTCAAAATGCATTGTTATTCAACTTTTTACAAAAGTTTTGCTTTTTGAAAAATACACGGTTTGACTATTGTTTGAAAAATACACAAAATTTGACTATTGTTTTTCTCTTGGTTCACCAATTTTTCAATCAAAATTGAAGGTATTTTCAGCCACATTAAAATTTTTGAGATCATAACTTTCTTGCAATGTTTTTACGTGAACCTATGAAACCGATATTCTACTAGATATCGCACTCATAAACAAATTTATAAACGTTTAACGTTCCGCTGTTTTGTGTTGTCGCCTCTCTCCTATAAGCGAAGGTCGAATTCCACGCAGCTAGCTGCAAACGCGAGGTCGGCGGCCGCCTTAGGTCTCCGAAGATCCTCTTGCGTCGCCGTCTTGTCACACAGCTGCGGGTCCTCTTCCTTCTGCCCCAGCCGGCCGTCCTCTTCCTCGGTCGCCACATCTTTGTATTTAAACTCGCTGACAGCGTTAAACTTCACGATGTCTGTGTTCGTGATTTTGCTGGTCACAGTTAAATCTTTATAAAATAATCGCTTTATAAAATAGGATAGTCCACTGAAGTGCCCTTTTTAGTTTTTACTAGTCATGTTTCTGGTGCAACTACCTCAGTGAACGACACTAAACAAATCTGCGATGCTCTATTAAACTGTTCAGCCACGTAATAATGTTCGTTTTCTGTCCGTCGTCTCTTCAAGAAACCAAAAACGTCTATTACATTTACCACAAAATGTAAATTAAAGTTTATCTCAATAACATACTATGCTTGTTACATCCTACTTATTTAATGATTTGAAAACTACTTCACGTAATTGTATAAGTAACACTCCTCAAAAAAGTGCTACTTTCACCTACGTGTACGCGCTATTCCCACTCCAGTCTATCATACGTGCGTTCTTGACGGCTGCAGAATTCAGGAGAAGGTTGATACCTCGTCCGCTAGTCAGTCGACTTGCCACCTCCAATCATCGCTGAGTGACGTAGGAAGGCTACTCCTAACACACCGATCGGCCGATTTTATCCTTCTATAATATTCTTAACGTCTTTTTCAGCTCCACTATTAGGTATCCGAAAAACTGAAGAAACATGAAAAATGTGATATAAACGCGAAGATAATCGTGAGATTTTCTTAAAATAAAATAGTTTGTATTCCTTTTGTTTCACAAATATTTACAAGTATTGGCAAAATATTTCATCTGAAGCGTAAAATCATTGCAAAGCTGTTCTTTGCTGTCAAATCTTCTTCGCGTTAACTCTTCTGAGTTCTTAATCTCTCAAGGGTTTCTAAGAAACTATGGGATCTTCAAAAAAATTGTTTTACCTGAATTTTTTGATAATTAAAACATTAATTTTCAGGAATGTATAATTCCTTGTTTCTCAGAGGTCATAATCATCTTAAGTGTCCAAAGGAAATTCTCGTTTTAAACCTTGAAGTCAGAAGCAAACAGATTAAAAAGCTAATTTTGTCTAAGTGGTGGTTTCGAGCTCTTCGATGTTCGTAAACATTACTTGTTTAAACATCGTTGTTCAATTGAAAAAGCAATGAAACGAAGTGTTTTTTTATTGCTGAATGGCGAATTGAGCAATCGCATTGAGGATTCTTTTGGATTGATCATCAATTTTTTTCACATGAGAAAAGTATAAAACATTTCCTAAGAAATTAATTCAATTGAATACTCTCCTACACATTCCTATATCCTAGAAGAAATCGGGTTATAGAATATATAAATTCCGTGTCTTTATCTCTAAACCGGCAATGTTATTCATTATTCGTTAAATAGTTATTAAATTTAATCTCAAAGTTGATGTCAGTGGCTAAGATCTAACGATTTCTCACAAAATTCGATTTTACGCGAATATCTAGAATCTCGTTTTGATTCTAACATACATTCTACGCTATACGGAATCCAAGGGAAATGATGAAGAGCTGAACATAAAATTACAGATAAGGCGCACTTCTTTCCCGTGAAAATGTGGCATCTGATTTCCCGAATTCTCTCTCTGGAGGTTGGATGCGCCTGCTAATCTCTTGCTACAATCTTCTTGCTCGCGCAGCACACTCTGCTATAAATGACGCGAGGAGGAACTTCGTATTTCTGAGACACACTACCTTGAATAACAATGAGTATAAATTTTACTTTCTCGTATACATACGTATAAACGCAGTAGTATAAAGTTAAGTAATACTGCGGCAAAGAACAGGGATTTCTCGACGCGTTATGCCTGACAAAGAAAAATTGAATAAATCTTATTGTAATATATAGTACCTTACTTTCTCTAATATGATATGTAGTCATCTATCTCGAATTGTGGGCACTTCATAAATTGAAAAAATGTTTTCTTTTTCAAACATGCGTCCGTCTGTTAACAACCCTAGCGCCTAAACTATTCGTACGATTTGTTCAAAAGCGAATGTTCTCCGATTGATCTGGCACGACTCACCACTCTGCGATTTTGAAAAACACTTTAAATTTTGGAGGTACTTAATATGAATGCGATATTTTTAAACTATCCCCAAAACCAGCTCCAATTTTTTTCTTTAAATTTCTTGTAAGAGTAGAGTGAAATACTAGACTCTATAGATAAGATTTTCAGTGTTTAATTTTCGAAAATTACAGAAGGTCAAAATTTTTTGCCAATTCCGACAATACTGAACTACGATATTGAAAACAGCGATTTTTTCTTTAAATGAAATTTCAATGGAAACATGAATGGCAAAGTCTCCCGAATTTCGCTACAAAGACGGAAATTCATGACGGCAAAGCCGTCGAAAGTTGGCTCCCTAAATAAATATATTAAGGTGATGAAATATTCAAACAACATACGTAACTACACTCTCGTAATGTCCATCTTAAGAACCATACTAACTTATTTTACCATTCTTCTATTGTTAGTAATTGTGGTTTCCGACTACAATAAAGTAGATTAGGCCATTTATTTAATGTATATTGTATTGGTGTAACATTAAGTTTTAATAAACAATGCATATTTATTGTTTCATTCACATCGTCCGACCAACAATGAGAAGAATTCTAAGAATTGCAAACTCTCGTATCACGGCGTTGCCATTTACGATTGTGAACTGACGGCCCGTGAAAAGAAGTGCGAGAAATTCGAATATGCAGTTTCGAAGAATTTACAAAAAATATTTGGAAAAATAAAAATAAAAATATGCCGAAAATGGGACATGCCCATCTAGTTTATTATCTTTGATTTATTAGAGGAAAAAAAATTAAAAATTTGAAGCAGTTTTTAAGAAAATAATTCTTAAAAATTCACTCCAAATTACTTAAAAGCTACTGCATTTCCGAAAGCTTATACATGTCTTATTTAAAGGCGTGTTTCAAATGAACCAATTCGTAAGGGAAACTTTATCTTCAATATTGCAGTTGTGGGAAGAAGCCGGATTAATGTTTGCATTTATGCAACTTCAGAGAGTTTATAAAATGCGACCTACGCCATTTCTTTAAGCGTCTTTTGATCTATCCGGTGAAAAAGATATTTTCATATAATGTGTGTAAATTTTCCACGTAATATAAACAACATTTTTTCTAAAACTGAATAAAAATAGAATACAAAAGGTTTTGTAAACTTGTATTGGAAAAAGAAGCCTGATACAATCCTCAGACAAAATAGAAATGCATTTCACAGGACCATGATTAGACAAGTATTCTAAAACCATGAAAAATAATTATTTATGCACTAAGGGCGATATAAGGGTTCTAATGACCATGCGGCGCCAAAACGCCAGAAGGTCTTTGGTCCGAGAGCGTTTTGTCACCCGAGGTCATTAGAACGAGTGGTACATACGTGGCACATACATAATTTTATTTTTTACTTAATTTCATTGATTCAGACATACATACTTACTAATTGACTATGCATGTTAACTTGACTTGGTTTGTCTTTTCATATATCATCCCATCATACTCTTTCATTATTCCCTCACATAATTCCCTCTCACAATTCCCTCTCATAATTCCCTCTCATAATTCACTCCCATAATTCACTCTCATAATTCCCTCCGTATGGGAACATGTAACAGTATTGAATTGTTTTCATATTTCCCTCGTAACCACAATCCTCTCGATCCAGATAAGTTATGTAGAGTACATCGAACTCCGTATTGAAGGCAATAATTATCCATAACGTATCAGTAAAAAATAAATGACTTTTTTCAAGGTAACAAGATAGTTGTTTTGACAACAATCGTTTTTAATGGATATTAAAAAATAACGAACTTCACTTACGAATAGCAATGCACAAAAGTTGCCATTTTATGCAGTTGCAGAAAAAAACATTTTTGAGAAAATGCTGATAATGGAAATAAAAAAAAGTAATATACCCCCAAAATCAATATATCCGTTTCAAATTCAAGGGGTCACGACATAAGTGAGATCGATTGGGTAATATTAATTTTAGGGAAAATCCTGGGCGTTTTTTAGCCGCGACTGTTGTTCACAGACAGTTTGAACATAAAAAAAATATTTTCCGATTTTTCCGATCCCTGAAATATTTTTTGTCGTAGTTTGAAACACATGTGCAATGTTGTTCTGAGGAGATAAGTAACGAAACAATTATTGTAACGAGAAAGACTAGATCGGTTCATTGTTAGGAATATCGGTTATTTACAAGAAATTAATTGATAGATCCAGAATGAAACAGTCCCTTTCATGTCTGACAGAACTACCTTCAACTTTTGCTCATTCCTTTTTCTGGATGCCATCTATCGGCCTCTGAGCCTCTCGCGTAGTCACTACTGCTTCCCTGGGAACTTTACCGTTGAGAAGACTCTCGAACATTCTACCGAGGTATCTCTTAGGCCCATCTCACTCCTGTACCTTTTTACGAACTACATTGGTGCCTGAGGTAGCCCATAGGAAGTAGAATGTTTGGCGTTAAACAACCCTAAGACCATATTTACCCACGTACTTTGGACAAACGATTATAGGTGTTTGACGATCGCGGGCAAGCGCACAGTGGCTCTGTCACATCAGAAACAGCTGTGTGCACTCGTCCGTTTGCGAAAACTTTCAACATCTAAACAAAGCGTGTTAATAGAGGCTTAGAATTAGAATAGAATCTGCCAACTACATGTAGGAGACTTTCCTATGCTTCTCCTGACCAAGGATTTTCAATTTCGCATACTTTGAAGAGCTCGTTTCCTTACACAAAATTTTGCATTTTAATAACACACTCTTGAAGGGTGCTTCTGTCCATCTGACGGTGCGATCTCCCTTCCGAGTGCCGTCCATCGAGCTGGCTACCTGCTCCCGCGTGCCTGGCAGACCGAGTCGGGTCGAGTGGGTTCGGATCGGGGCGAGTCGGGCCAAGCCGAGCTGGAGTTGCGGGGCATTGCATGACGGATGCACCGGCCCGCCTGCCCCCATTCTATTTTTGTGGTGGTGCTCCTTAATTGGTGTTAAAACGGTTTGCGGAACGCGCGGGGGTCCTCGCGACTCAAAAAGAAGCCGCACGCGGTCGCCGCTTTTAGAAGCAAAAATCCCGTTCACTAAAATAGAATGGTTCATGAAGATTTTCGTCTTCGCTCTATTAATATCCGTACTTGTGATTTCATGTGAAAATTATACATTTCAAAATTTTGGACTCATATAATTGGAATATTAGATGGGAACATCCAATTTACACAATGTCACATACAGACATATTTGCATGTATTTTTAATAGATATTTTCGACATCATGATCTGGATTCTTCGTCCAGTCGTTTACCTAATTAAGTAGTCCATAATAAATTGCAAAAAATACATAACAATGCCAGAATTGTGTTCTTGTATTAATCTATTAAAAATGAGACTTGATAATGGGATTAATAATGAGTTTTAATGCGAGAATTATTATATTACATTATTATGTAATAGAACAGCCAGTGTAATTTGGCAGAAATGTATAATGAAGAATATTGTAAACTGGGACTGAGTGCAATTGATTATATAAATATTAATACAAATATATCGGCTGAAATATCCTGTGGTGTTGCAAGTCCTCAACTAAAGAATCGTTGGCAGTTTTTCTAGGATCAAACTTTCGACATTTGTGAATAGCTATTCCAAACTATATCACTGCCTGGATGAGAATTGTTGAGGTGAGCTGCTGGGATGATCCCTCAATTTCTTATGGGCAATTCCTCACTAATTTAAAGAAAAACTCTGACAAGCGTCGGATATCCTAAAAACATGAACCATTACCGAATCCGTCCCTGCTCTTCCCTACCTCGCCCGCATTAACCGAACTCACGATTCATTGATTAAATAATGATTCCTGGCGCTTTAAGGTCATTAGACTTGTAATGGTAGTGCATGTTATTATCGCGGGAGGTGGCGGTTATCTCCTCCCGCTGGATGGCGAGATACTACACCGATCTACCCGTGAACTTGCGGCTTTCACTTCAATAGGTACCACCACCAACGGGGCACCGCCTCGGTTGGAACAAGCTCGACGCTCCCGACATGTGTGATAAGCAAATGAGTTACATAAGCAACAGAAGAATAATGCAAATATATTGGTAATATAATGTGGTAATAAAAATATGATCTTCATAATTGCACTTGTGGGAAGACGTCGAAAAAATTTTGAATTGCTGCAGTTTTCGAAAAATCAGGGGTTTTCAACAAAAATGAGACGTACACCATATTGTTAAGAGACCATTACGCTATCGGACGTCAAGATTTAATAAAACTATTTGGTGCTGCTTTTGAGAAAAATGTTTCAAAAAGCCTATATTTTACACAAAATAACGCGACATTTTCTCAAATTTTCGAAACATTGTACTTGATCTTACTTAAAAATCTGTTGTAAATAAGAAATATCATTGAGGAAAAAGCCTCTATCTTCATTATTTTAGTGTTAGATATATGCTGAAAAGAATTGAACTTTTGCAACTTCCGATAAATCATATGTTTTAACGAAAATTAGATCTGAACCATGTTCTGAAGCATCCTTTTCACTATCAAATAACATTATTTAATCAAAAGTTTTGGACCCATTCTTGTGGAAAATTTTGAAAATGTCCCAGAGTCTTCCCCCCAAAATTAAAATATCAGTTTCAAATTCAAGGGACCGTGACATCATTCAGATCGATTGACGAATATCAGTTTTGGAGAAAATCGGCTAAACGGTTTAGGCGCTAGCGTTGACCGTTTTGGTACCGTAAACTCCGATGAGGATGATTTGGTAAACCTAAAGCAATATTTATTTTTTATGTTCCTATTAAACAGCTTACAATGGACAGTGAAAACATCAAAATTTCATACAAAGCCGAGTGTAAAATAACTCAAAAGGAATAAACTCTACGAAAATAATTCGAGAGATTAATAAGAAAATGTATATGGGTTCAACGACCTTCCCTTCAAAATTCTATTGTAAAGTAAGCAATAACAATGAAATAACTCAAAACAGAGAAATACCTGATTCATTACATCCAATTCTTCCACGGGGCCATTATTCAACGGGATTGTAATATTCTTAATAATTTTTTTTTAATTTCACATCACGTAATCAATTTAGGAGGAAATTTTGGTCACCGAAGAGAAAAAAAATCATGACATTTGTTAGAACTAATTTTATTTTTACTTTGATATACTTATAATAATAATAATAATAATAATAATAATAATAATAATAATAATAAAATCCCCCAGAGCTAACAACCCTGGGGGATAAAAATTGGATTCAGTAAAAATACTGATCCCCCCCAATTGAAGTTACATGCACCTGCTACCGCGATATATGATACTGAGCCACGGTAAATGCAGGATGTATGAACGCGTGGTCCTAGTTGGCCGATTCGCGAGCAAATAATAATAATAATAATAATAATAATAATAATAATAATAATAATAAATCCGCCTAGGGCATACACAATCTTGCAGTTGGTGTTCGAGCTTGATTACCCTTATGAACCTGAGAACTCTGTTGGTGGTAGTAACCGAGACGAGTTGTATGGCCTCCCTTGCAAATACGTTGGAGATAAGGGGTCAAAGAATAACTCCAGAAGATAGCCACAATGGCAGGTGTTAGAACAAGCCATAAACTCTTTGCTTCAAACATAAATGAATGCATTGTGCGTCGCGGAATTGCGTACGCTTTGAAATAATATGTACCTGACGCGGTCACGTGTTGGGTTCACATTACCTCTAAGTAATATATGTTCCACACTCCATGCCCGAATTTGATATTGGACGCACGTATGAGCTCACGCCAGCTCTTCCTTGTATAATCTCATCGTCACAAACTTCTTACAGATTCTTGTAACTCTACCCACGTATACCGTTCTCGGAACGCGTGACCCTTCCGAGATTTTTTACACCACTGAGCTTATTCAATGATTTAGCTAAATAAAATGTATTGTGACATCATGGATACTCACAGACACAGAGCTTCCATAAAACAAATAATTATTTACAAATAAAACACAACAAATATTTTCAATGATTTTACACTTTACACCCTAGCTCTGATAGACCTGCAATTCCCTGATCGCGGGAGCGATCCCAACCCGATTGATGATTGGTTTCAATTGTGGCACTCGCCACTCCTACATCTGAAGCACGCACAAAGCCAAGCTTCCGTGGCCGGATGTCACACTGGGACACAAAGTCCGTACAGGCCTACTAACTGATGGTTTGCCTCGATCGCAGGAGCGTTCTTACCCGATTGAGAATCGCCCGGGAGGCGTGGCACTCAATCACTGCTTGCCTCAGAGCACGTACACAGCATTGCTCCCACGTGACCGCAGTCACCCAAGGACGCAGTCCTCCACAGGCTCGTCAACAAGTGACTTGCCTCTCGAGCCCTGCTCGCCGCTGCACCGTCGTGGCACCAAGGTTTTGTTCAACTGCACGAGGTTCTCCCACTATCTCCAGAACTCACTCACTGGCTCTGTGCACTCCCTTCTATACTCCAGGTTCACGTGTCCTACTACGTCACGCCGTTCCCGCAACGCCTTTCTGCTCGCCATGAGGTTTGGGTGTCCGTTCCATAAGATCGTAGGACCCCAAAGCCTCGTGTCTTCCTTTTGCCGCGTGCTGAGTTTCAGGAAAAACCCTTCTCTCCCTCCTGTGGAGAGGTGATTTTGTGTTACAAATCCCTTACCAGGCGTCCCCAAATAGCTGCCCCGAGATTCGTTTGCTGTTACGTTACAATATCATAATTTTCCACATTTAAATCCCTGAACAATCATGCAGTCTATTTTAATTACAACTTATGAATATTGTTGGTTCAATTCTAGCAGTATTGTTAGGCTGTTTTCCAATGGCTAAAATTGTAATTCAGCGGAAAAGACATATCGCGTCGTTGCAATCGGACGCATTCCGAGGCAGTCGCTTGTGAGTGCGCACGGGAAGCGGACTTGCTGCCAATCGCTTCCCGGAATGACGCAATCTGTGCCACTCAAACAAATCATAGTATGTTAATTGACTACAAATCTGGTTCATTCTGATGTGTTCCACAAGTGCAGTTACGTATCATGTTGTTATCAAGTGCGAGCCATGAACAGTGATATTCTAATGCTCACATCATGCAAAACATGTACTGTCGACTCGCAAACTAGTGTTTTTCACAATGCACTTTCAACTTAAGTGTAGCACGTTAATCATCTACAACTTTATTTCCGCTGTTTACGTGTTGTATTAAACTGCTGCACATAATAGCACCGGCAAGAACGATTTTTGACGCCATTCGGCTTTTAAACGATGCTTGTGTCAACATTTTCTATGGTATATAGCACAATCTTCAAACTGCAACAATGATCTGTGTATGCTGGTGGATAGGAGAGCAGTGCTTCTATCTTCAACGCCAGTTACGTTCGCGTTCATATCACCAGTGTTATATCATCTGTATTTTGCGTAAGGCAGTTGCGTAACAGTGCTTCTGCGTCGTTACGTGATGCTCATCGCACGCTCAACGCCGGTCAGTGCGAGCTTCGCTTTGAAGGTCACCACCGTCACCTCACAATGCCTCAACGTCTGCCCTGTGACGTCATCTATATGCCACTTCAGCCAACGTTAAGCATATTTTGTTTTCTTTGCACTGTATTCTTCTTTTGGGTCGTAGACTGCAGTGAATACGCTCGATGTTTGTATTGTCAGCAATAATTTCAATAGTTATTTTTATCATTTCTATTAATTTCATTTAAAACACCCACGGTGTAATTACGAGCCATTTCTCTTGTCAGAGAATGCAGTCAATTAATCTGTTTTATTGTATTATGCTCAGTTTCACTTAATTATACGTCTTAATCTTGTCTATGCCTACTGATTCTCCCAATAATAGTAACATTCCCTGTTAATCATACTAATTACAGGTAGGCGCAAATGATCACGAGAAATAAGCATTCTGGTTCTTCGAAATCTATCGTAAAGGTGTTGTGCTGGTGTTTCAACTTCACTTTTTCATCTTCATTTCACTGCCAACTTCATCAGCCCAAATAGCAGAATGCGGAATAGCAGATGGCGGAAGAGGCACTTCGAACAACACGGCAGCATTCCATCACTAGCGGGCGGCTGTAGCATTTGTTTCCATGTTAGGAGCGGCTGCAACGACCATAGAAAGTTAAGTAGAGAGGGAAGAATCATGAACCTTTCGACTTCCCGTTATAGACCCATGCACAGTACAGTAGCGAAATTGGGTTGGCACACCAAACCACTGATTAAAGTGGAGACCCGAACCTCGCAATATCCAGCAAAGGATGCTCCAAAGCCACTGTGGGTCGCAGTAACGGATGGCAGGAAATGTGTGAAGTATGAAGTCGAAATTGCTTCCTGCGAATCTTTACTTAAAACCAATAAGAAAAATGGATAGAATAAGAAATGTAATTAATCTTAACGTGCCTTGTTCTACCAATGTCCCATACTTACTCAGAAACCGAATTAGTGTCACCATCTTAAAAATTCCTTATATATTAGTCCCAGGGATCTAGAGTCGGTAACAGCGCAAAGCCATCGTCAGCGATGGACACGAGCTGAATTGAAGGAGATGATGAGATTCTTTTACTATGTAAAAGCGAAAAGGGGGCTCGTAAATACTTTTCAAATTATGAAGAGATCGAAACCCAAATATGAGACCTACCGTAGATTCAAAGAACTTTGTCAGTCAACCACGATACAAACTTAGCCGTGGAAAATTCACAGCAGAACAACTTGCTGATATTCAAGGAAATGCGGAGTATGTTTTTCGATCGAATTACCCACATGACGAACATGTGGAGTTAGAAACTAATGGTCCTATTAAATGTTCATCTCTTTCCAATGAAATACTCATGTGTGGTAAAAATTCATCTGGCATCAAATCACTCGATAGTACATGATGCGAAATCTCCTTCGTCGCAAGATAGTGTTTGTGAACTTCCATTCGAATCTCGTGCAGCGTTGAGAAGAATATAACTCTGTCTTAAACAAGGTGGTACAGGCCCTAGGTAGAGATTTAGATATTAATGAAATCAATCACATCGTGTCTGCAGCTGGATCTCTGGTATCTCAGATGATTTCGGGGCCAGAGAAGAACACCGGCGGCCGACAGTCAAACACAGTAAAAAGCCCTGTATTTCCATGGACAAAAAATATTACGAAACGGGTAACGGATAGCTGACACTCGGCGTGAAATATCACTCAGTGGAGGCATTTTCTAAATAAACACGCGCATCTAAAGTTCAACAAAAATATTCCATGCTGAACAAAAATACCAAATTTAAAATTACTTCGAAGGCTGGGAAACTGAATATACCCCGAATTGATAAGATCCAGAATTAGTGGATTAAGAAATTAACAGCATTACATTATCATCTAGCAAAGGATGTTAATAAAATTTTAGAAAACCAAAAGGAACTCTTGGAATGGCTCACATGCGGTATCACGTATTTGCTACCCAAAGCGGGAGACAGCTCTTGGCGAAGAACTACAGGCCAATCACTTGTCTGCCAGTACTGTACAAAGTTATAACTGCAGCCATAGCTGACAAAATGCCCAGACTCTTAGAGAAGAACCATCTGTTGCAAGTAGAACTAAAAGGATGTCGTAAATGTTCCTATGGCTGTCAAGAAATCTTGCCACTAAATAAAGTCATCTTGAATGATGTAAGGAAACGAAAACATTATTTAAGCATGGCTTTGACTACCAGAAGGCCTTTGACAGTTCAATACATGATTGAATTTTGAAAACCCTCGAAATGTATCGATTTCATCCTAGACTTATTGAGATTTTCAAGGCTAGTATGAAGTCATGGACTAAAAGTTTATTAATATTCAGCGGAAAGGAAGTAGTAGAGACAAAAAGTGTTCATATTAACAGAGGTATTTTTCAAGGAGATTTACTATGCTCTCTGCAGTTTTTCATTAGTTTGATCTTACTTTATAGACAGTTGTCGCCAACTGGCTTTGGTTACAGACTCCAGGATGATGAATGCTCAGTATCACGTTTGTTTTACATGGATGATCTTAAAGTGTTTGCTAAGAATTGCTATTCTCTCCTAAAGGCAGTCTGCCATCAATGATTTTAACAATCTACATGAAATTTAGCCGTATGAAGTGTGCAAAAATCAATTTAAAGAGAGGCAAAGTAGCAACGTCAGAGAGCATTGAAGTTAATGTACACACTCTGATTCAATGTCTTGAGCCAGTTAATATAACAAATATCTCACATTAAAGAATGTGCGAACATCTTGAACAACACAATGAAAGAGAGAATTCGCAGCGATTACTACTGAAGTGCGAGACAGAAATAAAGTATCTGGAATTGGCAGTAGGGCGGTCCCTTTAGCCGAACACAGTTTGTACTGACCTGAACAATAAATTCGAACCATGGATCAAAAAAAGAAAACTGCTTACAATGCATCATGTTACCCACACTTTACATACCGGTCCACTAAATAGACCTTATATGTTACATAAGAAAGAAGAAAGAGTTCTCAGACAAATTGAAACCTCCTGGCTCAATGCAATAATCGGGATGGGATAGTATGTAGTCAGTAATCAAGATGACCCACTAATGAGAGAGGTAATTAAATTTGATCGCAGAATGGAAAACAAAGGCATTGTTAGTGTAGTAAAGAAGCATTGAGACGAAAGTAAGACACACAGGAAAGCACAGTCACTGACCTTTGATGCTACTAAACAGGAAATATGGGACATTAACTATATTAAGGAAATAATGGAAAGACATACCATTCCATGGACAGTATCTATAAAAAGAATGGTCATGGTGGAGATCAATAAAGATCAAACAATGTGACTTAAACGGGGAAGAATGAAGCCGGAATCGTATGCAGTTCTAAAAGCTGCCCAAGATCAGGCATTGAGAAAACGACATTATGATAATGCGGTTCTCAGAATTTCCCAAAACAACAAATGCCACATTTGCAAGGAAGCATTGTCACATTGTCTCAGTTTGCCCAATTATAGCAAAGACCGAATACCTGAAAAGACACGACAGTCTGTGTCTGTAGTTACCTCCACAGGCAGATCTGTACCACTCTCAAAGTTCCAAACGCATGCTCCATGAGGTACGCACAATCAGCCGCCAAAACCGGTGACTGCTGGACTGTGTACTATGCTGTACGACTAACAATTCAAACTGATCGCACGCTTGTGACAAACAAACCGGGTATTGTTATCCGAGGATTGAAGAAAAACATCTCCACTTGTTGAAGAGGCTGTGTCATGGGATGAAAACGTAACCCAGGAGGCAGAGAAACGTCCTAAATACAAGAGTTTGGAAATCGAGATCGCCCGAATATGGAGCGTAAAATATCTGATTGTCCCGATAATTATCGGAGATCTGATATTTTTTCGTAAAACTTGTGTAAGAACGTGCCTAAACTCCCAGATCATTCAAAAGACTAGGAAGTTCAAGAAATTGATTTATTTGGAACAGTTCACATTTTGCGCAAAGTATTGAAGAGACATTGACAGTCCTTAGATCTGCTCCTTTGGAAGCTAGTTGCAACCTGAAGAACATTCTATACTCAACCAGTTCACAACTTCTTTAATCGTGAATCAGAGGTGCAATAATAGTAATAATATTAACAATTAAACCTAATATTAATCTAAATAAATACTGTAAACCTAGTATAGCTGGCCCTGCTCTATACACAGCTACATTTCAAGTTGGTGCGCGCGCGTGCGAGTCGGCCTCGCTTTATTCTAAAGGGCGCAAGGCAACAGCAAGCTAACCGCTTCAACAAGCAGCGAGACACAGGAACGACTCTGCGACAGCCCGGGGCCCGCGCACATACGGGCGCTTTAGCACCACAGAAGATAGAAGTAATTGAGTCAGAGCTGCAGCGTTAAGAGAGTAAGTGAGCGAGTGATCGAGTGTTGTGACCGTTACGTACAATTTTATGCACTGATGACAAAGTGGTGATATAAGAGACTAAAAATAAACTTCAAATGTCCATTTTTATCTTAAAAAACTCTTGAATATAGATTTAAAATGTTTGCTCAAAAATGAAACGTCATTCTATTTTGAGGCAAATATCTAGTAAGACGCTAAACAACAATAGGAAACTACATTATAGAACAAGTTAGAAACTTCAAGTACTTAGGCAGTCAATGTAGATCGTGACGTGGAAGATAAGCTAGTAAAATTCCGAAATGTTTATGGAACGATGCACAAGTTTTTCAGAAACCCAACACGAAAGGAGACACGGCTTAAGCTTTACTCCACAATTGCATTCCCCACACTTATGTATGCCAGCAAAACATGGGTGGACACGAAAAAGATCAAAAATAAAATACGAACGGCAGAAATGAAATTCCTGCGAAACACACTAGGGTGCTCGCATTTCGACAATAATTGGGATTCTGAAATAAGAAATGTTTTAAATGTCAAAGAATTGCACAAAACATTCCCTAAAATAAGTTTAAATGGTACAATCATGTATCAATAATGCCAACGCACTTCCATCATGACTATGAACAATAGAACAGAAGGAAGAAGGGACATTGGTAGACCGAGAAGAAAAACGGGTAACGGAACAGATCACATGACCTACACTCTGTCGGGAAGATAATAATAATAATAATAATAATAATAATAATAATAATAATAATAATAATAATAATAATAATAATAATAATAATAATAATAATAATAATAATAATAATAATAATAATAATAATAATAATAATAATAATAAATCTCCCAAAGTCCATCCCTACGTCCGAGAAATTGAGAACTTAGCCATGTGAGACACGGGCAACTTTAGAAACTTTGGTGCCAATCAGGGCGATGGCACACCCATATAGATATGGATACACGGAATATGCATCGTAAGGCCTCGGAAAAGCACGCCGGGGCGCCTTCGGAGCCACCACTGGAGGTGATAGCATGTGGTGATCAGGAGCTGAACAGGTGGGCCTTGATCGGCGATAACCCCGAATATACTACAGCCGAAGAAAGCAGCACCCATCCATCTCCACTTATTGCTGCACCTGTCGCAAGTGCTTCCCAGAGAAGCAATCTATTGCTTCCAGAGACCACTGCCGCAGACAGGCAACGCACAAGGATGAAGTGGACTACAGAAATAAATACCTTCATCATGCGTGAACACTACAATACTACCAAAATGAAGACTGACTACCGACAAAAGTTACATCAAAGATTTCTTCATCGTTTCCCTGATTCTGAAGTTAGTGAGCGAAGAATAGCGGACCAGCGTCGAGCAATTGTTCAGAAAAATCTACTCTCCTCTCCAGTTTTGGAAGCAATCAAGGAAGAAGTGAGAAAAATGCTTAACTGCTCAAAACCTAGTAATCTGAGGGAAGTGGAGATATCAGCTGTGCAAACTCAGGATGACAATGGGACAAGCATGTCTGAAAGTATTGATGATAAGAGTGGTGAAGAGGTGCAAATTTACAATGAATTTGCAGTCGCACTTGCGGAATTTGAAGGAACTGACCCACTGACCCGCTATCTCATTCTCACACAAAATTGCTCGAAGAAACTAGCAAGAACAATCAGCGTCTTGAATGACAAGGTAGTGCCACAACATATACAACAAAGACCATCATTCAAAGAAGTACACACAGCAATATATTGTGCTGCGGTTGTGGCTTCAAGATGTAACGGTTCCAAGATTTTCAACCGCGCCGCAACTGCCCACAATGATGGAAGTGAAAAACGAATGCCACCTTGGGAAAGACGGCTGGTGAATCGTATAGAACGCACTGGGAGAGATATTGTGAAACTCACACAATTTAAAAAGGAAATACCTCGGAAAACTGAGAAGGAAAGTGAATAACATCGTTATAAAAACAAAAATACATACGAAGCATGAGCCCTTGAATTCAACATAACGACAAAAGGTTTTGACGTTAACAAAATGCCTTTGACGTTACAGGAATTGCACTACGAGGAAGGAACAGAATACTCTTTTTAACAGAAACCAGAAAGCATTCTACTGGAATATGTCAAAAGTCAAGGGCTTGTAAGTGATATGAAAGAGTCAAAGCTTCCCTCAAAAGAACAGATAGAGGACTTCTGGAAGCCTATCTGGTCATCTGCTGTCCAACAATCCAGATATGACGTGGATTGAAATGGAATATGAAGACACCGAGATATTCACCCACACAGATACTATACACATCCGCCGAGGGATTTTTCAGGGTGACTCTTTAAGCCCTTTATTGTTCTACTGGGCTTTGAATCCCCTGTTAACTCTACTAAATTTATCTAAATATGGCATCACTCTTAAAAAAGGGAACTCAACTCATTTTCGTGTCTCGCATTTTCTTTACATGGATGACTTGAAGCTCTATCCACTCACTGAGAGTCATATGAGGAAACTAATAAACGTGATGGAGAAGTTCAATGACGACATCAAGATGAAATTCGGATTGGATAAGTGCAGGAGAGTGAATATCATCCGGAGTTATATGCGAGTTATAAATTTGAAAAATGATAATGAACCAAAGATTACCTTCATGGAACCCCATAAACTTAAAAATTCTTGGTTTTCCAACAGTGACTCCGAATCAAACACACTGTTACTAAGAACATACTAAGATCTGAAGAGTGTAAACGTGTAAAACTCAACTCTGCTAGAAACCTTGTGCAGGCCATCAATTCATTTGTTATTCCAGTGCTGACATACTCCTTTGGCGTTATTAAATGGAGCGAAACCGACCTCGAGAACATCCAGAGGACAATTCGAACCGCTATGACTCAACACCGAAAACATCATTCCCATTCAAGTACTGAGCATTTTACACTACCAAGACCGCAAGAAGAGCGAGGTGTTGTAGATTTCATAAATCTACACAGATCTCAAATTGCATCACTCAGAAGATACTTCCTGAAACATTGTGGGAGAGTTCAGCAAGCAGTGAGCGCAGTTGATAATAACTAGAGACCTCTAAACTTGAAAAAGTTTGATCCGCCTGTTCAGCCAATCACTGAAACGGAAGAGAAGATAACCTCATGAAAAGCGAAGGCACTGCACGGAAGATACCCCTAAGAGCTGAGTTAACCTGAGTTAACCAATCTCTGCGTGGAATGCAGGGCTCCAGCACGGGGATATCTTTCTCGAGACAGAATCCTTCATGATAGCTGTCCAGGACCAAGTGGTGCCAACCTTTAACTACACAAAACACGTTCTGAGAGATTCTACGAATCTCGTATCATCCATTCCGACTCGTGTAGAAGATGTGAGGCTGCAAGTAAAACTATCCAACACGTGACGAATGGATGTAGCGGCCACGCACAGTTGGAATACAAAAATATGCACGATGAAGTGGCAAAGCCGGTCCACCAATTATTGGCATTGTAATTATTGGCGGACTTACTCGCCACTTCCGTGCCGTATTATAAATATGTGCCTCAGAACGTGCTTGAAAGTAGTGAGCACACTCTCTACTGGGATCGCTCCATTATCACTGACAGACACCTCGGTGGCAATAGACCCGATATAACTTACATTGGTATATACCATCAGCAGGTTTTCCTTATCGATATATCAATACCCAATACCCACAACATATCAGGAAAATATCAAGAGAAGATCCAGAAGTATACCGATCTCGCCCTTAAAGTCGCAACTCAGTGGAACTTCAGTAAAGTGACAACTGTGCCTATAATAATATCAGCTACTGAAGTGATCCCGAAAATGACACTTCGGGCACTGGAGTCTCTTCACTTGAATGCCAGGAATGTATACAATATGCAAAAGTCAGTCAGCTTGAATACATGCCGTATTGTTAGAAGCCACTTAAATCTTCAGTAAAGCAACCGCACACCTGGTCATCATTCCTGTGAGTGGTTAACATACCGACCAGTAGATACTGTAAATATAATAATAATAATAATAATAATAATAATAATAATAATAATAATAATAATAATACCCGTGAAGTGCCAGGGTCTTTCGTAGAATAGCATCATGGGATCTCTGCCCATCGTAAGAGGTGACCAATCGGAGAACCTGTCTGTCGTCCCTACCTAGTAACTCCAATGACCCCGGTTCTTGGCAGGTGGATCGAGTAGCTTATCGTCTTCCGTCATTTTCCCCAACCTATTCTATCATCCTATCCGCACTTTTGTTTGCTTAATCCCCCATCTCCCAAAGGCCAACCGTACGAGTGAGCACGAAACACCTTTGCCACTTGGTGCAGTAGGTGCAGTTTGAACGCCTTTCACGTACTTTTTCAATAGATCGAGAAGACTGTTGGTATTGCACTTCTGTTGTTTTCGTGGTCTGATGTTTTTCTGGATATTTGAGAATATATAAGTTGTTGCTGTAATTCATTTATTTGCTGTTTTAAAATAATTTATTCTTGTTGATGTTCAATTATATATAGTTTTCCTTCAATATAATTTTAGAGCTGTGTAGTTCGCAATTACCAGTTATACTCATTTACATTTTAAGAACTTTCAGTCTTATTACACTCCATCGTTCAATTTAAAATAAATAAGGTTGTGACAATTTGCTACAGTTGAATTAATTTCGGCCATACTTCCCATTTTAGCAGAAGACAAATAACTTACATACTTGGATGTCGGGGACAGAACCGCCATACATGGTCAGAACACTAGATGATCACTTACTTCATGACACATGATAAATTTCAACGTAACTATTTGAAAGAACTTAAATTAAGAAGCCTTATTTGCACTGACACTAAACAAGTATTTTCGCTTCATAACTCCCCCGGCTATCGATTTATAATTTCAGTTACAATATGTTACTTATTTCGTGATGATATTGTCAAGCAATTGATTTTTCGCGAGTAAATCTGGATTAGGTGAAAAATGTAATTAAACCTTTTCAAATCGACTAATTCTATTAAATGTTATGTACATTTTATGTCGTAATGTTTTCTTTATTGGTATATTTCTTGTAGGCGATGGAATGGCTTTGGAAATGATCTCAGGCGCAATGTGACTGCCGCCGCCCCTATTTCTTCTGCGTCAATACTCTCAATCCCTAGGATGAATTCATCTATCATAGGTAATGCTCATGCTAGTTATGATTGGGGCACATATAATGTATCATTGGCAATTTAGTCATTGGCATCTCAGTCACTGGCAGTTGGTTGAGAATGTTCTTTTGTAATAGTTAAGTATAAAAGAATCAGATGGCGTTATCTTCCGCTCAGGGACACACAATTTCTAAAATCTGACTGAATAACGTGTTAGAGAGAGTAATTTCCTACGTATTGGAACAGAATTTATCCACTTTTCTGTTCCAGGGTCCCTCAATACGAATTTTAGTGTCCAAAAATCGCCTCAGCATTGCATCACTCTATTGTCCGTCTCTCTCTCTCTCTCTCTCTCTCTCTCTATATATATATATATATATATATATATATATATATATATATATATATATATATATACACAGATATACATGTATACGTATACGGGAAAGTAACTAGTGGTGCTACAGAATGGCACAGACTTTCTCGTATTCGTTTTCTATTTCCTTTGGACTCAGCCAGCTATGCGTACGTGCCATATATTCTTGCCAGCTGCCATCTATCGCCACCGAAAGTATATTTTTTTTAAAAATTCTTAAGTTTTCGGTTTCCTAATAGTTGAACGGAAATATTATTTTAAGAATATTAAAGAACAGTAAAATCTCGTCCTAAATTGCAACTTCATTTGAAAAATTCGGAGCCTTTTTTAAGAAAATGGCGCTTAAGCACAACAGTAAATTCGAGACTTTATGGTCTTTTTCACAGACAATTTCTGAGTTTTCCAAACACTTCATTTGAATTCATTTGAAGCACTTTTAGTCGCAAATACAATAGTGTTTACAAATTATTGTAAATTTGCCTATTAATGCCGTGCGAGAAGTTTCAAAAAATTTACATTTATTTTGAACAAACAAAAAAATAAATTAACTTTGCGTCATATTAAAGAGTGCAATTAGCACTATCCTTTCGGAATGTTTGAAGTAAAAGTTTGCAGCCGTTTTTTGAGAATATGTTTCAGCGTTTCTGGAAATGCGAAATTGCGAGCTAGTTTTGACAAAAAACGTTTGAGTTTTCGAGAAATTGTATATGTTTATATGACAATATTTAAAGCACATGTACACATAAATATAATAATGTGAACGAATTGCCACTAATGTAAATATTAATGACGTGTGAGACTAGTAAATAAAATACATTTTCGTAATCGTTAAGAAAACACAAGAATAGAGCAATATGGAATTTATATCCTATTACAGAGTACATTTAGCACTATCCTTAACAAAAGTTTAAAGAATTATAAAAATTTTCAAAAAAAATGTACATGACCTAAATGAAATAACAAATTATGAACAACAAATTTTATTTGAAGAAAAAATCTCTATCGTTAATTTCGTAGTTGTAAGAAGACCCCGCACAAATTTCGAACTTTTCAAACTTTCGAAAATTTAACTTTAACTGTGAAAATCGGACCCTTTGTAAGTGTATTATAAGTGTATATTCTTAGAAGAAATTTTAAGAAAAATTTTGGTTCCAATTTTGAAAAGAAATTGAAAATGTCCCAGGGTCTTCAAGTAATGTACTCCCAAAAACTAATGAATGATTTTCAAAATCGCAGAGATTTGACTCAGGTCAAATTAATATCGGTTTATTCAATTTGGAAAAATCCTACGCATGGTTTAGGCGGTAGTGTTGTTCACATACTCCAAACAGATGGTCCAACGGACGGACACAGACAGACAGTAAGATGGACGGACATTTTGAGGAAAAAAAACTTTTTCGGTATCAGGGGACCCCAAAAGGTGTGCTTCCGTTTCAATCTCGAAATCGATTTTCCGAGCATTACATAACTTTCCCTGTATGCTCATATTACTCCGTATTCGTATGTATACGGGAAAGTAAAAATAAAGTATATCACTGTAAAAAGAATTTATGTTAATTGATTTGTGTTATATATTAAAATTTATGACAATTAAAGTCAGTATTAATTGGCAATTCTGACTACACCAAACAATAATTTCGAGCATAAGTGATTGGAGAAATGGACGCAAATGCTGAGAAAAATCCATAGGTATACAACAGTTGTGAAAAATGAACAGCTTAAAAATTAAACGCTTCTGTTAGGTTTTTGCAAATTTGGACTTCCTTGTGTGGAATTGAACATGGAGTAGCTTTACGTATATTATTGAATTGGATTGATTTTGTAGTAGAGTGTGACAAATAAATGTATCTAGAATCTCACCATGTGGAGAGGAATGGGCGGCATTCACTTGCGTTCACTCGCAATTTTTCAAAGCAAAGGGGCTGATGTTGAGTGTAGGCAGCCACGTATGGAGTGCGGTGTGAGAACAAAAGTGGAAATGCAACGTGCGTACCTAGAAATGGGATCGCAACGCAGTACAAGGTGTAATGCGTCACGCGCGTTGCAATGATGTGGGTAGCAAATGCGTGTGAAATGTAGAGTGCATGGCGGGCGCACAATGGGCGAAGCGGTGGCAGGCGGGAAGAGGCCGGAGCGAGGGAGGCGGGGTCTGGGGCAGAGATGAGTGGCGGGGCGGGGGTCGGGCTTGGAGGCGCGGAACGGCGTGAGGCACGGCAAGGTGGGGGCGAGGCAAAGCAGTGAAACGGGAGGCGGAGAGGGGTGGTTCGGGGCGGGTAGGAGCAGAGCGCAGCGAGAAGAGGCGAGGTGAGGCGGGCTGGGATGCGCGGTGGGCCGGAGCAAGACGGGACGAGGTGGGGAGGGAGGTAGAGTGAAGGGGGGAGGGCCGGAGAGTGTGGGGGAATGGGGCGGAGAGGGGTGAGATGCGGCGTGGCGAAGCGAGACGGGGCGAGGCGAGGTGGGGCGACCCGAAGCGTGGCGGCGAGAAGCGAGACGGGCATGTTGGGACGAGGCAGGGTGAGGCGGGGCGGGAAGTCGCGGGGAGAGGCGTGGCCGAGGTGCACGGGAGGCGTGGCTTTCGGCTCGGGGCGTGGCTGGTCGCAGTGCGTGGATGAGCTGCTGAGCGTCCATGGAGGGGGTTGAAATGCCAGGTGTCGTCGACCAGGTTCTGCGCCGCGCCGCGCCGCACCGCACCGTACACCGGGCCGCTCACCGAGTGCCCGACGTTTGAGCGTACGACAGAACCAGCTGCTGCTGTACCAGTGTGTCACGTGTGACTCCTATGAAGCAGAGACGCTCTGAGTCATCGTCACGAGAATACATCAGGTGTAACGAATTACGGATTGACAGAGACAAACGTCTCCATTTTTCAGTAAAAATCGAAACTGTTTCGTTGTTTTTTTTTTCTAGTCATCTTGCGTATCTAAGAAAACCATTAAACCTTTCACATGCTCAGAGACTGCTTAGCTTACCAGCAACTTATATGTATAATAGTAAATAGTATTAATGATTACAGCAGTGATATATTACTTATATGTGTTACTATCAGTACATGTGAGTATATATTACCTATAAATAAATGTATAACACATAAATGATTAAATGTAGTATTTTTCTCCACATTACAGACTATCAGTGCCTACATTTGACTACATATTTTGTCAATTTGCCTAAAAAATTATCTATATTTTTCAATCCCACCAATTATCTATATTTTCCATCCCATTGATACCAATGAAAAAGAACACCATTAAAGCTCTTTTGAATGCAAGGTCTTATTATTGGGAAATGTGTGCTCTAAACTTTGAAATGAAAGATGTGAGATACTGTACGAGAGAAGATTCTAAGTACATGAGAGAAACAAATACCTCTAACCAAAGATTTACATGTTGAGCATCGACAAATGTTGAGTTATCTTGTACTAAGGTGGATTATAGTCAAGATTTTTGAAATCACGCTTCCGTCAAAAGGTTCTCCAATTACCTTCAAAGAAACGTTCTATGTTGTGTCATATATAAGGCATTTTGGAAGAGATTTCTTCAATTGTGTTAGAAAAATATTTTGACCACTAAAGTTGAGAAAATTATGGACTTTTGTGGATCTAACAGCTTACAGTGGAGAAATAATGCACAGTTATGGTTAAGAAAAATACACCACAATACACAAAATACTTTCAAGCGATCTAAATACACATGTTCCAATATATATATATATATATATATATATATATATATATATATATATATATATATATATATATTTAAATTTATATTAAATTTGTTTTTGCTCCGTGGGCCGCAACAAGAAGCCCGACTAAAACCATTTTAAAAATATTTTATTTATTTATTGCCATTGCTGTTCAGTAGAACGATTTGAAGATACCTTATTGACTTCAATAACGGAATAACTAGCAAAAGAAAAAAGTGACAATCTTTTATGTATACTGTTAGAAGGACAATGTAAAAATATTATAAATAATTTAAACGACTACTTGTTTTACACGTGATACAAAACTACACTTTGCACACTACACGTTTCAGAGATATTTCTTTACACATTTTGTTTCACACCAATGAGAACTTGACGTGTTGTACAAAACCATTTTTAAATTAAAAATTATCTGGGATTTCACTTGACAGCATTTTCTAGTCTTGTTCTGACATTTTTGTATTTACTTTTCAAAGTATTTCTAGACAAATTGGGACCAAAATATAAAATTTGTAAGGTTCAAAGAGTCAAATAGTAAAAAAGTAATTCAGATTGGAGTTTTGAAGCATATTTTTTAGAATAATAGCCAGCTATTTAATCAAGTTTTACTTCGTTTTACGTTGCTTGGATCATGGCCTTGGATCATATCCCTTTTTACAATAACAAAATCAATGAAGAAATAATGTTTGGATCCTCTTTCTAAACAAATTGACAAAATAACAAATGCTTATAAAATTTTACAATCCGCACAAACAGACACAATTAAATATTTACACTGTTAAAACTATTTCCTTATACTTTTTAACTTCCATGGCCATCACAATCTCATTGAAATGTCTCTCTATTGACATTCACTATCTGAATAAAGGAACAAAAGAATTACAATATTTCGCACATTCTAATTTGAAACAAGTGACAATTATCATCACAATACAATTAATTTACCAGCATATACAATCAATTTACAATCGTTTTATTCTATGCTGATTTAACTACCATTTTTTAAGATACAAAATTGTTGTTCTATCTTCACATTGTTAGTATCCTATACCAAGAAAATTGAGTAACTAGAACTCAAAATATATTCTTAAACACGAACAAAAAAGACGAACAAACAACTAACACAAAATATCAACTATTTAGGTTACTCACCATTTACTTTTTCCCTTTCTCTTTCTCTCTACCATTCCACCTAATTGTGTTAACAGCTTATTTTTCTCTAAGCTGCCACTAATTACCGTTATGGTGGCACAGCGGTCGCTCTGACCTAGACCGCATTCCGTCCTCGCGGAATTGCACTCTTATATTTCTAGTATATTTCTCCTTTAGTAGTTTTACTTAAAATGATTCAATAGCAGAATTTCTCAGGAGCATGTGGAATACCTATCACACAATGAATTAAGAAATTGCGGATTGCTCTTGTACGGGTCCAAATAAAAAAAAACATTTCCTTCGCAGGACATTATAGTGTCGTTCATTCTACCGGGCCTTCTCGGATGTCGTTGTAAAACTTTGGCTTTTCGCCTTCTCGAATCCGGCTGTCCACAATGCACCGTTCTTCACGTTGCACTCCGTGCTGTCCGTTCTCCGGTGTCGTTTTTCGAAATGGTTCGCCTTGGATATAGTGACACGATTTTCCAAATCCTCCAAATACCATAGATAGAAAGTATCAAATTACAAAAGTAAAACTATACGTCAAATGTATTCAAGTAATGAAACAATATTCTCCCAGCTCACGATCCGACATTCATGGCTGCCTGTCGCCTTCATTCTTCTGCCTGTCTCCCCTCCCCTCGCGTCGGTTGGGAGAGACACTACAATTCATTTGTCTCAGAATGTACATAAATACGGGCGGTTACTCTTGCAGAGGGCACGGCTCGCGCTATTTAAATGTAGCGTTCTTATCTTCCACAGATATGCAACGGTTACAATATATAGTCACTCCGCAGTGCAATTTCTGTTGCAAGCACTCTCATTAGCAAGGTGCTGATGAGAGTGCTTGCAACAGAAATTATGTCGGTAGCACGAGATGCAACTTCAAAATTACGTACTCGCCACATAATAGATGTTGGAAGTATTGTTTTCTTCACTTGTTTATCAGTAAACTGGTTGCCACCAACATGATAGCAATTTTAATAAGAGGTCCTGATTCGACTCGGTGCAGAGAGACTTTCCTGGCGCACTGCATGTATACATACACACACTCACTGTAAGGCTTCAACATTTTACACACAAAATAAAAAAAAAATGATGCAAAACAGGATGTCACGAAATATTAAGTGAAGAAAGGAAGTAACGAGCAGTTAAATAGCACCGTTAGTCGAAATGTCGCATCTGAACATTCTAGTGAATTGTATTGATCAATCCCTTTAATAATTACTAAATTGCCGAAGAAACACAGAAAATGTACGATCATTAAGAACTAACCTGGCGCAATATGACGTCAATCTAAGTAAATAGCGTGACAACAGAAACTATTAATGAATAATGATTACAGAGTTAGGCATTCTTTGTAGCGATCCTACGACCAAACTCTTTCCAACGATATCCGAAATAAATGGATTTATTAATGAGTGGTGATATGATTTAATTGATGGGTGCAGTGACGAAATGAGAAGCAGGTGAAAAACCGAGCCTGAAAAAACCTGCTCCGAACTCTTTTGTCCACGGTGATGTCTTAGGCCATAGTTCGGGCTTTGAACCAGGAACCAAAGGTGGAAGGTGAGTAGTTTAAGTGATATGCGGTCAAAGTTGTATGATCAAGAGTACGGAATTAACAACAATTCTATAAATATTGTCAAATAGGAAAACATTAAAGTTATAAATTTGCGTCAAAATTATTTATTTGGATCGCTCTCGCGTTGCTTACATGTTACACATGGCTAATGTTTTGGTACATGAAGTATCGGTTTGGCGGTACATATCCTGAAAGTCAGATTTATGATTTTCATTGCCTCAATATTTATTACCATAAATGTACTGCTCGCGTGAGAAATTCAATTTCTTCCATTCCAGAAATAACTTGCCGCGAATAACACCATTCAAAAACATCAAAGAAAAAACAATTTTCACGTCTCGTCCTTTCAGCCGAAAGCATTCCGTTGCAACTCCCGCTGACTTGTGATAACGTCCAGAAGAAAAGCCAAGCCATTCCACAGACGCCAAATACGTATTCTGTTACTGTTGGTTGGGGAGGGGCCGAGTGAGGAGGGGGCGAGGGGAGCCCAATGCGGCACGCGATTCAGCCACCGGATCCGCCGCTGCCAAGCGGACACCAACAGGTCACACGCAGCTCTCGTTGCGCGTGTGACAAAGTGCGCTCGGGCGGCGCGCAGATATGCATCAACGCCATCACAACACGACGCCCGCGGCGCGGCGCGGCGCCACAGCGCTGCGGCGCGAGTGGAGGAGGGCGATGGCGATCGCGACGCCGCGTGAACTTTCGCCACCTGCAAGCCTTCTTTTATTAGTTGTAATGGCTTCTGCGATAATCTTCGTCTCTTCTATCGTAGAGCAACAAGATACAGCTTTTATGAGCTAATAAATAAGAGATGAGTAATCAAAGGTCATTCGTTGAACTTAATTACTTTTCTAAGCAAGGTAATATTTGTTATCTATATTTGGAATGTTATTTATTTATCTTTGTTCTCTGGGGATTTTCTCGATCTCAAAGGCTTAAATCAACTAATGCTGTATTAGCAAAAATAGGTGGTTAGTGCCACTGACAGCGAGTGCGTGGAGGGAGCTCCATGAGGGGGCCGCTCGCTCCCTGTGTCGGGCCGGGGGGGGGGGGGGAGCGCGGGGGCCGAGCAGCAAGTGCCTCGGGGTGGCGCGCTGGCCGCTCGCTCCGCCGGCACCCTACCCTCGGGACGGGGCTCGGGCTTGGGAAGCGCAGCGGTATGCTGCAGAGCTTGTTGAACCCCGGCACTCCAAGATGTGGCAACGACTGCTAAGAAGGGGAGAGGGACGTCGCCCAGCATAAAACGTTCAGAACACATGTTTATGTTGTTGACAAAGAGTGTATTTTCTTTGGTTGTACAAATTGGGTAAATAAACAACCACAAATTCCGTATGAATGAATTACTTCTTGTTCTAAATGAAAGCGATAATTTCGCACCAGAAACGTATGATATTCCTATCAGCTTCATTTAAAATATGACTGAAAATGGTATGGAGAGAAGCCACAGTAGTTCTGATTGCGAACTCCAACAAAGATAGGTCACGGACATGGGACAGATGAAGAATTAAATTACAAAAATGTGGAAAGAAAACGTATATCCATTTTGAAAAGAATGTCAGACGCGGCAAAGTTCCAAGACATGCTCAAGACTTCGCTCGCCTCGGGCCCCGCAATCCCGCGCACTGCCCTGCTTGGCCGCTGAGGTGCCAGCGAGGAGACGCGTCAGCTGCCCACGCAGGAAAAGGCGGTTGGAAGGGAGAGGTGCTGTGCAAGGAGGGGTGAGAGAGGAAGGCGAGGCAGTGGCCGGGCACGGAAGGCCGGGGACTTGGACGAGAGCGGGCAGAGAGACAAAGCGGGAGGAAAGGAGAGACCTGCGCGGGGAAACGCCCCTTGGGACCTTCCTTTGAGTGAGTCACGGCCCGTCCTCTCATAGCTAAGCAAGCTGGGTGCCGGGTGAGAAGATGAGGTAAGGAAAGAAGGGAGAGAAAGAGAGTATCATGTACCCAAAGGCCAACAGACTTCCAGTTGGCGCAGGAAAGTGAATTGTGACAGATAATTCAAAATCATCTAATTTTTTTTCGTAGCTTTAATTTGCATTCCATGCGAACTCTTACAGATCATAGTTTGTAAACGACTTGGGTGGATCCTGCAAAACCGAACAATATCACATTGCCCTACCCATGCGTTTTCATTTGATTAAGCTCCACTAATTCAAATGACACATACATACTGAAATTCGTAATGCACTACTAATAAACGAACCTGTGACCATGGTTTCAGTAGATATTGAAACAGTATTCGAAATGATGCGTAAAAAATGATTAACCTCGATTCTCACCAAAATTCCAATTTGAGGTTAATGTGCCTATGTATTATAATATGTACTATAATATGTGAGACTTTTCTTGAATCTTCTAGTACAAAATCGAACTCAAGTACTGTATAGAGATGATCAATGGGCTTCATCGAGGGTCTCCAACTAACAACCAACATCATTCAAGCTACTTTCAACAAGATTGAGTATGCAAGATGGAACAGGAAGATTGGGCACACTCTTCAGATTTCTTCATATCAAAAGCAAACTCTGAATTTGTTGTATTCTTTAAAAACCGTTTTATGAAGCCAAGTACTTCATTGGAAATTGATAACCATAATTTGTGCATAAATAATTCTTTAAAATTCTCGGATTTATATTAAATCATAAACATTCAGGAAGCATTGCATTACTAATCTCAAAACAATTTTTAAATTCACATAAAACACTGTTAAAGTGTTGTCATCTAACAAGTGGGTTGCTGAATTCTGATGATGATGGAGTAATAGTGGAATAAAGAGCAGGAAACTGCAAAACCCTGAGAAAATCTCACGGGGACCCGCTTTGTCTAACACAAATTTCTTATAATTATGTTATACGATGTTCATTTACCATTAACTTTTATAGTGAAACGTTAAATTTTTCCTTTCACGTAACAGATTAGCATTCAATTTCGTTCTTTCACTTTCTCTTTATTCGTTCCATAATTGAAAGAATCAATATCGTAGACATGCTACCTAGTTCTTGAAATAGATGAGGTTACTTTTCAAATGATAAAATTGACTACGAGATTTACAATCTAAAAATAATGTTTTGCCTTTTCACACATGCTTTAAAAAGTCGTTGACACTAGATATTATAAGCTGTTTCGCAGTTAGCACTTACTACCTCTATATCTTTCATTTCTGTCAACCAGATATTAAACTCAAGTCGTGAATTAGTGTCGTACATGCTCATTTAAACTCTGCGTGTAATGTTTCTTCCAGAACCCACCCCTTCTCAATTACGGCAGTAGTCCTTGACACTAAAGGTCTAAAATGCGCGTGTTTTGTTCAATTCAGAGATCTTTGTCTCACATACGTTCATTACATGTCACACAATTCAAGTCCTGATTGGTATTCCGTCAGATTCAAATGGAGCTTTTATCTCATGCTATGTTTAGTTAGTCTTCTGAGAAAGGGGGCTATTTATAATGCGATTTTATCCACCTAAATCGTTCCATGTGAAAATGATTTTTTTTCGTGGAAAGCACTTGATGTGTAATATGACACAGAGCATGTCTGCTTCAGAACAACAATACTGAAAACTAGTTTGACTAAAAATGTTTCTAAAAAATATGCTACAAAAACTCAAAACTTGATTTTCGTTTATAACTACACATCTATCCACAATGTCGCAAACATGACAATCAAAGAAGCTATAAAATAATTTAATACTCACACTGTTTCAAGAATTATTTTAGAACAACTGTAACTGGAGCTTTAACGAACTTTCCAAACAAATAGACTTCTTGCAAATCAGCCATCTAACCAAGACGATGGAACTGTTTCCATCTTCTTTGAAATTGAGTATCCATTTACTATTTAATGACTCACAGAAGATGACTGTAAAGTTAATTTCCAATGCGTTTCCTAATTATGTGAGAACAGCTTGAATGACGGTTCGAGAAAAGATAAGCGCTTTCTCGTTAACGGTAGTAACAACGTACCTCTACTTAACACAACTGATCCCGAGATCGTTTTCACCGTCGTGTGCCCACAGCATGCGTTCCTCACTACAATCACCACCTTTAGTCCCCCGTCGCGCCCCGCGCCTTAAAGGCCTCCCTCCAGGAAGCGTTAGGAGCTATTTCTGCGCGGGCGTCATCTCAGTCGTAATTTAGATCACAATTTCTGGGTCGTCCATCACGCGCGAGCACGCCACCGGGCGACGCCGCCGCGCCGGCGGAAAAACGTAACGAGTGTTTGGTGTGACCGCGCTCGCCGCCCCGCCCCCCCCCCTGCGCCCCGCCCGCGCGCGGGCCGCCCCGGCGCACGCGCCTTATTGACAAAGCAAGTGACGACGGCCGTCGTTTCCTGCGACGCGCGCCGCTGCCTCCGCCGCCGGCCACCGGCGGAGGCGGACGCGGCTGGTGGGCGCGCGCCCGCCCCGCGTCTAAATCGCGAAGGTCTCTGCCCAAATTATGTGGCCGGGAAAAGCGGCTTTTTTTAGAGCACGCCACGATGGTATCGGGCCGTATCCATCTTGCTGCGGAGACGGCGCGGGCCGCTGCAGGCTCAGACGCCGCCGCTGATGGTATTTATAACTGGCACGGCACCCCAACTGCACAGCACCCGCACCCCGAAGCCAGGGGTAGTGGACGCGTCTGACGGCGCAGCTGGGCCGTGCCCACTGCTAGCGAGGTGGAGGGAAACGTTGGCGCGCCCCCACAATGGAGGAGAACGTCGGGAGATGGAAAGCTACAAGAATGCAGGGGGCGTTCTCACAAATTGAGATCAACTATTCTAGTGATTGGTAACGAGGAGCGTGTGAGAATGAGTAAATACTATTCCCAGGGATAGAATCGTTGGGGTTGCTTGGGCTTGACATCTTCGGAGCATACTGAAAGCAAGGCGCAGCCCATGTCACGAAGTCACAGAACGAAGTGAAAGGGAAACGACCTCGGAGAAGCTACACGAGCGGCTGAAAGGCGGAACAAAACTTACAAGTTGGTGGCAAAGAAGGTGATGTAACCGTTGGAAAAAGCGCGCGTTAACGATGTCGCGAAAGAGACGAGCGTCCTTTGCCGACGGGGCGAAAGCTGACGTGTGGGAGGGTCATGACCCACGCTGCTATCTGGCGGCGCCCATCGACATCACGCAGGGAGAGACAAATGGAAAGAGTGATCCGCACGGCGGGCGACAGTCGACAGTCGAACAAGGAAAGCAGCTCACGCCTGTTATGCATGTGAACATAAAAACACCAGCGTCGCTCCCGAGGGAGGGGGGGGGCATCAATGAAACGAGTCAATAGCGAATAAACAGCGGGGGTGGCACAGCTTGTCAACAAACCTGAAAAGAAAGAGAGAAAATGTATTTATATGTTATTTTAGTGAACTTAACGACAGGTTTTATTTCATTAAAAAATAGAATTGAAGTTTTATGTATAATGAAGTTTTCTTTCCAGTTAGATGGCCGAGATCATTAGGGCAGTAGTGCCGTAGCGGCCTCGGGACAGAACACCACGGGTTCGTCTCCCGCCTCGGACATGCGTGTATTTGTGTATGTCTATATGTGTGTGCCATCCTTTCATCTCTCACTATCATAATCATTTCATTGTCCTTACCACCACGGCGAAGAACCGTGGGGGATAAAAATCGGGATTAAGTTAAAAAGCTGCCCCCCCCCCCCCGAGAGGTACTTGCATCTGCTGAAGAAGGATGCACGCGTGATCCAAGTTGGCTTCTACGCGAAACAAAAGGTTTGCTTATCAATGCGCTTTAGAAAAGGCGTCTTCATATTTAAGAAACGCTTCACAAAAATTCAATCAATTGCAATAAATGTAAGACTTGGACAGCATAACAGACAACTTAATTAAATATTCAAAAATAATTCACGGAAAGGAACAACGTGACCCAAGAAATATAAATGAAATTATAACGTGAATACAAATTAAATATTTTATGGGATGAAGTACCTTAATCGTTTTAATGAACTTTTACTCAATTTAATATATTTAAATAACTTCATTGAGATCATTATTCACTCAAGCGTCTAAAAAGTATTGGAAGTATTGTATATAGGGGAGAAGGGGCACATTTGAATACGTTGATTTCATTATTTTTTATTACATACTGTAACGTTTCTCCGTGGTGAATTAAAACCAACACAATATTTACAACAATTACGTTTATTCGTGAATAACTATACACTAAAATCTACTGACACTATTTACAGATATATTACACTTAATTATTTACACTGTTACACACGACTCCGTTCTCTTGATTTATTTACACAGTCCACTTCTTACACACTATTTATTTAAACAGTTCTCTTCTTCTACAGTATCAGTCAGTCCATGCACTGTCCACGGTCCACTGTACTTGACCCCAATTCCCTGCACAGCCCACAATTCCTTGCGCAGACCACACTTCACTGCGCACACCAGGGTCCACTGCACTGCTGTTTACCGCGATGCCCACTTCACAGCTCAGCTTCCACTGCAGACTTCAAACTGCTGACTGCTGTTTCCCCACTGCACCACTGCTTACCGCGATGCACCCTTCACAGCTCAGCTTCCACTGCAGACTTCAGACTGCTGACTGCTGTTCAACCACTGCACCACTCTTCACCGCAATGCACACTTCCCAGCACAGCTTCCACTTCGGACACACTGACGGACTGACGTCTTACTGCTCACTACTGACTTCCTTCTGTTAACTGACTGACTCCTGCTAAAACTGTTAACTCTGTTGACTGCTCTCACTGAACTCGCGGCCGCCGGCAGCGCGTATTTATACCTGCCCGGCGCTTGTCTCGAGGCACCTGGCTCATTCTCGGCATTTCTCCGCGGCTCGCGGATTGTCCGGAACCGTCTAGTTCGGGGGGGACGGGGAGGGGCGGCGGCAGATGACGCAATCCACGCGCAGCGACTTCGGCAGGTGATGCAATATTCGTTACAATACATTTGAATTAGTTGAAATTTTCAACACATATCTTTGGGAGTGTTCTTTTCCGTACTCATGCAAGTATTTTTTTCCTTTTTTGACGTTTTTACTTTTTGTTTTGTAACCGTACGCAGAACTCCAGTCCAACAAACTGCTAGAAATAAATGTTATTGTTTTGGAAAACAATTGTTTAGCAAAAGAGTCGACAGAAGAAGAAACAAGTGACATCGTGAACGCGAGGAACGGAAATTTATATTCTCGTTAAATAACAGGGGAACTTTCGAGTTAAAAAACAGTGTTAGGGCAATAAACAATTTGAGAATCATCCGATAGGAATTCGAAAAGGGGGTACAAAAATTTAGAAGAAAAGCTTAAAGAGGCAGAAAGATACTTACTCCGAAAGACAATTGAATATAGGCAACTGATGTAAGTAGCTTTCGAAATACGATAGAATTTCGGAAAAACAGACGAACCAGAATTCAATGAACTTTGGGGAACGCGGCAAATTAAAAGGCAATATTTGCAACGTCTTAAAAGTTCCAAATCAGAATAGAGGTAACGAAAATACAAAATGTTCCTAAAATACCTCGGTGACATACGAAAGCGAGCCTTTTTTTATTATTGAAAAACAATCGAAAGACTGGACTAGCTAAAAAAGAACACAGATGGATTCCAAACCGACATGTGCTAGCATGTGCCGGGAAGTTATTGTGTTTTTAGGAGAGTGAACTGTTATCAGAGAGAAGGTGTACTGGAGGCCAGAAATACGGCATTTAATAGGAAATGTGGAAATGTGGAATGGTGAGCCCAGCTGGTGGAACTTTATGCTGAAATGGTAGATTCGCGAGCTGACGGTATTACTCGGGCAACTTTTCTTGAACGATGGATTGACGATTTCGGGTGGAGTGGGGGTATTAGTTACAAAGTCGGCCACTAGAGTATTTTAAGTAATGCCAACGTCTGTGAAATGAAAGTCAAAACTGCATCTTGTGCTTAACTTTTTCGGGAGTTTTAGGTGACTCCCTTGCGGAACTGGAGTTGACTCAGCCATTTCTTTCGATATTGACACTAAATCAGAACAGGAGTTCTGCACTATGAAAGCAACTGGCTTTGACTAGCTTCTGTTTCCCGCCAACGAAGTTTTAATGCTTGGAAGGTTGTCAACAGTGTCCTATGCGAGCTTTTGCCTTCAACTGTTTCTTGCACAAGGGAGGGGGATCAAGGTCATCGTTCAAGAAAAGTTGCGCGAGTAATATCACTATCTCATTCAGGGAAGTAAACATTCCGCAGACATTACCCGCGCGTATGGGATACATTTATAAGAAGGCCAAATAATGTGTTGTAATTTTAGTAAAGCTTGAAACAAGTAAATGGTCATCAAAATTAGAATGTGTTCGGTATGAATGAGAACAGTGTAAATATTTTTGTCATTAAGTGTGAATGTTAAATTTAGATTTTTTGTTTGTTTGTTTGTTTGTTTGCCTGTTTGATTTTTCTATTTCATTATTGTCTATTTCTTTCTTATGTCTGTTTTCAGTCTCCTTTTTCTCTCTGTCTTTGTTTGTCAGTCTGACTCTTTGTTGCTTGCTTGCTTGATTGATTCCGGGCACAACAACTCCTAAGGTCATTAGTCCCGGCCCGTTTTTCGTGTTTTGTTTTTTTACCGCGGGAGGTGGTGGTGATCTTTCTTCACTGGACGAGATGCGGCTCCGACCTACGTCGGCTTGCAGGGAGTTTCCTCAATCAAATATATTCTACGTGCGTGCGTGGCACCGCAACTCTCAGTACAAGCTCTAAACTCCCGACAAGTGGTAGTGTGGTCGTCATAGGTGTGTGTAAGTAAAGGGTGATGAAAGTATATGGAAGAGGAAGGAAAGATTGCGTGCGGTCCGTGGTGTGTACTGCTCCGACATTCGCTGATCGGATAAACCACGGAAAACTACCAATCAGAGCAGCCGATCGCTAGAATTCGCGACAAGTCAGCGACTGAATTTAGCTTAACTGAAAAGCGTCTGTCGAAAATCTTGACACTGTCGGGACTCGAAACCTAGGACCTCCCGGTAAGAGGTACCGCAGTGACATCAGTTTATTTCCTGAGCCACCTTTCTCGGGCTCTTTGTCTGTTTATCTGTTTGTCTGTCTGTTTCTGTTTTCCTGTCTACCTACCTGCTTGTTTTTCTTTCTTTCTCTTTTTTTTTTTTTAGTTCTTTATGATACAAGAATTTCATGCTCGTCCAACTGGATTACTACTCTGAGTAACTGGTCTGAGGTCCGTTACAGGATTCCCCCGCACGCCAGAAGGACGTGGCACCTTGTTGAGAGAAGCAACGAACAGCCGAAAGGCGGCCCCAATGACGTCACCTGCGCTCTCTCCGTGTGTAACTCCATCGCTCGTCTCATTTTCTTGCTTGAATCGGATACTGCGCCGGTGCTTAGAGGGAGAAGTTTTGAAAGTGGAGCCTGAGAAGGAGCGAAGAGTCGGCGTCGCGAGGCGACGCGAGGCGACGCGAGGCGTCGCGACGGATGATCAGAAGGCGCGCGTTGGATGGGGCCGCGACGCGCCCTCCTCTGCTGCGAGGCTGCTGAAGCAGGCGAATCGCGAGCGCAGCGCCGCTTCATCTAACGAGATGCCACATCGGAGCCCGTGCGGTTACGCGGATTGCGATAACCTGTCACAACGGGACGCAGTATTCTTGTGATGCTACGCTTAAAACAACGTAGGTATATCGAAATGCATCCTATAATGACGTCTGGAGACGCATTGTTTTTCTGAGCATCGGAAAGATACTTAGGTTTTACTTCAGAATATTTAACATATTTCGAACAAATGACGTTGCAATTTAAATTTCGTCACGCAATTTCGTCACGTCGGGCACTTTTTTAGAAACTAAACATTTGGCATAACAGTTGTTATTTGCAAAAAAATCCCCCATGCTATATTGAAAATTTCGAATATGTTTGTTTTAATTTTCAAATTACTAATATATGAATCTAACAAGTAAATAGATAGATTTATTATTTCTGCAGGTAGGGTTATGCAACATGGTGGCAGAAAACTACAATTAACATATTACAATTACGAATATTAATACAATGTAATTTTAAATCCTTTTAAGACAATAATAATAGTAATAATAATATGATAACAATAATAACAATAATAGCATTAAATCTACATTTTATGACTGCCCTGCACAGATATTTTAACTACTAAATACACTTTCAAATACACTTCACTTCACTACACTTGCACTTCATTTCTCTTTCTACTTCTCAATTGTGCTACACTGCACAACACGTCACGACACTCCAATTCAACAACTACTTTAAATATAATTAAATATTTAACATATCAATGCATTTAATAGTAATTATCACAATACTAATAATAACAATAATAATAATAATAAAGTAATAGCTATTTTAATAAGCCTATTGATGTTCCAATAAATGTAACAAACATTTTTTTATGATAGCATCCTTTTCCAGAGCGGAGAGATTATTTCAGTCCGTACAATGAAAAATAGCAAGACTTGGTCCTCTTTACCGCATGCCGCTGAGCGATACAATGTCGAAATCTGCTCCCTCGGCCAGCCTACTGCTCTGATGAGAGAAAGGCGTGCAGTACCTTCTCCTCGGAGCAATAGGCTTCTTGCACCACACGAAGGTTGATGTGTGTTAAAAGCAAATCTCCAAGCTCCTATTCATGATAACTGAAGAAAAAAACATTTTACTGGTGTGTTTTTATTATTGTCTTCGATACTGAGCTGTATATACCCTCCCTAACTTACCTGGATGGAAAGGATCGTGATTAAAAGGGTAATATGAAAACAGTTGAATGATTCAAAATGTTCTCTTATGGAGGGAATTATGAGAGGGAATTATGAAGGGGAATTATGTGAAGGAAATATGAAAAGACTACCGAGTCAATCAAACGCCAATTTCAGTAATAAATAATTAAATATCAATCGTTAAAATTAGGTAAAAAATTAAATATTTTATCTACCACTGTCGTTAACTGGTACTAGTGATAGACCATTAGAACTCTTATAACGCCATTGAAGAATATATAACTATTACATGGATGCAATATATTTCTCAATTTGGCAATGGGATGCAACAGGCGCAAATCGGATTGACCTTTCTTTAGAGATAAATGGATTAAATAAATATTTATATCTGCTGGACCAGGTGTCCTACAGACTTCGGAACACATATACATAATTCTTGGAAAATTTCTTAAGTTGATGGAGTGTCTTGCTCAGGTGTTAAAATCACAACAACAAGAACAACAAATGTTTTATGGTGAGGTGAGAAATGGAAGATTATTTGTGTATTCTTGAGGTTTGGAGGGGATATTAAAGATGAGTATTGTGAAAATGACTTGTGAATGAGAGATTTAAATCAAGGAGACTAAAATATCTTTGGGAAAACGAGATTTTATTTTGTTGGGAGTATTGGCTTGTTGGACAAGATAAAAAAGGAAGCGCTGGGATAGGATGGAAGAAGTGAATATAATTTGGAGAATAAGCTTATTAAATAGTCAGTGATATAAGGCATTTGAAGTTCACGGTGAATTTGACTGTTAGAAATAAAATAGAGTGCATTAAGACGTCTGCGAAGGCATTTATTTTGAAAAAAGTGTATTGTGTGAGTATTGCTAGATGCAGTGTTCAACCAGGCAAGGCATGCGTATGCTTGCATTGGTCTTCTGATACTTTTCTTTCATAGTAGTAGTTCGACTTCAAATTTTAATAAATATATCGGATTTATGAATGGATACAGTTTAGAGGTTTTGCTGTTGATTTATGTATGTTGAATTTAATGTGATCTTTCCAAGTTAGTCATCTATTAACATTCCTAGGTATTTGGCAGGAGTGGAGTATCTAATTACTAAAGTTTGATCCAATTCCATTGTGCCAAATGCTGTCAAAAGCGTTGGTAATGCCTACGAAGGCGGCTATTTTAGGATTTTTTTGTGTGAAAACTATTTTCTATATGTTCTATAAGTCTAAGCAGTGGGTTGGCTGTTGAGTGATTGAGTTTGAAGCCGAATTGAATTTTGGGTATTATTTTGCAGTCATTAAGAAAGTTAGTAAGGCGGGTTAGTATTAGTCTTTCAAACAATTTTGCTAGAGAGGGGAGCAATCTAATGAGCCTATAAGTGGAGGGATAGTTAGGGTTGGTTTTAGGTTTAATAAAGAGCAGTATAACAGTATGTTTCCACATTTGTGAAAAGTACTCTAGGTGAAGCGCAGAATTGAGCGTAGATATTATAGCTGCATTACAACTGTTTTGTAGCTGTGCAAGGGTAGTATTGGTGACGTCATAACCAGGTGATTTCTTGTTTTTTTTTATCTTTTGAATAATATTGAACGTTTTTATTGGAGAGATAAATTTGACGAGAGGTGGCGCAGCGATGTGAGGGTGATTCAAATATTGTTCTATTTGTGTATTAAAATCTTGACCTATTATTGAGTTGGGCTTCAATGTAGAAGCTAGTAGGTTTGCTATGATTTCTGCCTTGAGGTGTTCAGAGTTTATTATTTGATCATTTGAAAGAAGAGGGGGACATTATTTTTTTCCTTCGTGAAATATTGGACAGTTAGCCAGAGCTATCTGGTGTTTGGATGAAGTTGTTGCAGGTGTTTTTGATAGTTGTTGTGTCTGTGATTGGTGATCATGTTTTTGATTTGCTCGGTGAGTTGGGTAATAAGTGTTTTGTCATGTTCATTTATATTTGACGTCGAACGGTCTCTAAGAGCTTTCCTTTTCTTTGCTTTTATGATATGATTAGAAAGAGGTTCTATGTCGTGTTTTAATGATGTAATGTATGGAGTGGTGGAATAGGTATGTGCCTGCAGCATTGTTTGAGTGATATTTGAAATAACATTATTTATAAGTGTTCTATTTGTTATACGAGATGGAAAATTAAACATTTTGTTTATTATTTCTTTGAAGTATTTTCAATTGGTTGTGCCTTTGTTGGCTTTATTTTGTTGTGATATATTGTCTGCTTATGTGTCAATAATTATTTTAATTGAAAAATGGTCTGAGTCTAGTTCTGGCACAACTGTCTGCTGTATTGTTTGATAATAATTGTCGGTTACTACTAAATGCAGTACATCAGGTGTTAAGTTGGAGTGGTTATAATAAAATTTTGGGGTAATTGGGGAGTGTATGTAAGTATTATTGGTTAGGCTAAATCTGAGGACTATTTTGCCATGGTAATTTAAAGCATTGCAACTCCAGGCTTGAATTTTACAGTTTAGATCTTATTATTAAAGGGTCTATTATTAAAGTGGGAACGTTGCTAAATAATATTTGATAGAGTCCAATGGTTCGAAATTTTTGATTTGATGGTCTTTATGCTGCAATGATATTTAATGGATGTTTTGTTGTGGAAATTGTTATTGCTACTGTTTTAAGATTAGTAGTTGTTGCTGAGTCTGTTTGGGAATGTTTGAATTTCGTTTAAATTGCAATTGCCGTATCTCCTGAAACTGTAAGACTGGACCTCTCACTTCTGTTGATTGTATAACCATATAATTAATTTTTTTTGCCAGGTACAAGATGACTTCCTGTTATACAAGCAATACATTTCTGTTATATGTTATGTCTATTTAGAAAACGGAAGAATAGTGTTTCTTGTTTCTCTATGCCATTCGAGTTAAAATTTAGGGTTAGAGAAGCCATTTTGAGGCTGCAGTCATGATATGGAGGCAACGGTGGCGCGTGAAACGTTGGAAGGGACTAATCGGTTGCAATCGGTTTTTGGTCTAGCAGTATCATTAGGAATTTGGCATGGAACGGTTCGCAAACTATTACGGAACTTGCAAGCACAGTTCATATTCATCAGTGTACAACGCATCTTGATAAAAGATTGCAGCAACGCGTTCCATAACGCTCACGACGATGCAAATATTTCTCAGTCGAATATCTTCTGTACAATCATCATGCTTTCTTTAAAAATATTCTTGCTTGATCTCAACAGCTGTGTACCGCCAGTATGTTGATAGTTATAGGAAGTGAATAAACAAATCAGGAAAAACATTCAAACGTGAACATGGCATTGTTTTCCCTAAATACATATTAAAACTGTGTGACATGGAAACAAGCATTTTAAAAAATATTTGAAGTTTTCGAGTAATTTTCAGTCATATCGTTTGCATTTTTCAAGTGATGACTGAAGTGTTATTAGAATACCAAATGCAATTTAATAAAATTGTGAAAGTGTTACTATTAACAGGAGAAAGAAAGAAATATTATAACATAAGCAGTTTATTTATTATTTAATTTTATTTGGAGATTCTGCACCTTTCAGTTTACATAAACTACTACATTGAGAGTCTAATCCGAATTAAACTAAATATAATGAACACAGAAAAGGAAAATAAAACACAGAAGATTATTTTTTAATTCTCTAATTTATTGGTGAGCGCAAAATCTGAATTTTTTGCCTTCGTTCTTGAAAGATAAATTCCCAATTTGTTTTTAAATTGAACTCTTTGCAAAGTGGGTGGATGAATTGTCACCAGTTAATATTTTCAAGCATCGATTTGTTGTTTTTAAATTTCGTTTTTGTTTCTTTTGACAGCGTCTATACTGACTGACCATATGCCCTGAAAGTGCGAATATGATTTAAATGCTACTATTGCTTTCTTTAACGATAGCCTTACGTGTCGATTAGTCAGCGTAAATATATGATTTTGACTGTTTCTTGTTTGCTTTTTAAGCTTATTCAATTTCAATTCAATTTCAGTTTTAACCAATATTTATTCATGAATTAATTTACATACTACAAATAAAACGAAAACGATATTGCCGGACGTGCAAGTTCCCTTTTGCGCTGCCTACAGTCTGCCACTCCAAAGCAGCGACTTGGTTATTCACAACGCGTCGGCGCCCGCTTCACAGCGTCGAACTAGTGGGGATCCAGAATGGCACAGATTTTCCCATATTATTTTTCTGTTTCCTTTGGTCTCAGCTTGCTATTCGGACTTGCCACATCCTCTTGCCAGCTACCATTTACCGCCGCACAAAGTACATTTTTAAAAATTTTCTTAATCTTTCGTTTTTCAAACAGTAGAACGGAAATATTATTTTAAGAATATTTAATAACAGTAAAATGTCGTCCTAAATTACAATTTTCTTTGAAAAATTGGGAGCAGTTTTTAAGCAAAAAGGCGATTAAAAGTTATTGTAAATTCGAAATTTGAAGCTCTCTTGCACAGACATTATTTTAATTGTTTTTTCGAAAACTTCATATGGAGACATATAAAGCGCATTATCTCGCAAATACAATGGTGTTTACAAATTGTTGGAAATGTGCATATTAATGGTATGAGAGATTTTTCAAAACAAAAACAAATACATTTGTGTAATTTTTGAGAAAATCAAAAAAAGGATTCCAGAATAAACATTACGTAATATTACAGAGTGCAATTAGCACTATTCGCTCAAAACGTTTCAAAAAAAGGTGCTGTTTTTGAGAAAATACCGTTTGAGCGTTTCTGAAAATGTGAAATTTTGAGCCAGTTTTCACAGAAAACTATTGCGTTTTCGAGAAACTGTATTTGACATTATTTAAAGTCATTGTAGTCAGAAATATAATAATGTGAACAAATCGCCATGATTGTAAATATAAACGACGTGAGAGACAAATGAAAAAATTACATTTTTGTAAATATTGAAAAAAAACAACAAAAAAAGCAATGTGACGGTAATGTCACATCATAGAGTACATTTAGCACTAACCATAGCAAACGTTTAAAGAATCAATTTGGAGCGGCTTTTCAGGAAATCCTGTTTTTTTAAATTGCTCATATTGCACACAATATTGCGCGAAAACTGCTAATTTTTTTAATGTAAATGGCTTTAATAAAAGAACTGACAATGAAAAAAAATATTTGATAGGAAAATCTCTATCTTCAATTTTGTACTTGTAAGAAGACGAAACAAATACTTTAAAAAATTGCAATTTTGGAAAATTTGGAGTTAATCGTCAAAATCTGACCTATGCCATCTTCACTCTATTTACTCATATTTTACTCTACCTATTACTCATATTTTACTCTATTCTTACAAGAAATTAAAACAAAATATTTGGAGCTGAGTACCACCTAATTTTAAAAAACGTTTTCAAATTCGCATCGCCTTCTGTTGAACCAGATCGAGCGGGGAATATTCAGTTTGGAAAAACTCGTACGTATAGTTTAGGCGCTAATGGTGTTCACAGACTGACGGACTGACAGACTGACAGAAAGAAGAACGGACGTTTTGCCATCAATTGGTTTTTCGGTATCAAGAACCCACAAAACAGGGTGGCTACAACCCGTGTTAGAAAATGATTGTTTTCTCAATTTAGCTACTGGATTTATCCACTTTGTTGATATCAGGGCCCGGCAATATTTTTTTCTGTCAAAAATCCACCATCTTTTCGCGGAGCATTTCATAACTTTTCCTATACTACGTAAATTACTCCGAATATACATATGTTTACGGGAAAGTAATACATTTGAGTAATTTTTGAAAAATCAAAAAATACATCAAAACGGCGTTGATATCATCTTTGACAAAACTTACAAAAATATTTCGAGAAAAAAATTGGAGCCGTTTTTCAGAAAATCATGTTTTAAATATTGCCCTTATCTAACTTAAAACTTCACGTAAACTTCTAATGCTTGCAAAATATGAAGAAGAACAATTTTCATTTAAAGAAAAAATTGCTACAATAAACAATGTAGTTGTAAAAATATTCCGAAAAAGATTCAAACTTGTGTAATTTTCATAAATTCAGACTTAACAGTGAAAATAGGACCTTTGATATCTTTATAAATATGTGTCACTCTATTATTAAAATACATTTAAAGAAATGATTGGGGTCATTTTTTAGAAACTGAAAATATACTGAAGGCTTCATGAAAAGCAACCTCAAACTTTAAAGAAAGTTTTTGTTTTAATCTCATAGTCTTTACCCAGGCCAGATAGATCCGGGAATATTCATTTTGGGAAAAAATCTTTCAATGGTTTATGCGCTAATGTTGTGTACTAATGGGCAGACGAACGGATGGACGGACGAACGTATTGGAAAAAACACTTTCTCGGTATCAAGGACCCACATTTTCTGAAATGTAACTACTTGATGTGATAGAGGAATTAATTTGATCGATATTGGAAGGAGATGTGTCCTCTTTTTTAATCAGGGCCTCACAATACGAGTTTTTCTGTCGAAAAACCGTTTTTTCCGCAGCTTCATATCACTTTATGTTATTCTACGTATACTCCTACTACATACGTACGTACATGAAAAAGTAGAAACATTGTAGGAGTTTTGAGATTATTTTTTATACCGGATATATATTTTACCGGATATACTTTGACATGTAACCTATTATAGTATTCCTTTTTTTATCTATCCATTGCTAGTTAGAATTTATGGTGCTATAGCAGCACGTATTTTCTCGCACTGTTGGAAATAGTTACGTAATATTGAAATATTGCAATTTCTGTTCTACTAGCACCTCAGCTTTAACTTGAAAAGATCCAATTCAACAAAATCAAACGAAGCGCCGTAGATATCTTCATCATGGTAGAAAGATATGGGTGAGCTCCTCCGACACCGATTTTTACTCGTTCTGCAGAGCACCAGTTTGCGACACGAATCTCGTGACCACGACACGAGCACTTCATTTGAAAAAACAGACCGGACGTTGCCCGCCAGGTCGCATGGAGAGAGAGCAGTGCTGAGAAACATTTTTTAAGTGCCATAAAGTGACGGTAACTACAAAAAATAATACATTTAAGGTGTAATTGAATTGCAATATTGCAAAACGTGCTTATCCGTTTCTATTTCAGTGACTTGTAACGGAGATAATTTTGGCATTTAAAATTTACACTAATAATTTGACGAAAACTGGTTCTTGAAGCTCACTGGCTGAAGTCAGATATGATGTGCAACTGCTCACTCATCTCTTCTTACAATGATCTCCATTTCTTTGTACTGTCAGGATCAGTAGTCATTTCTTACCTTTACAAATGAAACAAACATGAATAAATTTAACTGTTTCAGTATTTGCAGCATAAAATACAGAATAGTAAGAATTATTTTAAAAAAGTATCTCTTGATTACATAGAAGTGAGCATTTAATTTTGGAATACCATCAGCGATCAAAACTTCTTGAAGTAAATAAATGTGTTTGTTACTTTTAAGTTAAATTTATTACCTTCTGTCAAATTTATTACCTTCTGTCAAATTTATTACCTTCTTTCAATCTATTTACTTTCTCAAGAATATTATCTACATTATACCATCATCACGACTGACGACAATGATATGAATTCGGAAAATTTTGAAATAACTGTGTTGGCATATTGCGATCTAACAACGCATCAAATAAAGCGCGCAAAATTTGAATTAAATTTTCGATTTTTATCAGTTTTCGGAAATAGAAAGAATGCGCCGAAAATGGGACCATCACCACAATCTTTGCACTTTTTTGCTACATATGGAGAACAAATTTAAAGGAAAAATTTGGTGCCGCTTCTGAGAAAATAGTTGTTTAATATTTACAAATTGCTTAGGTTTTACGCAAATTTATGCAAAATTGCTTAAATTTTGGAAAGCTTGTTTAGGAACTTATCTGAAGATCTCTTTTAGATGAACACATTTCATTAAGGAAAAATATCATGAATTCAAATTGTGTAAAATCGTCGAAAAAAAGTTTTTTCATTGTTCGAAAATTCAGGAATTTCAACGGACACGAGACCTGCAAAATTCTCTTTACGCCAGCCAACAAAACAATTTTATAAAAAAAATTGGTATAATTTTTTGAAATTTTGAACACGCCCCAGGAGCGTCTTATAGAGTACCTCCAAAATTCAAATATTTGTTTCAAATTGAAGAGGCCGTGACCCCAACCAAATCGATTGTAGAATATAAATTTTGGTGAAAATTCTGCACGCGGTTTAGCCGCTCGCGTTGTTCACAGGCATACGAACAGAAGGACGGCCAGACGTTTCACTGTCAATGGATTTTTCTGTGACAAGAATCCACAAAATATGGATTCTGACTACACAAGTGTTACGAAAGTGGCCCATAGTTGGTTGGTCATCTGCATATTTTATTAATTTCAAGCTTAAATTACGCCAAAAATTATAGTTTCTTTTCAAAAAATTGAATACAACCTTTTGAATGAGCTGATTTTTTACAACAAATACGGCAAAAAATTCTATCATCAAATTTGTAATTTTCAAACGTTAAGTCTTCGCAATTTTTGGAAATGCGAAGAGTTTAATGAAAATGCCACTAGCACGACAGTTTTTAACGTTATTTGTTATATACGAGTAAAACAATTAAGAGGAAAAATTTGAAACCACTTTTGAGAGAAAGAAAAGCTTTTAAAAAATTAAAACTAGCTCTATTTCAAGCAAAAATTAGCAAAAAGTACACTAATTTTGAGACAGTTTACAGGATCCTATTTTAAGATATTTTTGTCTAAAAGATTTCATTCGCGGCCTTGAATAATCTCTATTTTTAATATTTTTGGTGAAGGAAGACGCTGAAAAAAATAACTTTTGAAATTTTCCCAAAATCAGCAATTCAACAAAACTGGGATTTGATCCACCCTCTTAAGCGAGTTTTTCACTACCCGAGGGCAAAGTGTAATCCTAAAAGTTGGACCCATTCTTGAGACAATTTTCAAAATGTTATTGAAGATTCTTCATGCCATAAAAGTACCCTCAAAAATCGAAATATCCAAATCGCATCCATCGCAAATCATAGAGTTCGTTTACATTATCTGGGAATAATATGTTCAGACAACTCACTCATTTCTATACATACTCATTTCGAGTTAACGGCCACAGTGCTGACGCAGTCAACCCATCTATATGGCAGGCAGTGACCACCCCTAACATTACTGTCGTCACTACACCTGGCGACCATTCAAGCAAGCGACGACCGAGGAGGGTAAAAGAGGTTGTGGAAATTCTGAAACAGCCCCAAAACCTCAATGGAGAGGAGAGGCTGCGTCTCCACAAGGTCAGGAAACATCTATTTTACCACGACAGGCGGTCTCGTTGTGGCCTGATCCCCGTTCCTCCATGACGTCTGACCATGGGCGGAAAGAGCCTTCTCCCACGCGCAGTTCGTTGCCTCGTTAGCGACCTATACACATCACTTACTGATCTATAACAATATCTCAAATTTTACGACAATGTGGCTTGTATCTCTAACGCCAGGTCTCAATTATAAAAGAGCAATTAATTCATATACAGCGTTAATTAAACATATGAAAACATCTTAATAAAATATGATTAGTACAGTCCGGTATGAAATCTAACATTGAAAGAAGATGTAGAAAAGTACTTGTATTTTATAAATGTGTGTTTCGATAACCAAAATTAATTTGTTATGTACGATCCATTAGTGACTTTTGAATGACTTTCACTTAATTCCATCACGTGTACGACACCACACTTGCTATTTCAAACTATTCGACATACGAGTTACGTTTCTCTTTCAGTATTGTTTTCACTAAATTTATAACGTTTTATGAAACTGTTAATATTATATATTATCTCTAATTATGTGGATAATGTGTATTTTCAATATGTAAATCTTTCTTGTTATTGTTAAATGTTTCCTGTTATTGTCAGTACACATTGTCAGTTCGTGTAACATGCATATTCTTGTTCTAACGTTTAATAGAGGATAACACACAACACCCGAAGCCTCTTCTATTTTTTATAAACTGAAGTAAACAAACATCCACTAAACATAATTTTATTTCAAATCCACAAGATCTAAAGTTTAATTAACCCTTTAATTTACTTTTAATGACATTTAATATAAATTTTTGGGGTAAACGGCGTGAAACTTGATTCATTAAGAAATAATCACCAGCTTTAAAACTGAAGTTGGAAGACAGGTTTGAAAAAAAATTGAAACTTAATCAAGCAAGCTTAACGACGCCCTCTCAGACTGTCAGAAAGGACACATCGGCCGCGAAAATAACATCGGATGGCCAGTGGCGAGCTCCGCCGATGAACCTAGAAAAACGGGTGCTGAAGGGACCGGCGCGACACGTCGTCTGTTGGGGGAGAGTGGGTTTGGCCAGGGGGGCGGGGCGGCGAGACTACACTGTCAGCGGCGGCCGCAAAGCGTCCGGTGCAGGTTGACAGTTCAATTATATCGAGCGCGGTCGGACGGCGGATGGGGCGGGGCGGGGCGGGGCGGGCGTTGGGCGCCCGGTGCGGGTGGCCCGCCGGCCGCGCCTCGCGTCGCGTCGCGTCAAGAAAGAGGGGAGTGACGGAGGGATGAAAGGCGCGGAGGCGGGCAGTGACGCAAGCGCAAGGGCGATTCCTGCGAACACAGGCGAGGGGCCGCATGCGCGGGTGGTGGCGGCGGCAGCCGGCGCAAATAAACGTCGCCACGAAGCTGCGAATGTAGGAGCGCCAGAGAAGTGGGGTAATACGGGGTTGGAATGCAATGGGATGCGAACATTCTTGGAAGCACGAGTAATACAAGCGTGTTGTCGACAGAATAGCAGAACAAGACAAAAATACGGGATGCGGGACAAAGTAAAAGAAATAATGTAATATATATTAAATACTAATGCATTTTACCTTTTAAAGGAGAAGATATAACTAACGTAATGTATAAATAAGCAAATAATCAATAGAAAACGGACTAAAGAAATGAAAGAAGAAAAGAGAAGAGGGTACAGTACCGACAAAGGTGGAAATACTTTTGGTTATCACAGCCAGGACAGTTCAAACAATAACGGTCGTAACCAAGGACAGAACTGATGAAGTTTAACAAGTACGACAGCGATGAAAACGTACTGATGAAACTGTGAGCAAAAAACATCGGCCTCCCAAGGAACGTTCAAAGACAGATGCAATTTCATTTTTCTCCACTGTTATGTCCAGTTTCCGGTGCCTAGATCACTGTTGGAAAAGCAGCAACCAAGCGCCCGAGTACGAAAACGTTAAAACTGAAACCCACTCTGTATTCATGAGTCGCCGCCGTGAGGTTTTGCGGTGGCGAACGCAGATGCAGTCTAATAGTTGAGCGTCCGCCGGGAGCAAGAAGATTGCGCGGTGCGGCGCGGCGCGGCGCGGCGCCGCGTGCTGCCCGCGTCGTCCCGTGTGCCGCGCCGCGCCGCGCCGCGCCGGCGCGTGGACGTCGTGTCGCCCACGCGCGCTGACGCACGGCCGCAATGGCGCAGCGCCGCCCGGCCCCACCACGCGACCTTCGGCTTGACCTCTCGCCTCGCGGGCCGCCTCTCCACCCACCGAGCCCAGCGTTCGCAACTTCTTACACCCCTACTACTACTATTACTATTATTATTATTATTATTATTATTATTATTATTATTATTATTATTTAAGTATCCGCCATATCTGATCACGCTACACGTTCTCTTCTGAGTCAAGACATATTCTATCCCGGAGGGAAATTAACGTGTGTCATTATGGGGATGAGCTTTTCGGCTTTATCGCTTGGTAAGAGAATGTTGTTAAGCCATGAATTATGAGATGATAGGATGATAAGAGATTATCGTCTTTTTGAACCATCTCCGCATTCGCCTGCATGACCGAGGGAAACTACGAAAACCCCGGTAACTCTGACCGGCCCGGGGATCGAACCCAGGCCTCCCAACTGCGAAGTCAGCGCGCTACGCCCTACGTCACTTCATTCGGTTTATTATTATTATTATTATTATTATTATTATTATTATTATTATTATTATTATTATTATTATTATTATTATTATTGGTATTAGTATTAGTATTACTATATATATATATATATATATATATATATATATATATATATATATATATATATATATAGTACGGAGTTGCTCTACAGCTGTCGCCGTTTCTCCGCTCTCAGTCTCCATGCCTCTCTATTGGACCATAGATCATCTGGCATTTCTCTTGCCGTCATAGCCTCTTGCACTCCCTGCTGCCATGCAAGTCTGGGTCTTCCTCTCTTCTGTCTTACTGTTGGCACCCATTTCAGGACTCGTTTTGGCCATCTTTCGTCTGTCATTCGCATAACATGACCGTACCAGACGATTTGTTTTTTCTCTATTTCGTCAAGGATAGATTTCTTCACATCCATTTTCTTTCTTATGTCGTCGTTCCTGATTCTGTCACGTCTGCTATAACAGCAACTTCTACGCCAGTAGTCCATTTCAAGGGCCAGCAGCTTCCCTTTTGTTCTTTTATCGATCTCCCAAACTTCTGAACCGTATGTTGTAACACTCTTAACTAGCGAGGAGTAAAGACGTCTTTTAGTAGTGTTAGTGATGGTTTTGTTCCATAAGACAGTTTACACTTTCTTGTCACGTTTCTCCCCAAGCTTATTCGTCTCTCAATTTCGTCATGGCTATTTCCCTTATTGTTAAAAAGTACACCAAGGTATTTATATTTGTTTACCCCTTTCATTTTTCCTCCATTTTCCACAAGAAGATCTTCTATTTCATTTTTACCAACTGCCAGGTATTCAGATTTGTCCATATTAATATTAAGTCCTGCTTTTAAAAAGTGTTCATTGAGTTTACGGATCATGAAACTCAAATCGTCTGCATCTTCTGCAATTACTACCTGGTCATCAGCAAAATATAACGTAAACAATTTATCCTCTCCGATCGTCATTCCCATTAATCTGCATTGTTTCTCCCACTGCTGTAAAATTTGATGCAGATATATTTTAAACAGTGTTGGGGAAAGACAGCAACCCTGACGAAGACCTTTGCTGACTGGGAATGGATCCGAGAGCCTGCTGTAGATCTTAATCTGAGAGGTGTTATTCTTACATAGATTCTGTGTGGCTCCAATTAAGTTTTCACTGATTTGAAGTTCATCCATTTCTTCCCATACTCTAGCAACCGGTACATTGTCATACGCCTTCTCAAGATCAATGAAACCCAGATGAACTTCCCTACCTCTCCTTGTTCTCTTTTCTATAAGTTGTTTTAATGTAAATATATTGTCTATGCCTGCCGGCAGTAAAACCACATTGTTCCTCTCCTATTTTTCCTTTTATCTCTTCTTCTATTTTATTTCGTATTAAATTGCTATACAGTCTACCTATAGATCCAATAACTGTTAATTCTCTGTAGTTTGTTTCATTGTCTCTAGATCCTTTCTTATGGATTGGTGTTAGGTAAGACGTTCGCCACTCCTGAGGAGGATTTTCTCCATTCATGCACCTTGAAAACATGTGTTTGAGCATTTGGTGCAGTTTATAGGGACCATATTTCAGTAATTCTGCCGGTATATCTCCCGGACCAGGTGCCTTATTGGATTTCATTGTCTTAAGTGCTTTTTCTAAATCTTTAATTGTCAGATTACACTTTGCTCAAATTTTACTTCCTTGTGTGTTTGGAAGTTTCTGTTTTCTAGAAGCAGTCTTTCGAAATACTCTTTCCATTTATTGATTTCAATGTTTGATAATGCGATATTGTTTTTCTCATTCGATTTAATAGATTTAATTACTTTCCAGGCTTCTGAGCTCCGTGCTCCACCTATGAATTGTTCTATATAATCGCATTTATCCATCCATAATTTATTCTTCCTTGATAATACTTCTTGTTTTACTTCTCTACTTATTGCTTTGTACTGTAAATTAGTTTCAATGTTTTTGCCACTAAGCCATTTTAAATACAGTTCTCTTTTCCTCTTAATCTTTTCTTCTAGACTTGTGTCCCACCAATACTGTTTCGGTTTTAATTTACAAGTACCTAAAGCCTCCTCTGCGGCTTGGTGAATACACTCTTTTATGTGTTCATATTCTTTTTCTATTGGCCTGTGTTGAACCAATAGTTTAGTTTCAAGCCTTTTTCTGTAGAGATATGCTGTACTTTCATCGAAAAGACTGCTTAGTTTGTATTTGGTAGGTTTCATGACAAATCCCTCCTTATTTTCTTTATCTGTGCTATTCAATGTAAATGGTATGAATATTTTAGCAATTACCAAACAATGATCGCTACATTGGGCTCCCCTTTTCACTCTAACATCTTGGACTTTGAGTGAAGTTTTTTGTTTAGTTACACAGAGGTCTATTATAGATTTTAGTTTTTTTGTATGTTGGTACCAGGTATACTTATGAATATCTTTATGTTGGAAGAAAGTGTTATTAATTTTCATTTCATACTCTTCACAAATATTAATAAGTCTTTTTCCATTGTCATTGCAAGTTTCCTCACCATGTTGACCCACAATATTGTTCTTGTCTCTTCCAACTCTGCCGTTAAAATCTCCTGCAAATATTATTTCATGGGACTTTGGAATACCATCAAGGGTTTCTTTGACTGTCATTTCAAAATCATCTTTCTTAGCCATTGGGGCATCATCATTCAAATTATATATTCCTATGACACTTACGTATTTTCCTCTGATTTTTAACACTACTTTAATAAGACGTTCATTTATATACTCCCAACTTTTTATACATTTGCCGAATCTTTCACCAATAACAATATAAATTCCGGCTTTGGCATTTTCATGTTTGTTTACGCCACTGTAAAAGTGCACAAAGTTGTTCAGTGTTTCGCTTCCCTTGCCTTTCTTTTTTGTTTCAGACCAGACGGCTATATCTATGTTTCTTCTCATCATTTCCTGGATTACTTCTTGTTGTTTATTTGATATACTTTGTACATTCCATATACCAATATTCAGAGTCCATTTTCATTGCTGATGTCGTTTCCCTTTTAAAATATCCGAGGCATTCCTATAACTGAGATTTTTAGCGGTGTGATGTTTTACGTGTGCAGGGTGCTGGCCTACAGCACAACCCCCAAACCTGGAGGACCGGAGCTTTTATTTCAGGGGTTCCCATCCCTTAGGCTGATTGCTTCCACCATAGCTTAAGGAGTCCAGCCTACCCCTGATCCACTCTTTAGGGATGAATTAATTCCCAAGGTTAGTGAATCCCACCTTCTCCTGTTGAATCATGCACCATTCATACTTGGATGCTTCTGGGGCGCTACCCGCGTAAGACCTGTCTACTACACTCTAAAGACATAAGGAAGGAAGATGAGGAAAGACTCCCTAGCCCCGAAACCTAATAGCGTCGGGGTCAGAAAAAAAACAAGATTTGGCCAAGGGAGACTGATAGAATAGATGAAAGCATTGTGGCACAAGAAAGTTAAAGATGTCACAATGGTAGATGAAGGAACCATAACGATATGAACACATCGTTATGGGGGAAGGACAAAAGAGAGGAAAGAATGTACGATTAAGATTGGGATGGATAGGACGTGGTAGGACACGCCTTAGTCTGGCCCCTCAGTTTTGGCCTGTCCGGCATGGGTGACCCTACCAGTAGTCATGCGTAGAAAATAGTCATGCTACCGCCGGCTTAGCCCTCCACCTCACTGAAGCACACAAGCCTCCCCGCCCGCACGGACAGTGCTATTTCAAGGTGGTGTCCCCAGGGGAGGAGTATTACTATTATTCCTCTAATTCACAACTAAAGATACTATGAGTCGATTGAATATAAAATCTACTGAAAGTTGCAAACCAGCCTCTAAAGGAGCAGATTTAGGGGCTGCCGTTGCCTCTACAATACTTTGCGCACAATCCGGGCTGTTCCCAATGATGCAATCTCTTCCCATTGCAATATCTTCCCATTATTTTGAATTACCTGAGAGTTTACCAAAGTTCTCAAACAATAAATTCCTGAGCTTCGATAACTATATTGAGACGACCTGAGCTTTGTCACCCCACATTAAGCTGATCTCGATTTCCAAGTACTTTTATTTAAGACGTTTCTCTGCCTATTACGACGTTTTGATCGCACGGCACAGGCACGTCTACAGGGAGATAAGTTTTTTCTCCAAATTTCGGATAACAATACGATATCCGATTTGTTTGCCGCTATCATGCGATCAATTTGAATTTTGTGTTCGTACAATATTGTACAGAGTCAGACAGACGTCACCAATTACAACTGCTTTCGATTCTGACTTCATTTTTCCTTTTTTAAGCCACGTAAAAGACTGATCTTTATTGATCAGCAATTCGTCTATTCTTTTTAAATATTGCTCATGGAGTGGTTTGTCTCTTCAAGATTTCTTTTCTGGGTCTCACATTTCATGTTAAGTTGCATCAGAAGTTCAATGTCCATGGTATTCCGAGAGTCTTGCATTTTTCCTATGCAATTCTTCTTGCTACACTTGCAATTCCTCTGTTTGCCATTATTCAGTCAGATTCAATAGCCAGTGTCAATAGCCAGGTGACTACAATTTCTCTGAGACCTCTTCCTCCTTCCTTCGTGACGTACAAAGTCTGTGTAGTAAATCAGCTCAACGGTGGGCGACAAGACGGTTTGTAAGCTGTTTTCTGTTTTTCGATCTACTTTTCGAATTTCTTGCTCAGTTCAGTCTATTAATTCGAAGCTGCAGCTACCCATTGCAGATATTGTATTCCTTGAGTTCAGAGCGAACTGCAGGACAAGTCTCATTCATTGTTGCGTTTCAAATGTTCTCCCATTCTTCAATGCCCAGATTTTTGTAAGTTTTACCTAGCTAAAGATCTTGTATCATTGTGTGCATATTATTACTTTGTCTCTCTTTAAATTGACATTTACTATTTGTCTAGAACAAATTTCATGCAGAAGTCATTGCTAAAGTCACTGATAACAGATAGCAGTTTGAAGAGAATCACTTCATTCTTAGCAATCACTTTAGTGGAACGAAACTTCTATACTTCTAAATCTCTTATATCTTTCTTACTAAATCTTGTATATCTTCACCTACTTTTTGACAATAATAGTGCTTCCTCGCCAATTTCTTAATATTCACGAATCCCCAATGTACCTCATGAAACAAGTCCAAAACTCACGGTCTCTAAGACTTGTGTCTCACCACCCTCACTCCTTGATCTTCCGACAGTAAAAACTCTTTTACCGTCAGCCTATCTTTTTCTGCAACCATTTAGCGTTGCTCCTGAGCATCCTGTGAGGGCACCAATTTTCAATAAATTCTCGTACATCTTTTAGTTCTTTGTTGCTATCTGTGGCTGCTGCGATGGACATTACTTTGATGGGGAAATCTTGCAAAACGTGCCACCCTTTCACATCAACCTAGCTGCCAAAGCAAAACTAATTTTATTAATTAAATTCCACATCTGAACCTGCTGGGAGTGTGAAGAGGGCGTCAGCATTCGCATGACGTGAGCCTCAAATGTATTTGACAATTGTAATCAGTAATCAGACAATTGTAAATTCACACTTGTCCAAAATAATATATAACCCACTCTTACTAAGCACTTGCAGTAAATAGCATACATGTTGTTCAAAAACCTTCCGAGTATTAATTATGTCATCTAAATAGTATATACACCCATTGACTTGTGACGTCACTTGCTCCAGAGCTCTTTGGAAGATCGCGGCCGCCATACCACCTCGAACAATAGCAGATTGCACTGTCCTAATGGTGTATTCATTGCCATTTTTTGTTTCCTCATCTAGTGGTAACTGCAAATACGCATCTTTGAGGTCGATGTCCGTGAAATGCTGCCCTGCTGCCAATTTATAAAATAAATCTTCCAGTTTGGGAATGCGGTATTACTAAATTTCTAACTGCCCATTTACTGTACTTCTAAAATCACCACACAAGTCTATTTCACCATTTAGAAACCACTACTAATGATGTTGCCCACCCACAATGGTTATTTTAGTAATAATTCCTTCATCATCATTATAATCATCATCGTCATCATCATCTTCTTCTTCTACTTCTTCTTCTACTCCTACATCTACTTCTTCTTTTACTTCTTCTTCTACTTCTTCGTCTTCTTCTTCTAGCCTGCGCAATTCTTTCTCTACTTTTTCCTAGTTGCCCAAGAGACCGGTCGAACTTTATAAAATTTGAGCTTACTCTTTTCTTTTAATACCAGCTGCGCTTTGAAATGTTTATACTCTCTCAAATCTGGTTTAAATATATCGACAAATTCTCCCTCCCTCTTCTTTATCTTCACACAACTTTTTCAATAATTTAGTTGTTTCTGTATCCAGGTAACTTAAAAATTATGATCTTTTCTTATCTTTTATTTATTTATTTATTTATTTATTTATTTATTTATTTATTTATTTATTTATTTATTTATTTATTTATTTATTTATTTATTTATTTATTTATTTATTTATTTATTTATTTATTTATTTATTTATTTATTTATTTATTTATTTATTTATTTATTTATTTATTTATTTATTTATTTATTTATTTATTTATTTATTTATTTATTTATTTATTTATTTATTTATTTATTTATTTATTTATTTATTTATTTATTTATTTATTTATTTATTTATTTATTTATTTAGTAGCTACCCGCTCAGCTGAAGCCTTTCGGTGATTTTAAGTTTACATACATGAAAACAGATTAAGTTGTTGGGATATCCCCAGGCGAATATGGTATGTAAGGCGTAACTCTCAGTTGTTAATTAAGTTTTAATAATTTTTGGAATTTGAAGGCGTGTGTCAGGATGTGAGGTGCTGAATCAGTGTAGGTGATGAGAGTGGAAGTCTGCATGACTATGGAGAACGAAAGAGGCCTATCGGGAAGCGAGATCAGATGCGAAGTGGGAGGTTTTGAATTTTTCCCAGGTGGAAGATAGTGGTGCCACGGCATGACAAAAGACGAAAGTAGAATTTTTCATATGTATTGCATATATTTGGATATTAAAAGGATTTAGATTGCCTGGTGGATTTGTATGTTGAGTATAAACTATGGTATATTCGAACAACGCCTGCTACTGCTTCTCTGGCTGCACAGCTTGTTGTTGAAACTGCAACTGCTGCTGCCATTGTTGCACCGTCTGTTGGTGCTGCACAAACTGCTTCATCTGCTCTAAATGCGTTGGACTCACCTCATTTGTCATTTTTTCTCGCCGCCAATGTTAAAAAAATACACAAGACATAACAATTTACTAACGTGTATCGTGCAATTACTTCTTCTATAATTCCAAAATTCCAACTCGTAAAGACATCCATGCCTTTCACAATGTATCCAAATGGTGTACTAATGGTCGAAATCACTGTCGCCGTCACCAGTCAATAGATCAGTACTTTGCTAATTTGTACCTTTCTCGCGATAAGTTTTCAGACAAGGTTTCTGCAGTGTATAATTCAGTAACAATTGCATTGGTGGACCTGTACAATCTAAATAAAGTCGGCGCTGTATCACGCCAGCCAGCGGGGGAAGACCACCCCCACCACTACCACCTATGCAAAACATACACTACACGTACGGGATTAACGACCCTAGTAGTTGACGCGTCCGAAATCACTTATAACTATATAACACAATCAACTATATAAAGGATGAAGGTTTATTTACTTTTTAGTTACCAGAGCCAATAAGTATTTTTCTGCGGAAAATTCGACGTTTTCTCGTGCCTGATTACATAACTTTCTATTCTTACGAAGTAAGTGGGAGAACATAAAAGTTAAGACATTTTTTCGACTAGAAAAATTGACTGTGGGTCACCAAACGAACGAAGTAAATTATCATAATATTCTAACTATATCGCCTCCACTAAAAACGAAGTTACCCAGTGAAAACAGGCTTAAGGTTTTCTTGGAAATCATTAACTTTTAAATGAGCGAAGTGGAAAGGATGGCAAGAAAAGTTCGAGGGCGGGCGCTCAAACCCAAGCGATTGACGCTCCCGGATGGCGCGCGCCTGCGCTCTTCGCCCGCGCGTCGAGAGACGTCCGCGGCAGCAAGACGGGGAAGGCTGCTGGGCGGCGCCATCGGCTGCGCGGGAAACGCTGCACTTGCGCCAACAGCATTCGCTCATTACGGCTGCGGAGGCATGGATGCGGCGGGGCAGAGGCAGAGGCGGGGGCGGGGGCGGTGGCAACTGGGATGGAGAGGGCGAAAACTTGGCCTTCCATTCCGTGGAGAACCACTCGTCTCTCTCTTTTTTTCTGCCGCCCTCGCCGCCCACGTTATAGGACTAGCTTCGAGAGCCCTGCGCCCGGGGCAATTGCTAGACTTTAAAGAGTTGCTGTGAGTAATTTATGTGATGTATTTATGTATGTCATAACACAATCAAGCATACCAGAAATCTAATTACTTCAAGTGAAAAAATTAAAAGTAGGAAGTTTCTATAGAAATGTACTAAAATTAATAAAACGTAAACGTAACGTAATACTTGCCACAGCAATTATGAAAGACTTCATGTGAGTTTGCAAACTTCGGGCAAAGCAATATCTGTACTGATTCTATACATGTCACACTTCTTAATTTTCCTGTTAACGTTTCTAAGCAACTCCGTCTGTCTGACGTTTGAGAAGTGTCCGTAACTTTGTTAACTACTACTCGTACCCAATGCTCAGTCTATTTTAGGCTATTTTATATTAGCGAACAACACGAAAGTTGTACATAACGCAATGTAAATGTAATTCATCAAATTATATTTTAAATTTTACACTACGAGAACAGATGCAATCTAATACCCTAACATTTACATCTTTATTCTTGTCTCCGGACATAATTTTGTATGAGAGATTGTTGGCTTAAATGGTTCAATTGAAACCAATTTCAAGATCTTTTAATTCCATCGTAATTTGAATAACAGGCTACTGGAAATCTGGCAAGAACACATTTAACCCTCACATTTGATTTCCTAGACGGCACTAATGATAAAACGCGTTAATGTAATTTAAAATATTAAATTACTTCCCTGTTTAGATGAGAATATTACCATCAAAGTACAGTTTCGCGTAAATGTCATCAAAGCTGGTAGTAAAGCACTTAACGTTTGTGTCATCTCAGATAAGTTAACTGCATGACAACGAGATGATAAAATCATGAATATACAGCTATGACAACGTTTAAACTTTGTGCAACTACGTAAGGGAACATTTAAGTATCTTACAAACGGGTAATAAATTAAAAATCAACCGATAAAAACACAACAGAGCATCGCCTCAGTCAAAACAAGCTCTTACTTTCGCGGTTGATATTCCGATATCTGTGATACTGTAGTGCGTATGTAATAGTGATCGGTCTATGGACCCTCAGCCTATGGGCCCTCAGCATTTACACATATCCACCTGCTACTTACATATTAGTAATGAATTGTGATTATAAAATAGGGAATAACATTCCCAGTATTTATTTGTATTTCTTTTAAATTGAGAAAATGGATAAGGTATTGGCTGTTCAAATGTCTTAATGAGTAATGCATATTTTGTAATAAATATCAGAGACCTTTGCAGAGGCTTTTCAAAACATATTTCTATACTGTGGACTATGACATAAATACCAGGGGGCTAGATAAATACCAGACTCTAAATACCAGGGGGCGAAGGTTGCATAGTGACTAACACGCTTCGGATCATCTTTCTCAAAATAAAATGCAACAATGTGAAGAAACATGTGGAAGACTTTTGAAATATGGTGTTCACATAATGCTTTAATTGACTTCCACTTCTAAATAAAGAAGTCAACGGAACACTCTCGCCTACTGGTTGTGAATTCATGTCTAAAATATATTCATATAAATGAATTGTGACGTTCGTTTGAAAATAAAATGAGCTACGACATACTCAACTTCCCGCTTTACGGATGATATTATAATCCAAAATGCATTCACACGCAGAACAGAAAGGTTACATTTCATTCCCTTCACGGAATGCCTTTTGAATGGACAATGAAGCATCATTTTGTAGAGATCAACCCACATATTGTGTCCCGTGGCTGTAGTTGACCGCGAAGTGTCAGCGTGGTGTCCAGGCCAACCGCCAGTGCATCGCACACACCTGCCTCAACCGCCACCACAGCCGCCAGCCTGGTCGCGCAGCGCTGTGCAAGCTGCGCAGATTACGCGCAATAAATCCGCAGCCCCCGGCTCTCGCAATAACTCAACATTAACCGCCAGGCCCCCGCCCGAGATAGTAGTGCCGTCGCTGCCGCCGGAGGGGGCGGGGCGCTATGACGGCAGCGCCGTTAGTGGTGGCGATGACAATGATGGAAGCAGGGTAGCACGAGGATGGTGCGGGTGAAAGCAGTGGTAGAAGCATACCTATCCCTTGACATTGGCGGAACTTTACACCATGACCTGGTGCCCTAGCGATGGTTGTGTTTAGCAGGCGAGGGAAATAAAGAGAACTAAGAGGAAAGAATGATGATGAGAAAGAAAGTATGGAATATGATGGAAGGTGAGAAAAAATAAACGGTAAAAAAGGGAAATGTGGAGAAGATGGAACGTTGAAGGAAGAAAAGAATTTGAAAATATGAATTAATATTAGAAACTACCGGAGGCCGGGAGGATACAGTACAAGGGGAAAGGTAAAATGAAGAGGTGGTGGTGGTGGTGACAGTAAAGAATATTCATTAATATTACCAAATCATTTATAGAAGCTAATATTCTCGCTGAAGCAATGATTTGTGTTCGGGGCATTAGTCTTGCAGTAGTGGGCAGGGGGCTTAAAAGTAGTGAACAACTCAAGCCAGTAACTTGTGCGAAGGATATTCACGAAAATGAATGTTCTCCCATCGATTTGGCTGATATCTTTTGAAAAAAATGATAATCTTATACCACTCTTCCATCTATACAATTTGAGGGATTGGCTGATTTATCATTAAGGGGATCAATTACAAAGGTTCGCTGAAGGGCTATGATCTTGCTGCCTAATTGCTCTGAGTAGGCGGAGGTCAGGCATTGGACTTGACCATCGTGAAGAGAGAAAGAAGGTAAAGACGAATCAATTTTTGTACATCAAACCAGAAATACATGTGTCATTCTCCAAGAGACATGAACGTCAGAGGAGATTAATGAGGACGCTGCAAAAAGGCGTACGAATACTTTCAGCTGTCTGTGAGACGCCGTAGCGTTACGGAATGCCACAGGAACACACCTATTTCCATTCCTGCTTAAGCTTAGCCAAGCTTGCTGTGCAACTCTGGTGTTAATTAAACTGGTCGAGATGATTCTGGGGTTTTCTTCAAAATACGACTTCTTTATGAAGTACCTCATCCCTATTTTGAAAATAAAAACTGTTTTTGTCTATTACATAACATTTTGTCACAATTACTACTTTTATGATCAATGAATCTGACATATCTAATATATTACTTCTGTTGGAAGTAAATTATGGTTTCATGAAAATATAATGAAATTAATTGTTGAAATTGTTAGTTTGGCAACGCTGTAACACGGAACAATACTTCTCTTATATTTACATCGATTCATGTTGAGTATACTATCAGTTTTCGATAAGTGAGCAGTTACATGTTTTACTGGGCACTTTATTTGATCGATGTGTGTCTTTTAAAATAATATGCCTTCCAAAAATAATCCTGACATGTTTTGTCATATTTGTGGGAATTTTGTGGCAAGAAAAAGAAGACGAAACACAAAAATTTGTTAAAAAGGCATACCATGCCTACTTTGGTATGAAACTAGGAGATCTGCACAAAAAGGGGGTTCCAAAAACGTGAGTCATACTTGTGTTGAACAATTAAGGAAATGGAGTCAAGGGTTGATGCTGTTCCAATGTTTTGGCATGAGCCTCGAAATCATGTAGATGATTGTTATTTTTGTGTATGTGTTTGCCGACTACAATTAAAAAAACTGAAAAATATCCTTTTTCAAATCTCTTGTAGCAAAAACGGCCGTTGCTCATCAACCTGGTTTTCCTGTGCTTTCTCCATCAGCGGCATTAGGAAACGAACCATCATCAGGCTCTGAAACAAACTGTGAAGAGAATTGCCGTGATTCAGATCCAGTTCAAGAAGAGGATGTCAAGCAGTCGCAACAGTTCACACAAAATCAACTTAATGATTTGCTAAGGGACGTAGGTCTTTCTAAGGCTGCTATTCAAATCTTGGGATCAAAACTAAAAGAAAGCCTTTTAGCTTCAGAAACATCATTTGCATGATAAAGACACCGTGAAGAGCAACGTTTCCCATTCTTCTGTCAATAAGAGAAATGTACACAGTCCCATGATATTCCTGGTTCAGTGAATTGTTTGGGAGCTTAAAAATACATTACAAGTGATTCGAGGCTCTTTATAGACTTCTCAAAAGTAAGTATGAAAGCTGTTTTCTTATATAATGAGAACAAATATTCGTCAGTTCCAATTGCCCATTCAGTACTTCTCAAGGAAACGTATGAGGACTTGAAATTAGTTCTAGCGGAAGTGAAATACATAAGTGGCAGTTGTACGGAGATCTTAAAGTTATCGGCATTCATGTTGGTCAGTAGTCCGGGTACATGAAGATGCCAGGTTTTTTATGTGAATGGGACAGCAAAGCAAGATCTGACCATTGGACTAAAAATGATTGGAAACAGAGAGAGAATCGTGTTCCAAGAACCAAAACTATACAGTTTGACAGTCTTTTGAACCCCAAAAATGTTCTCCTTCCTACTTTATACATTAAATTGCTGCATAATTGCTTCGCTTGTTGCTTGATTCAGTTACATAATATTCAACATGCAATTTAATAATGATAATTCTTCACTGTGTATCATTGAATAATTTTATATTTAATGTACAATCCATTTGTTTACGTCATAATTGTTTCTCTTGTTTCTGAGTTTAGTTGTTCACATAGCATTCAATATGCAATTTAATAATAGTAATCATATTTTTGCCCAATTTTCAGCCATAACGCAATGTTAATATTTCAATGATTTAATTTGTTGTGTACCAGCACACAAAATATCTTCATTTTAATTTCACTTGATTTGCCTTCGATAATTTCATGCTTGTTTAAATTTATGATGTACTGCTTTTTACATTTTAATAATTATTTTAAACATTTTCTAATTTAATCTGTCAGCACCTATCCAAGCCAAATTCATTTCTAGTGTTTCTGAAGGTAGACTACCTCTCCTTCAGTGGTCTTCCAAGAGTTTTATTTTCAGGTGTCTGAGCAGCCAGAATTTTATATGAGAGCAGGTAAATATACGGAACAACCTAGTTGTGCTGAAGTCGCATGTCAAAGGCTTCTTACACCCACGTTTCGATCGCTTTGTCGCAGTCTTTCTCAAGTCTGAAGTGCACCAGGATGGTGGGCACTCGGTGGGGTGTTATTGTGAGGCTGGGATAGACCAAGGTTATATTTGACTTTGCAGCCGGTCAATTAGACAGAAACAAAACAGACAAAATGGGGCGAGGCAGTCGAATCGAACGGCCTGGAATGGTCCAGTCACCCGCGATTTCTGTTCTCAGGGGTTCTAGTTGCTGTGCATCATGGAGACGACCCTGAGATGTCGTTAGTTGGGATGGTGAAAAGATTGTCTCCATTACATTGCATTTATGAGAATGGGTTGATTACATGAAGACTGGTGCATATTTATGAGCTTTGGTTTAGAGCTGTTTTTCAATACTTCAATCAGAAAACAACAGCGTCAAAATGTTTAACTCGTCAGGAAGCTGTTTGAAAGGAAATTTGTAATGTTTCATTACTAAAGCGGGAAGACAAATGGATTCGTAACCTTCACAGGAACTTTGCCGATAAAGTAATCTATACAAATAAAACGATCTCTTTTCAACGTGTTTTGTATGTCAACGTCTGTGAGTAAGCAACATTTCAGTCTTAATTTCACAACCGGAATACGTATTGTTGCGTCAGTATGGGGAGTTGTCGTTTCTGTAGTACTATAGCCAGACCCTCCTACTTCCGACCGGAGGCAACCTGCAAGCAGATCTCTTCGGGTAACGTTCTTTTAATGCGTACTTAGCGTGCGTTTGCCTGTTGCGTTTTCCCTTGCCCTAGACGTTTGTGCTTCCAAAATACCCTGGGGTTATTTTCGTTTAATCGTGTCCCCGGAACGACTATGTGATGATCGTTACAAAGTGGCTGCAAGATTTACAACAGACTTACTATACATCCTTGCTCACTCTGAAAAGAACTGTGCGTGTGTTGGGGTTAAAAGCCAGATTGACGAGAACAGAAAACCACAAAATGCGTTTGGTGGAAATGTTTTTCAATTGTCAAGAGAGAATAATGTTATTTTAATGGGATTGGCTACTCGGTACTCACAGTTACTGGTCATTAAAACTAATGAAATGTCTCCTAACAAATCTGAAATATTTTTCAGAGCATAATGGATATTGAAGGCTTGTGGTACGTAGTTTGAGTACTTCTTGAACGAAATATAAAGCGTGTAATTAAACTAAGTACCGAGATTTTGAGGCTTGTCAATGTGCTCACACTTCATGTTGCAGCTACCCATACACAGGTCATGCCCCACAAACCAAGAAGAATAAGAAGAGAACAAAAGGAGATAGGAGGAGAACAACAGGACGGTTTGCACTTAGCCCGAAAATGTGTACTATATTTACTTAACAAGAAGTGTATTTTGCACATTTTATTTCTCATTTATGAAGCCCAGGTGGACGTTGGAATTAACAGCTAATATATAAATAATTTTAGTAAGGGTAAATTTATAATCTAATGATATTTTCATCCTTACTTCGTAAGAAGTGAGTGTTGTAATTGTGCCCCAGAAAATGGAGAATTTTCGACAGAAAAGCGAATATTGTCGGCCTCTTGTATAAAAAAGGTAGACAAATCTTGTTGGCCTATTTAGTAAATTATTTCTTCTAAAACGTGGTATTGAAATATTTCATGTTTTATCATTCCTTGATACCTAAAAATTGACTCACGGCAAATCATCTATCTGTCCGTCAGTATGTCAATTATGTTTTCAGAGCATGAAATAAAAGGCAGCGCCTAAACTGTTCAGCCGATTTTCTCCACTTATTGTCCCTGATCGATCTGATCAAACATGAGGCATTGGGAGTTTCAAACGGATATTTAGATTTCTGAAGGTACTTTATTCAAAGCCAAAATATTTTCACAATTTTCTCAAAAATAGCTCCAATTTGTATTAACATTCTCCTCGGACGCAAAGAAAGCTTAAGAGCAGATTAATCTTAATTGCAGGTCTACTTTTTGTTGAAATCCTTAATCTTTCCATAATTGCAAAAACTCTTTTTTCTTCTTCCTACAAATAAAATTATGAAGCAATTTTTTTCTTAATGAAATGTGTTCATCAGAAAAGATCTTCGAATAAAGTCACGTTCAATATTTTGAACATATGAGTATTTTTGTATCAATTATGAGTAATTTAGCATCAAACTTTGCTCCTTTTTAAATTTTAATCAATTATTTTCTGAGAAAAGGCTATAACTTTTTCTTTTATTCTTTTCACTATGTAGCAAAGAAAATGATTCTGATCCCATTTTCGTCTCACACTGAGGTTTTGAAAATAGAGAAAAATCGAAATGTTAAATTTGAATTTCCCCCGCTACGTTTGAGTTGTATAAGTAAGGTGAGAGGTGTTGGGAGTCCGTTGGTTGTTGTGAGAATCCTTTTTCATTGTGTAAGATAATTTTAATTAATTTAACATTACAAATTGTTTGCATGTTGCAAGTTTTGAGAAATTCAAGCATCATGCACATTTTTCCAATTAATAGTTAAAACTGTGTATGTTGTTTTTGACCCTCTGACTGAGTGTAAGTTATTGACGGCCTGTCGTTAATACGAAGTGCCACATTTCTCTAATAATATGGAAGATCAAACATATCTACTTCAATCTTATTACTATGTTGAAAGTATAAACTATGTGGACACGATCTTACAATGCGACTCCATTCACAATTGTTGCCGAATCGAATCTTGAAAAGAAACCTTACGTTATATTATTTAAGCATTAAATATCTTTTTTTAATTGAGTTAAATGGGAAAACCGTGTTGCTTTGACAACGCAACACTAACAAGGCGATAGTGACGAGTTCACTTTATTACAAACTAACAATTTCATTTACGGCTAATTCACGCATCGGACTCACGTGTATACAATAGTGCATACGCTAATCGTCGCTCAAATGCATACAAACAACAACTTAACTTTGTTTAACCTGAAAAACAACGGTACGTAGGCCTACTAAATAACCCGACAAAAAGTCACGACTTATATTAATCGCTTCATGGAAAAGCATAAATATTTGTTTTTCGAATGCTCCATTATACCTCTTTATTTTTCAAGCTTCACGAACAGATTATCTGGAAGTAATGTGATAATAAAAGAATGACATCCTTTTTATTTTTCGCACTTACTAACGTAAAAGAAAGTGTAGAAATCGTGCGCCGGAAAATGGCACATTTTCGACCCAAAAACTCTTTATTGCCGAGCCTTGGTAACGAAAAAGTGGATAAATTCAGTTGCTAAATATAGAAAAAAATCCTCTTGCATTTAGAGTAGTCAGAATCTATGCTTTGTGCGTCCTTTACACCGAAAAATCGATTGACGGCAAAACGTCTATTTGTCCGTCCGTCTGTCCGTCTGTGCTCAACGCTAGCGCATAAATCGTTCTGCTTATTTTCTCCAAAATTGATATTCCCTAATCGTTCTAGCTGTTGTCGCGGTAGTTGGAAATTGAATACGATACTTAAACATTGGCGAGTACTTTACATGAAGCCCGTCGGACACTTTCAAAATTTAAAAAATAAGTCCCCGTATTGTTTGATTAAATTTTGTTGTTAAAAAGTTTGTAGGACATTTAAGAAAAGGGTGCAGGTCTCAAATGGTCTCATTCTCGTTAAAATCCCCGATTTTTCGAAAAATGCAAAAGAAAATTGAAACTACAAAATTGAAGAAAGAGATTTTCAGACAAAGTCTGTTGTATTAAATTAGCTCTTTAAAAAAGGTCGTATACAATTTTTTTAAACCGTGTAGTTTTTGCTTAATTTGGACATGAAAATTACGAATTTGTTTTATAAAAAAAAACGCTCCAATTTTTTTAAATGGCCTCCACCTATGCAATAAGGTACTTCCAATAGATTTGGATTTACTCTATTGAGGCAAGTTCCTCAACAGTTGTTGCAGCTGTTCCTCCAGATCCTGTAGGTTGGTACTGCGACGATGTCCTATTTCAATGTCATCCCACATGTTCAATGATGGAGAGATCTGGGGATCTTGCTGGCCACGGGAAGACCTCAGCATGCTCTAAGCAGTCCACAGACACATGTGCTGAGTGTGGAACACTGTCCTAGAGCCAAAAGGAGCAGGGTGTGCGGGCGCAGAATGTCTGTGACGTATTGCTCTGCCGGGTGCCGGCAATCGCTGCCGAAGCACTATTAGAGGTGATTTGAACACATATACGATGGCTCCCCCCACAATATTGCCCGAGGTTACGCCTGTGTGTCTCCCCACAACAGGATGTGCCCTCTGCCCTTCACACCGTCACACTCAAACAGGATGGTCATCGGAGGTTATGGCGAAGTGGGACTCATCATTGAACATGCTGAAACGCCATTCGGGCTCAGCACCAATCGAGACACACACGTCGGTGTTTTGATGTCAATGGCATCCGACGCATGGAGTGGTGGAACCCCAATCTGACTGAAGCGAGTCGAGGAGACACTGTGTGTAAACGTACAGGTTGTTGTAGTGTCGCCAGTTAATGTTCGCGGGTCACAGGTGCCGACGTCACGAGATTCCATACTGCTTGGCGCACCATACGACGGTCCTCTCTCGGGATGGTGTTTCGTGGTCAACCCAAGCCTGCGCGACGTGTATGGGTGCCCTCATGTCCCCACTGATTCCAACATTTGGCCACAATGACATCTGAATGGCTCACATATCTGACAATTGCACGATGTGTCTAGCGATTCTCATGAAGTCCCGTAATGCGGCTTCTGTCGCATGCAATCAGTTGGTGGATATGCTATAGAATGCGTCTTCGCAGCACTGCGTGTGATTCGCACTGTTCGTAATCATCGTTTTTCACTTCTTTTACATCGTTTTTCGCTGACTCACAGGAGTTGACTGAAAACAACACTGTAACAAAGGGGCAATGACATTACGAATGCACTCTGGTGGACATTCTACACATTTCAGATACGTGTGAATATAATCATTCAACCACACATAGATGATATGCAAGAATACCGAAATGATATAATATTGGACCACTCCTTCTGAGTGCATCATTTTTGTCAGGCTGTGTGTATTAGATAACTGAGACACGTTTACAAATGGTTCTGTCAAGTGAGTCCGCCTAGTGAGGAAGAGGGTTGAGGCGGGTGGGTCTATGTGATGCAATCAGTGCAAGGCATATGTGCTCTAATTTGTGGTCGTCAAGTAGAGGTAATTTCTAGTCCATCCTGTTTTGCATATATACCCTAATCCTTTCATAATCTTCTGCCCTGATAAGCCACTGTGTTCACTCTGTAGATGTATTTCAGGAATTGGATTCACTTGTTCTCTCTCAACCTACAGGACGAATGGCGTCTCAGTATATTCAAGGATGAGTCCCACTTCGCCAATTGTCATACACGCGAACCACGGTACAAGAACCGTGATTGAGCGAAGGGATATGATCGGCTGTGACGTAACAGTACAAGACCGAGAGAGGTCATGTGCGCGATGCTGTAAGAGCGCGAAGATGCTCTTCTCTGATTATGTCTCCAGAAGAACGGTAGATGCTGCAATAGGTTTACTGGGCGCCGATAGATTGCTTCGGAGTCCACATGTCGATCGATAAAAACCCAAAAGTTGTCCCAAAGACTAAAAAAATATTTAATACGAGAAATATATGTTACTTTGTAGAACCAAAAATCAGTCTCTCATACTATTGACGGAGTATGGAGAAAATATTGAAATGTTACGGCAAAAAATATGTATTTTGACAAAAAAAACTAGTTTTTTGCCCCCAACAAATTGATAATTCATGTTGATACATACAGTAAACAACTTTTTCTAATGTATGAAGACAGAATTAACATTCTGTGGATCTTTGATCCAAAAAAATTGATTTCTGGAAAAAACGTCCATACATCTGTGAAAACCACTAGCGGTTAAACCATTGACAGGATTTTCATCAAAATTTATTCTCGATCAGAACAGTACAGATAGTAGGCATTTTGATTTGAAACAGATACCTTGATTTTGGATTGGAACTAATTTATTTTATTTAGTGGAGTGAAATACACTAAATATGGTGATTTTCGCGGAACTCCCTAAATTTTCGAAAATTCAAAAGGGTCAACATTTTTTTCATAATCTTTCTACAACTATGATATTCAAAAGAGATTTTTCTTAGAAAAATCTGTTCTGGAAAGGTATTCAGTACCTTTTACTGGGGCCGTGGTTTTTTTAAATATGAGAAGTTTTGCGTAATGTCGCATGAAAAAGCCAATTTTCAAAACAGCATTTTCATAAAAAAGGGTCAACATTTTTTCTCGGATAGTGTAAGCTACACTTATAAAAATGGAGTAATTCCAACTCTGAACTCTGTTTTTTTTGAAAATTGCAATTTACAAATAATACCAGAACGAGTGCTGGTGTGTTTCGGGGACTGGAGGAGCTTATTGGTCTTGACAAGGTTTGTTGACATTGATTGTAGGGGATAATGGAACGATAAAAATCGCTCTGCGAGTCGAAGGCAGAAAAGTCATCATTAAACATCGTGCTTCTTCTGCCAAACGTTCGTAACCCGACCAGGGAACTTTTAAATATGAATTTTAAAGAATACGTCGAAAAGATAATTCAACAACCGAGGCAGCGATAACAATTAACTAGTGGTGCTACAGAATGGCACAGACTTTCCCTTATTAGTTTTCTATTTTCTTTCGTCTCGGTGAGCAATTCGGACTTGCTACATACTCTTGCCAGCTTCCATCTATCACAAAGAAATTCTTTTGAATGTTTTAGAATTTAAGATAATGTACTGATAAATCACGTGACTAAAACGGAACTTACAAATATTTGGTCTAGCCAAGGGTTCGATCGCTGACGTTGAAAGGGCTACTGGATTGAAACGACCATTGCAAACGAGTAGGATTGGCACAGGGGTGAGTTGAAGGACGAAGACGAGCACAGGGAGGTGGGCGTGGAGGATGGCTTGAGGATGAAAGGGCAAGGGCGCACGGCAGCCAGAGTAGAACAGATGCGATAGAGGGAAGTGGATGCAAGCTACGGAGTGGGTGACAAGAAAGTAGAAGTGGGTACAAACGAGGGAAACTGGGAGAGGGAGATATATATGGAGAGGGAGGGAGAGATAGAGAGAGAGAGAGAGAGAAAGAAAGAAAAGGAAGGAGAGGGTGGGAAAGAACAGGGGAGAGAGTGTAAGGGAGGGAGACAACGTGAACAGAGACGGGGAGAACGGAAAAGATAAGAGAGAGCAGGAATGAGTGGAGGAGAGAGAGGGAGATGTAAGGGGGGATGAGAAGGCGCTTGGACGGGGCATATTGGAGGGTTCCGGCGCAGAAGTGGGCCAGGAAGGTATGAGTGGGCGTGGCGTCGCGGTCGGCGCGTGGGTGGCCAATGCGTGGGCGGCAGCTCGTCATGGGCGGCACGCGCGCGCAACGCAACACAATTACCGGCGCCGCCCTTTGCGCCGCAGCGCGACGCCCGTGTCGCGCGTGCTGGCACTGCCAAGCCCTCGCCTCGCCCTGCCCGAGCCCACGCCCACCGCCGGCCCTCTGCCCCGCGAGCCCTACGCCTCCGCCCTGGCCACATATCCACCTCCAAATTGCAAACCGCCGTTTCTACAAGTGCTGAGCGGGAACGTGCGTTTCCAGCTAAGGAACTGGGAGGTGGACTCGTCTATGATAGGAGTGAAGGAACTTTCAATGAAGGAAGTTGGGAATGCACAATGGGATCGTGCTCAACGCGTTCCCCGAAAGAGCTCAGAATATATTTTTAAGTAAGCACTTATTTGTGCGCAGACGAGACAACATTTCCGCGAGGAGGGAATATTGCCAAGGTCAAGGCGAGCGCTGTGCCAGCATTACGGTAATTTGTAGTAGCTTAGAGGGTAAGAAAAAGGAGCTGGTCATATAATTAGGTGAAATTGTATATATGGAGAGGGAGAGAAAGAAAGAGAGAGAGAGAGAGAGAGAGAGAGAGAGAGAGAGAGAGAGAGAGAGAGAAGTTGATATTTTGAGTTCTTGTTACTCAATTTCTTTGGAATAGAACACAAACACTGTTAAGATAGAACAACATCTTTACAACCACAGACCAATAGCTCACTCACCAGTATGACGTCGCAGACCACATCGAAATCGGCATCGAAGACGCCGCACGCAGCAAGTCATATTGGTGAATGAGCTGTTGGTATGTGGTGGATAAGATCTCGGTGTGGTAAAAGTACGTTGTTTAATACGGTCTCTCTCTTTGTAGAATATTACAATACAATAGTGGTTAATAACTACTATAATATATTTTTGAATGCTTGTTTACCAACTCTATCAGTACCACATTACTTATTAACTTTTAATTATTTTACTTTCTCACATACTTCTTATGCAGGTGTGGTTCTTGTGAGGCTGAAAAACATATCCGATATGTTCGTGAATACACTGCAAACCTTATACAATGAATTAAAATGCCAGAAATATTTTTTTCATTTAAAGTTTCGAATAAAATATCTATTTCCTAAAACTATTTAAATTTTGTACTAAATGTTCTACGATTTCAAATGAGTTTTACAAAAAATATTATTATTATATATATATATATATATATATATATATATATATATATATATATATTTTCTCGTTAATCGGCCGACTAGGACCACGCATGCAAGCATCCTGCATTTACCGTGGCTCAGTTTTTATTTATTATTAGATTATTATTATTATTATTATTATGATTATTTTTATATTATTATTATTATGATTATTTTTATATTATTATTATGATTATTTTTATATTATTATTATTATGATTATTTTTATATTATTATTATTATTATTATTATTATTATTATTATTATTATTATTGTTCAACGCTTCACGTGTTAGGCTAACGCCCGTTCCATCTCCACTGTATCATTTCTTCTTTTCCTGGGTCTCCCCATATCGCTTTTCCCCTCCCGGTTTGTTTGTCTTGGCAGTCTTGTTTCTTCCATTCTTTCTAAGTGTTGCAGCCACTTCTTATTGTTTATTTCTATAATATAATTTGTGCTATTCTCATTCAGTTCTCGCCTGATTCCTACATTTCTTATCTGGTCTTCTCAGATGCAGCCTTTTGTTCTTCGAAGCAACCCCATCTCTAAGCTTTGAATTTTGCTTACTTTTTTGGTGATAGAACCCAGCATTCACTGCCAAAAAGCAATACCGGGAGAGATAAGGTTTTATAAAATTTTATTCTAGTATATTTTTGGGTCTTGGTATTAAGAGTTGTGCGTATGGTTCCACTGATATATTGAAGTCTTGCTACTTTTTATAAATCAATTTTTGTCCTTCTGTGTCTCATCCTAGGTAATTAAAATTTATGACTTTTCCTAGACTTACTATAAATTGTATTTTAAATTATTTAATTAAAATAATTAAATTTAAATAAAACTAAATTAAAATTTAAAACTTTTTCTAGATTGTCTAGAATTATTTTTGAACGGATAATCTCTTTTTCCCAAAACGCTAATATTTTGTTTTGTCTTTTGAGGTTGGTAGATTGATTTAAGTGGCGCAGGGCATATTGTAGACCATTTTTAGTTTCTTGAATTATGACATCATCAGCAAAAAGTAGAAGATTTAAAATATTTTTTCTGTCAAATTTATTGCTTTGATAATATTTTGTTTCCATCTCAGAAATATGTCATTTACATACATGTTGAAAGGTGTCGGCGACATTAAATATTCTTGTCAAACACCTTTGTTAATTATTTTTTCTGTCTTTATGCAATATGTCTTAATAACTATTTCTGAATTATTATACATGCTTTTAATTGTGTCTATAAGATTGCTAGGGTACCCATAATTTCCATAATGTTCTAAAGTTTTCTTCTATCAAAATTATCAATGGCTTTAATGAAATAAATAAATACAATATATATTTGTAAATTGATTGGTAATATATACGTTTTATGTCAAAATTATAAACAAAAGTATCCTTAAAAATAGCAGCTTGCCAGTGGACGGAGAACAAACTGATTATCGAAAAGGGAGGTCAACTACTGAAAGTGTATTTGTTACTTGTAACCCATGGAGAACCCATGTTGTCCATGGAGAAGAACAAAGAGAATTCAAACTTTTACAAAAAATTATGAGTGAAATGTGTTAAGTCGGAAAGAAAATGTGGTATAAATAGTATTAGATATATAACCATTGCTGCATACTAGAATGTACGTGCTGTTTTACCATCACTAGTTTAACTTATAATTTCTCATTATCAGTAAATCTGATGTGCAGTTGTTATTTTTGCTAATGTTTTAGTTCTTCATAAATCGCTGAAAGTGCCGACGGCGACGTATGCGAATCTGTTGATATTGATGCACGCTCTGTTGAACAACTGTATAGAAATTACAATTCTCTTCGATTCTGATTGTTCAATATATTTTTATTCTTCTGGCGAGGACTCCCCAACTTCCACGTTCTTTAAATGAGTGCCGATCGCCACCGTTTTCGAGTAGCATTTTTGCCGCTGATTGTCTAAAATAATGACCTGTGTCTTTATGCAACGACTTAATAATACTTTTTGAATTATTACCCATGCTTTTATATGTGTCAATGAGAAGACTAGGGTAGCCATAATATCCAAAGATTTACTTCTATCAACATTAACAGACAGGAGAGTCTAATTTTAACTAATGGTGCTCAAACGGCATGTACTATCTCGTCCATACTTTCATGCAAATTTATGCAAACAATATACAAATTTTCGAAAAATTATATGTGATCTTATTTCAAAATCTATCATGAAGGAACAGATTTCGTCAAGGGAAAATATCGTTTCTTCATAATTGTATTTTTAGAATGACACAAAAAATTTTGACTTTTTGTAATTTTTGAAAAATCAGAGTTTTCCATGAACATTAGACATGTATCACTCTTTTAAACATTCTTCACACTATCCAAAAAAATTGAATAAAAAATCATTGAGCCATTTTTTGAAATTTAGGAAATGTCCCAGGTGCTTTATATAAAGTATCTTCGAAAATTAAAAATCAGTTTCAAATTCAAGAGCCGTGTCACCAGATCGATTAGGGAATATCAATTTTTGAGAAAATCAGCTGAACGGTTTATAATCGAGTCAAAAGTTATCTAATTCAAGAAAAATTTCCGAAAGTTTTTTTCTCAACCGTTGTACATGTTTTTAAGGGTTCAGAATTCAAACTTGATGTTGCAACCTCAAAAATGCCGACTTCACAGAGAAAGTAGCAAAAAACTCCGCCCTTTTTAGTTTTTTGCCCACATTTACAAAACTATGCGTTTTAATGAAACAATTGTTATTTACAAAATTAATGGTGCTAATTGTTCTCACAATTATTCATTTATTAACTTTAATTTTCTGAACAACTGTTTAGGCACTAGAGCGCGCTGAAAACGGTTACTTTTTGGGGCCTTTGCCCGAAGTCGGTGAAGAGCTCTTTGCATCCATCCTATCATGCAGCTGCGCATTATTTTTACCTTATCATGCTTGGAAAGCACTATTGTGAACAAATAATTGGTATTGTTGTGTGATTAACAGTAAATTCTTGAAATATAAAACTAAGTTTACTACATGACACCAATATGAGCAAAATCATTTGCTTCCAGTAAAAGAATTCATAATGTTCCTCGGACAAAATATTGCTCTTTTGGAAAAAAAAAACATTAAGATTTTCATCTGAAAAACAGGTATAGTTTTGTGAATTTATGAAATGAATCCAGATGTCACTTACTAAATAACATTTCTTGACTGAAACCATAAAATGGAAAATGTGTAATACTAAACGTGATATGTCAACATTTTCGTTAACTAGTAAACATAGTTTCATAGCATTTTGTCCACAACGACGTAGGAGAGTATGTCTCACACCTTTCTTTGGTATACGCCAACTGTCTCAGTCAACATAACGCACACTCATGGGTGTGCGCATAGGGTGGGGGCAGGGGGCCGTGTCTCTGAAAATGTCGATAAGAGCACCATAGCTCTACATAATGCAACATTTTATTTCCGTAAACATGATCAATTCCCGATTCTCCGCCTTTTTAGGCCAACAATTTGAGGAATCGTACTCGTATACGACATTTGAGGAAGAGAGTCTCGAAACTATATGGCAATCTTATAAAAGAACATAAAACGAATTTTATTTATGAAATTGTTCAAGTCATTAATTTCCATGTAATATATTTTATTCAATACTAAAAATATAATTTGTGAAAAAGTTAATGTCCTAAGGTAGACAATGTGGTCCAGAAATGTGTTTTCTCCCACTTGTTTTAGGCTGGACATGCCAATGCGTACACCGCACCTCATCACGCGGAGCGCACCTGTAGCGACGAGTGTTTCTTCTTGCCGTTTCCTTCCCCTCTCTTCCCGCCTACAGGACCTCGCGGAAGAGAGAGACGCTCTGTCCCCGCCCGGGCCTTGCCGCCCACGCTCTGACTCAATCTCCTGGGGCGAGCAGAGTTCCACTCCATTCTGGGAGCGGGAGCAGGAGGGGGTGGGAGTGGGGTGGTGGATCGCCAAGCATGCGGCGCGGCGGCGAACTCGTCGCCCGAGATCAGCCTCCCTCGACGACAAGGTCCGCTTCTCTTTTATTTACGCGAAAGTCTTTCTTCAGTAAATGTTTATGTTGCTGTACGATTGCGTTATTAGCGTATAAACAAATTGCGATGCAAATATAATAACGCCCAATACACCTAGCTTATTATACGGTGAATACAAAATACTCTTTACTACGAATTGTTATACTGTCATATCTGTTGTGCAAAAGGTATGCCCATATCTTTATTTATGAGTAAGTAAATTGATTTAAAAAAATTATCATACAAAACATATTCTGTAAAACGGGCCCGCGTAGCGCGATACTGCTAGTTAACTTTTTTATCAAGAGTAAAGTAAGCCATAAAATGGTTGTATTCTTGAATTTTTTAAATTTTAAACTTTTTACGTAAATTTTTTGTGAGGAAAAGCTGTAATCTTATGATTAGTGATGTTTTATTTTCGTTATCGGTACTCAAGAGTTTACATCTACGCCATGAAGATTAATTTTACCAACATTTTTTTCACTGCTGTGAATATTACGCTCGATCATTTGTGGTAGTTCTGGTAACGCGTTTTCAAAGATTAAATTAATAATGAAAACGGTATTAATAATTAAATTAATGATGAAATCGTGTAAAACGTTTTAAATCATCCACAGCAAGAATGGCACATTTTGTACATTGCATTGCAGATTACTCGCGCCAGGGCGAAGGAAAAATGTTTCGAATGAATGCATTTTCCCAATCGAAATAAAAATAGAACTGCCGAAATCAAAATTATTAGTTGTTTTCAGTATTTTCACTAAATATAAATTTTACTAAATAAATTTGACAAAAGAACTGTCTACCCGACCGGGATTCGAATCCGGGCCTTATGGTGCTCTAACCACTAAGGTCCCTATACAACCAATCATCCGAACAGTTTTCATGAGCGCTATTATATACCCACCATTTCCGTCACCTTGTTGGACGCAATTACACTTCCAACCGAGGCAACCAAAGAGCTAGAATATACTACATAGAGTGACTGTCCCTGTAGTTTCACCGCTCTTGAAGGCTCGCCGAACTAGTGGTCACCATCTTTTTGAAGTCAAAACATACGAGTGGCGATATAACCAGGGTGTAACCGTCCGTAACCACCGCTAAACGTAATGCTAGAATACTTTGCTTCCCAGAGAACGTTGCTTTGACTGCAAAAACATGGCTTCAATTTGCTTCAAAGACGGAGGCGCTCCTGACACTCTACGTAGTCTATTCTAGCTCGTTAGAGGTAACGAATTCTTTAAACAAATTGAATTATTAATATGCATTGTTACTCTGTAACATGGTCACAATTTGGATTTCTTTACGTCTGCAGAATATATTCTCCGAGCGTAATCGCCAACAAGTGACGGGAATAGTGATATATACGGCATTTCGGAAACTCAATGAATGTTTGTTCTTTTAAACAAATGTACTTGCATTCCACTATTACTGACGTGTTTTTATTCATTTCAATCCATTCGATCATCTCGATAGCGCAATTTAGTCTTTAAATAATTGAAGGTAACAAAGTGTTACTAGCATTTTCCCGCTAGTATACAACAATAAATATAGACTACCCTTTGCGATGATCCGATGCAACAGCAGGATGAACAAGGATGAGCACACGCGAGCTGAGACGAGGTCAGGCGAAACAGGGCGAGATGTGCTACGTAAATGTGCAAAGGGACAGAGTAAAACTGAGCGGGAGATTGGGCGGGTTGGGAAAGGTCGGGACAAGGCGGAGAATTTGGAGTTGTGTTTAAGAAAAAATAGTTTAAAAAAGTGTCTAAATTTTGTGCAAAATTACAAGAAAAGTACTCATATTTTTGAAAATTTGAAAAAGGCCTTCATACAAGATGTCTTTAAGAAAAAATCTCTCTTCAATATAGTGATTGTAGGAATACGCTCAAAAAATTGCACTTTTTGCAATTTGCGAAAAATCAGGTATTTCCACTACTACAAGGCTTGCACCAATCGCTTAAGAGTCATTTATGCTGTCTGAGAACAAAATTGAATCAAAACATTTAGAGTCATTTTAGAAAAAAAAATGAATATTTTTTGAAGCATTATTTAAAGTAACCTCAAAAATCAAATTATACACTTGCAACTCCCAAAACGTCGCTTTCATTTGGATTAATCGGGGAATATAGACTTTGAAGAAAATCGGGTGAACGGTTTAAGCCCTAATTTTAACCACAGACGAACGCCCAAAACATGAATAATGCTTACACTACTTGTTATAGGAAGTAATTTACTATATATAGGAACATAATGTTTCCACTTTTCGATGCCAGGACCCGACAATAAGTATTTCTCTGTCGGAAATTCTCCTTTTCTGGCGCACGATTAGAATATTTTGCAAGGATGAGAAAGTAAAAATGTTTGACTGTCAAATGATTGGAACTTATCTCTAGCGAGCATTGAACATAATCGTTAATCGAAACAATGTATTTGGTGGACAATAGATTCGGTTTACGCTTGAAAAACAACGTTAAACTTGTTTAGTTTTCACAGATGTAGCTGTTTAATGAAAATTGGGTTAGTAGCAGTTAAAAAATGAATCATTCAGAGAATCTCCTTCTAGCGTGAGTTTTAACTTTATTATTAGTCTACTAAGTTTATGGATATTTTATTTATTTACTACACAATTTGCCCTATTTACGTACCCAGGTAGATCTGTCATGATATTTTTATTATGTTGTGGTTTTGACAAGACTGTCTCTACAGATTCTCGGTTCTGAAAATTCACGTATTAATATTTACTCTTTTATTTATATTCGGGATATAGGAATTTTCCTTACGAACACGAATATATAATTCGAATTTTCGAAGATAGACGTTTGATCGTCAAAAGCTTAATGGTAATGTAGATTAATTTTAAAGTATAAAGTGATTCATCAGTCAAATTTTGAAAGAATAATATAGAGAAGTACGATAGTCGCTGTAGTTTACTAGTGATTCTGCTTTAAGAGGATTTGTTGGAATCGTTTCATAACTGAATTGGCTTCGTGTGGTGTGTTCGGTTACAAAAGAAAATATAGCAATGTTCCTCATACCTACTTCAGAATTTAAAAGAGAAAACGATAGCATAATTGGTTAAGAAAAGTAAGAGCAGAACGCTACATACTGGCGATACATATAAGATGGAACTAGTAGTGCTACAGAATAGCACAGACTCTCCCGTGTTAGTTTTACATTTCCTTTGGTCTCGGCTAGATATTTGAACTTGCAACATACTCTTGCTAGCTGCTTTTATATTTTTTTTTTTGCAATTTTCAAAATTTTTCGAATATCTAATAGTAGGACGGATATATTATTTTAAGAAAACTAAAGAACAGCAAACCAAGTCTTAAATGGCAATTATATTTGTAAAATTTGGATCCGTTTTTAAGAAAATAGCGCTTAAGCTCTACTGTAAATTCGAAATTTGAAGCTCATTTTCACAGAAACGTTTTGAGTTTTTGAAACTTCATTGGAAATCATTTAAAGTATTTTAACTCACAAATACAATAGTGTATACCAATTGTGGGATATGTGCATATTAAAGGCGTGAGAGATATTTAAAAAAATAATTTGTGTAGTTTTTGAAAAACAAAAACAAAAATACACTCTAAAATGAACTTAAAGCCATATTAAAGAGTGCAATAAGCACTATCCGTTCGAAAAGTTTGAAGAAAAAATTTGCAGCAATTTTTGAGAAAATTTTTAAAAAAATCACAGGGTCTTCATGTAAAGTACCCACAAAAACTAATGAATGATTATCAAAATCGCAGAGCATCGACTCAGGTCAAATGTACAGTGGTTTCTTCATTTTGAAGAAATCTTGCGCATAGTTTAGGCGCTAGTGTTGTTCACATACACCAGACAGACGGACAGACGGATGGACAGATAGACGGACGGACGTTTAAAAAAACTCTTTTTCTATATCAGGGGTCCCTATACTAAGTATATTACTCCGAATATACGTATATATACGGGAAAGTAAAAAGTGTGGGGCAAAACCGAAAATGTTGCTCGGACCAAAAATATTAGAAAACTAACTGGTACGAGAAAGTCTGTGCCATTATCTAATACCACTAGTAAATATTGATACAATTGAATGAGAGAAACCGAGAACGGTATAAGTAATATTTTATAAATACTGAGAAATCTGTTTATTTAAGCAATATCGCTGTAAAGTCGTGGTGTTTGGTTTCATCATCAAAACCACGGCATTTCAATTGTTCATTTAAACCACGGAATTACAATGCCACTGATATAGCCTAAAATAAATACGTTTTTCTCTGAATTTATAAAATGTCACTTATACCGTTTTGGGATTCACCCATTCAATTTTATAGTTAGGAACAGAGGCAGATCCAGAGACAAATTGTGGGAGGGTAAATTAAAAATGTTTTTGTCGAATGTGACATTTCAGATTTCGTAAAATGGCGCAGGCTACATTTATCTCATGCTTCGATGCGATTTTATTCGTTTTTTTATTCCGGATTTCCGTTATTTCCCTGCCCGTGAACCCGCGCCTGTTTTTTAACAATAAGAATCATTTATTTATACTTCTGGAGTTTTTTAGTATATTTTCATTTTGTTTTTTGCCTAGTTGTGGTATTTTCCCTATTTTTTTCCTTTTTCGTCATTATTTTGCTTTTTTCCTCGTGGCGCCAATCTCAATCATGCTGGATACATACGCGCAAGCCTGAACAACACGAAGGATTAGTAGTGTTTTGTATTTGTGGAACCATAGCCTCCAGGGCAAGGAAGTATAAATTCTATATAAGAAAGGAAGATTATACTAGTAAAAGTTTTTGGATTTTTTCATTGATGCCGACAAGCTTTGTTGGCTACTCCTCGACAGTTCTACTCCATCACAATAAAAACAAAATATATATTATGTTACATTTATTTGCATTACTAAGTACAGCCTTTCATACATCACAATTCTTCCAAATTCCAAGAACTGAAGGGTTAAAGCGATGCATACAATATCGCTGGCATTATTAAGGTGTACTTAGTAATTGTGTAATTAGGTGTACCTCAATCATTCAAAGCATGTTCATTTATTGCACTGTTCGTGGAAGTTCTGTTTTTAATATTGTCCTATAATTAGTAAATTAGGAATTCTGATTCCCTGAACGTTTGAATTGTAGGCTACCTCTGCATTTCGAAGCCTCCGCCGCTCTAGGTACAATCGCCCCCGCTCAGTGCTCGCGCCGCCCGCCCGCGCCCCTGCCACTGGCCGGATCTCGTCTCCGAGTGCCCTGGTGGCCGCCCCTCAAGGGCTCTCAACTCCTCCTTCCCCCTCCCGCCCTTCTCCCCCCGTTTATCCCACTCTCGGTGGACGGAGGGGGGGGGGGCGAGGGAAACCAGACGCCGCACTCGCGTAATCTCATCAGTGAGAGGAGCGCTCGCGAATGCGGATTACCAGAATAGAAGAGGAGAAACTCGATTCGGAGGTGATGAATTTTTTGGAAGTGGATTCCGAGTTACTGAAACATTACGAGAGAGTTTTTTCCTATTACTGTTTATTGCTGGATTTAATCTGTTTCTTCGAAAACGAAAAGGTTATAGAAATGATAATGCGTAATATGCATTCAAAATGTAAAAGATATTTAGTAATTTTTATTGTACTAAGTGAAATGTTCGCACAATACAACCAAAAGCTACTGATCCGGAAAATAAGTTAAGAGGTGCAATTGAATAAAAATCAATATACTTTAGATACGGTAATGTTTTAAAACAATTATCTCCCAAGCTGCTTAATAGATGCCTTCTCGCAACCAAGTGGACTTATTGTGTATTAGTTTTCTTGAAATAACTACAAATGGCACAGACTTTCTCGTTTTAGTTTTCTATTTTCTTTGGTCATCTATCGTCGCTCAAAGTACATTTTTCTGAAATTTTCTCAATATTTTGGTTTCCTAATAGTAGAACGGAAATAATATTTTAAGAATATATAAAAGTAAAACCTCGTCCTAAATTGCAATTTCCTTTGAAAACTTCGGAGCCGTTTTTATGAAAAGTGCGTTTAAGGGCTACTGTAAATTCGGAATTTGAAACTCTTTTTCACAAAAATTTTTTAAGTTTTCGAAAAACGTTTAACGCATATTAACTCATAAATACAATAGTGTTTACAAGTTGGTTGAAATGAACAAATTAATGGTGTGAGAGATATTCCAAAAAATACATTTGTATAATTTGAGAAAAACAAACAAAAAAAGACCCCAAAATGAACTTAACCTCATATTAAAAAGTGGAATAGCACTATCCATTTGAACAGTTTGAAGAAAAAATTTGGAGCCGATTTTTGAGGAAATGGCGTTTCTGAAAATGCGGAATTTTAAACTCGTTATTACAGACAACGGTTGAGTTTTGGAGAAACTTTATATGACACAATTTAAAGCACATGTACTCATAAATATAATGATGTGAACCAATCGCCGTTGATATAAATATTATCGACGTGAGAGACACGTAAAAAAATTAAATTTTGGTAATGTTTGAAAAAAAATAGAGGAATTTCGCATTTATGGTACCTCGAAGAGTACATTTAGCACTATATCTACCAAAAGTGTAAGGAACCAGTTTGGTACAGTTTTTAGAAATGCTTTTTTTGATGCTTCTTTTAGAAATTTTCACGCAATATTGCGCGAAAAGGACTACACATTTTTTTAAATAAATAAGATTTTAATGAAAGAAATAATTATGGACAACAAATTTACATTGAAGGAAAATCCTCTATTTTCAATTTTGTTGCGGTAGGAAGACGCCAAAAAATTCATTCATTTGAATTTTGTGCAAAATTCGGAGTTAACCGTGAGAATAGACGTTATGCCACTTTTATAAGTGTATTTTACTTTATTTACCCCCACATTTTAAAGAATGTTTTTCAAAATCTCAAAGATTCGACTCGCGCCAGATGGACAGGGGATTCTTCAATTTGAAAAAAATCCTACGCATCTTTTAGGCGCTAATAGTGTTTACAAACGGACGGACAGATAAACGTTTTGCCGTCAATTGGCTTTTCGGTATCAAGGACCCACAAAACGCATTCTGGCTACCCACATCTTAGATTTTTTTCTTAATTTAGCAACTGGATTTATCCACGTTTTCGTTTCCAGGGCCCGGCAATGATTTTTTTCTGCCGAAAATCCTCCGTTTTTCGCGCAGCATAACTTTCCCTATACTTCGTATATACGGGAATGTAAATATGAATATTCAAACATGGCAAAAAATTAAAAGAAAGTATAATGTCCAAAAGGCCGATCAGATGGCCGGGATCGCTAAGGCAGTAGTGCCGGAGTGGTTTCGGACCAGAAGATCGCGGGTTCGAGTCCCGCCTCGGGCATGGATGTATTTGTGTATGTCTGTATGTTTGTCCTTTCACCCCCATTATCATCGTATCATCATTTCATCTTCCATACCCCCAGGGCTAACAACCGTGGGGGATAAAAATCGGATCCAGCTAAAATGCTGGTCCCCCCCAAAAAGTTGTTGCAAGCACCTGCCACCGCGATAATAAATAAAAACTGAGCCACGGTAAATGCAGGATGCTTGCATGCGTGGTCCTAGTCGGCCGATTAACGAAAAAAAATGTCCAAAAGAGGATTTTCGGGTGTCACTTTCAAGGGGATTTCTTACTAAAACATTCGTAGATATGAAGGGCTAGGTGGAAGATATCCCTGTTCTATTTCAAACTGAAATTGAGTTGTATGGAACAAAATGTCACATCCTCTACTCGCAGACACCGGTGCGCGCTGACAGTAGTCAAGTTCTTTGATAGTGCTTCTGCTATATTAGCAGTGTCTAGTGCAACAATTCAGTGATTAAACAAATGTACACCAGATGTAAGTATAGGGCTAACGTATGGCCTGTGGTCTGCGTTGGCCCACGGCAGTGCGCTGTGGCGTCGTCGCACAGCAAGGACACCCGCGCATCCCGGTCGTGGACACTCCCTCCACCCAGTTATCGGAGGCAGTGGCCTCCCCTCTTCACACCCTCAACGACACCCAGCATCAGTGGTAGCCGCAACATGAACAACATCACCTACAGCAACAACATAATTAACAACAGCAGCTTCAACAGAACTTTCATATTTCTTATTTATTCTGCAACACCACCTGCCACAGAAACAACCGGTACCTATTCATCACAATTCCGCCGGGGGATCCGGAGACATGGCCCGCAGGGGGTCTGGTGACGCAGGAGGCTGCTGCGCGAGATAGGAAGGGGTAGAATAGTTTTCGTTGATGAGAGGTCGCCGAGGCGGCGCGGCGCAGGGAGAAAGGTCATATTTCTGCAGATAAGGTGGATGTGGCCGGCGCCGGGACGTAGAGCGCGCCATCTTGTCGTCCCCGTCAACCCGCAGCATGGTCAGGCTAGACGAGGTATATGCCCGCCCTGTTGATCAAGTAAGCGAAAAAAAAAACATAAGTGACCGATATGTGGACAACTCCGCCCACGTGGGAGGCAATCCGCATTGTCGTTTAAAGAGTTGTGAATTCAAATATCGCTTTGTGTGAGATTATATTTAGTTTTAGGTGGATTGAAAATTGTAGGTATATCAATTGATAATTCACATCCACATTGTAATTAAATAGTATGATTTAGATTTAGATTTATTTAGTTGAGATCCAGACTCCCTTCTCATCATTTTAACTATAAACAGTAGAACGATAACTTAAAGACAAAGATAGATAAATTAAAATAAAATTTAAAATAAGCATGAAATTAGAAATATTTGAAAAAAACTATATATTTTGTTCCCGAGTTATAGAAACCTTATTTGCAACTGTAAACGATTTTTCTACTTTGCTAACAAAATAGTAACTCGCCCTTCAACTCGTACCACTACAAGCAAAAGGAGTGCACAACAAAACGTGCGCATAATGAAGCGACATTTACATCCAGAAGCAAAACAAGGGGCCATCTCAACATTTGCTCAATGGATCAGAGAAAATGGATAAAACCCTGATAGAGATGGGAGTCATTGTCCCGAAAGCTGAAGTACATTATTTCTTACAAGCATATTAAGTCTTTAAAAAAATATATACAATGCAAATGTAAACTAATTCATTGTATATCACTGTTTTGTAAATTTTTCTTTTTGATGATCAATATAGTCTCCAAATATGCATCAGAAAAGATTTTACTTTTAACTTAAATTTGTGAATATACTTCAATTGTTTAATGTCATCTGCAATGCGTTGTAATGTAACGTAAATGTATTGTATGTGAATTTATGATAGTTTGTGAATTCAATTATCACTTTGGGTGAAATCATATTTAGTTATGGTGAATTGAAAATATGATATTGGTCGTTTGTTCATTCGAAAAATGTATACCCACAGTGTAATTAAATGGTTTGTGAATTCAAATATCACGTTGTGTGAGATAATATTTAGTTTTGGGTGAATTGTAAGTTTTATGTTAATCATTCAAGGATTCATGCTCAGATTATATTAAATAATTTTATCACTTTGTGTGATATCCCGCTTTTCATCACATGAACATGTTTATGTTGAGTTGAAATAAGATTTTAATTGAATAATTTGTGTATTCAAACAACGTCTTGGGTGAGATCCTGTTCAGTTTGGGTGAAATGAAAATTCGACATTAATTATTCGAGGTTTCACGCTTGTATTATAATTAATTGCATTGTGATTTTTTTCGCTTGTTTTCCAAAGGAACGATTTGTTAATTTTTGTTCGTGATACGCTCTACGAGTGAATGGATTGAACAGAATCCAATCATTGAAGTAAACAACTGACAATACCAAAGATCTAAGCTTGTTTGGTTATTATTAGTTTTGCCATATGTTATCAAATCCTAAAGAGGATAGATACCATTTCTTTTTTCTCTGAATCATCGCTCACTACGGCAGACGATTGTCGCCGGCACGCCGTTATCCAGCGGAATCTTCACCGAGGAGGGTGTCGAAAGCCGTAGAATAGGAGCAAAATGGGCCAACTCTCCATCATTTAATACGGTTTAGTACGGTCACACAATGGTGATCTCCAATCATATTTGAAAATGTATTTCTGAGAAAGGGAAGCACGAAGGAACAGGCAAGAATATCGACTCTTCTCTCAAATCAATTTTAAATTAAAAAAACGTGAAGTTCAAGAAGCTCTCACCAACCAAAGAAACGCTTGCCTCCGGACCAAGCTAGCTAAATTAACTCCAGAAACCTATGGCGAATAACAAAAACCCTAACGCTTCACTCACTCTTCAATCACGCCTTTAAAATTGGATCTACAACAGCAATAACAGAATTAGAGAAAACCTCACTTATAGCTCTTCAGTTTTCAGAAATATTTTCGCCTAATCCAGCCAACAACATAGCTTTCAACGACTTAGTAGACACTTTCATGAATCTTCCATTCTCCTCGGTTCCTCGGTCCATTAATTATATTAGTCCAGCAAATATTCAAGCAGTATTAACATCAATTAAGAATAAAAAATCATCCTGTTGCGATCAAATTCCCAATGTTATACTAAAAGATCTTCCGTGAAGATCCATCGCTTTCTTAACCCCTTCTTAACTTTATTAACCCCTGCTTCGAAACACTCAACTGTTATCCCCATTCTCAAACCAAATAAACCACCCTCTAACCAGAGCAGTTACAGACCTATAATCGTATTGCCAACCTCCTCAAAACTGTTTGAAAAGCTTATCCTTATTCGCATCAACAAATTCTTATAAGAAACTGAAATCATCTCCAATGCGCAATTCGGTTTTCGCCCACAGTTTCCACCCCCACCAGCTATAGCGCGTTTCGGAATCAATAGTAATCCAATCGTTTGAAGAAAAAAATATACCATCGCTGTCTTCTTAGGCTACTCACAATAGTTCCACCGTCTATGTCCCTGTATAAGGTCAGAACAATTGGTATTCCTGACTACCTTTACTATATTATAAAAGATTTCCTAAGCAACAGATCTTTTTCTGTAAAAAAGCTCCGAATCCCAACGTTTTAATATCAAAGCTGGGAACCACAAGGATCCATACTTTCTCCTACTCTTTTCTATATTTTTATCTCAGATATCCCTCAATCCACTGATACCTGCACAGCTTTATACGCCGACTGTACCGTCCCGTATTTACTTCCAATCCCAATCTTTCAGACGCCATTTCACTCGCTTAAGGGGCTCTAGACAACTCTTGCAAATGGTTAGAAAACTGAAGACTAAACGTAAACCCTTCAAAATAAGAAGCAAAAATGTTCGCCCTAAAACGCATCCCTGATATTCCATCACTAAAAATATCCAATAGTAACATCTCCTGGAGACCCAATCACACGACTATTAAATATCTTGGAGTTCTATTAGACTCCCGACTGACTTGGAAACCTCACTTTCTCTCCCTCGTTTATCTAGCCTATGCCACTCTCCGTAAACTATACCCTATGGTAAATTGTCTTACCTTCACACAAAAACTTCACTCTATCTTCACAAAGCCATATTTCTTCCTTCTCTTTTCTGCGCTTGCCCCATCTTGGGAGGCGCTGCTTGCTCTTCCATCAAACACCTACAAACCTACCAAAATAGTCTTGGGAATAGCTGAAACGCTTCGTGGTAGGTTTCAAACAACCAACTACGTAAAGGCCTCAATTTTTCAACAATCTCCCAACATATTTTCAGAATCCCAGATAGGTTCTAAGCAAAAGTATCTTATTTTCCAGCCCAGTACATTTTTCATCTAGGTAAAACTGCCGTCCCCCTTCAAACCAGAATCCGCTTCAGCCATCCGGTGGCCGAGATGGCTAAGGCTGTAGTGCCGTAGTGATCTCAGGGCCGAAGGATCGCGGGTCCGAGTCCCGCCTCGGGCATGGTTGTATTGTGTTCGTCCCTTCACCCCCATCATCACCATATCATGTCATCTTCACAGTTACCATAACGTTACAAGCAATAGTGGTTGTTAATGACCTAGAAGTTGATGCGACCTTAAATAACAAAAAACAAAAAGAAAACAATCTCATAACCCCTATATACTACTCTAAACTATATATAATAACAGTTTTCCAAATAACTAAAAAGTCAATGCAATACCGCACTGCAAGATGGTTGAAGAGGATCCCAGAGTGGAGACCCTACTTATTTGTAATAATTTGAACATAGCATTATATACTATGTGTGAAATTCTTTGTAAAAATTCTGTAAAGTGGTTAATCCACTGCACCAGAAAAATTAAATTAATAAAAAAATCTCTGCTATTATTAGAAACCTAAATACCCAACTATATTTTACGAGTACGTACAACACTGCATTACTAGAAATTTGTCGTCATTATATAATTCTACTTAATAGACAGCAACTGGAAAACTAAATTATATTAAGTTATAAAATATGCTTCTTTTCTTAATTTAACTATTCCCCGCCCCATTTCGACGATGAAGTTTAAAGAAAATCCAACAATTCACATTTTATTTTATTTTTTAAATGTTTTGAAAATATTTACTCTTGAATGTAGTTCTCACTGATTTTGCTTCAAATATTATCATCAGATTGCAGAGCAATGTTCTCAAAATCCGGATTTGATAAACACGTTTTGACGTGCTATGCTCCGACTTCATTGGAAACGTACGGTCTTTGTGTAACTTTTCTCACTCCAACTTTTATTGCAGTGTGAATAGTTACACAAAGATCTTAGTGTATCTATAGGAGCCAAGCATTCACGTTAATGCAAACAAATCAAAACAAAAACACAATTGTACTACCAGGATACAGTTAATCTCGAAAACCTTCAGCAGCCATACAATAAGTTAGAGTGGACTTCCAGGAAACATCCTTCACAGCTTCCATAGGGCCATTTGAAATTTACTGAGTTCACAGTGCTGCAATCGCATAATGGTGTAAAGTAACAAGTTGTTTGACATTTTATAGAGATCACCAGAAATATATTTTATTCCCCGCGTCAGGTGTATGAACTGGAAATAATACTAGTAAAATAATCATTACACGCAAAATCTATCGGACTGAAGATTACAGTTAAACAGATGGTTCCACCGATACCAATAAGTATATACTCTTTTATTCATAAGTTCTATCGTTTCAAGCTTTGGATATCACTTAAATATTGAATACTAGTATCGATACAAACGGTTATCGATTAAAATATACTTTTCACAGCAGATATGTCGTAGTATGAGAACTGACGTTAGAACGCTTGTCATTGTTTGAAAATGAAGATGCAGAACCGTGAAAAATGTAACCCGCGTGGAAATTCAATTCGATGATGACTACTTTTTCGTGGCGAGACTCAAGCCATCAGGCTCTTCCGTCTGACCACCCAAATTTCCTGTCGCTCCTATCAGTGTCTAGCGGAGAATTAAAATTTTGCTCAGAGGTTTCTTATCGGCTTGAGGATCTTGACATGCAGGGGCTACTCCAACTATCTACTTCTTGAACACGGTTCATCTGGCTTCCCTTCCAAAATGTTCAAAGATTACATTCGCCTTTAAAAACCCACGATTTTGATGTGGTATGAACCCACAAGCTTGGGTAGTACAGCTCCATAGGATATTCCGTTAAACCCTGTTTATAAGCTCTAGCGCCGGCAATTCCACAGTTCATGAAATATGGTATGAATGTTTTCTTTCATAATGTGTTTTCATTTTAACCTTACAGTGAAATTGAATATTATCAGTTAAAAGATTTCACAAATGAAGTGTTAACAATGAAATCTATTTAAAGATCAATTTGTTTCTGGCGGAAACGATAATCATTTTATAATATTCAACAGACCAAAAACAAATAAATATCAACAGAAAAATATAAAGTAAACAGTTTCAATATGATTGTTACTCCCAAACAAATCAATAATATTTCGAAGTAGGGAAATTAGATGTCAGTGACAGTTAAGCGTCCTTTCCACTATCCAAGCACAAAGTTTAATAAAACATTTGGAGCAATTTTTGAAAAAATATCGAAAATGCTTGTGAGGCTGCTGTACCCTCAAATATCAAAATGTCCGGTTGAAACTCCCAAAGCTTTGAGTTGATTACGATCGATCGGGAAATATTAATTTTGGATAAAATCGACTGAACGTTTCAGGCCACGTCTGCACAACGCCTGCTCCCGCCGGGCATTCTGCACTTACGAACCAGCAAGTACAGGCTGCCAAAGTGCAAGTGGAGGGGCGTAGACAGCTTTGGGAAGAGAGTAGAAGCGAGAGTGAGATTGACGCGGCGCGTAGATTAAATGCCTGGGCGTCAGATGCGATGATCCATGCTCACCAATGATTTGCTCACTTACTTAAATGGATAATCTACCGTATTTGAAGCTACAAGGGCGATATTTCACCGTTTATTTTCTTCTGTGCACTGCTATGTAACAACATTTTTTTAGTTTTCTTTTACTTTATGCTCACTGTAACTCATAAAAAATATTTAAAAGCATTGTGCTTTTACAAAAATTTTAACTAACAAAAATTTACAATTTAATAATTGATTTTTAACCAAGAATATCCTAATCTCCAAATAATAGTAAAACAGAGGAAATTAAGAGCAGACTCTCACATCGAGATTGATAAAAAATCAAACACAGGCAATTCCAAAAGGGTAATGTTTCGCAGCACATATATTGTAGCGATACCGATTTCCTCATGCCAGGAAAATTAAATTAAACAAACAGACTCGGCCACCCTGAGTTCTATTGGGAAATAAACATACGGCGTTGCACGTGCAACCTCGCTTATCGGACAGCTATTTGCGCCCCCGGCACATTAAGAAAGTCGTTACAAGGGTCAGTCGTCGAAAGATTCACTGAGAGGCACGTGTTCGCATGACCAGCTGCAGAAATTTCTAGAACGCTCTTGAAATCGACATCCAGGGAATCCCAGAGCGATAAATTCTTTCACGGACAACGCCTGTCTTGTGCAAGCATGTTCTAGAAGGAATAGGAAAATTCAGGACGCTCACAGTGATGCAAAGAGTCGAAACTTCATTCACTACTCCTGTCACGATTGGTTGAAATAACGTAATGCGCCATTTCTTTTGACCAATAGCGACGCATCTATCATAAGGAGCTAGAACATGCGAGAAAACGAGTGGGGGGTAAAAGTTGACCTAATACAATTTCGAGTGAGAGAATATCAGAAAGTGCAGAGCATCAGACGGGGCCAGATCATTTAGACGGGGAGCAGTCGGGAGAGAATCTTCTCTGGGGGGTAACTATTCGTCGGAGAGAGAGCAGTGTGCCTCTGAAAAACTTATAATTATTCGTCGGAAGGAGCCTGAGTTCTAGGCTGAGGGCAGTTGGGAGAAAAACTTATCTGGGGTGGGAATTATTCGGGCGAATGTGCCTATGTGGGATTTTATTATTTTGCTGCGAGTTTTGAGCATTGTGCCGGCTGCAGTAGACAGAAAATTCTCTGGGGTGGGAATTCGCCGTGATGAGAGGCGAACGTTTCTCCGAAGGATTGCTAAACTGTCCGAAGTTGTGTTCGACAATTATTATGAGAATCAGAGGTACGCATAGTTAATTACTACGTTCCTGAGATTGAGACCGCCCGGCCGCTCCAAGTCTACCAGTTACTACCAGTCTACCAGTTACTACCAGTCTACCAGTTACTACCAGTCTACCAGTCCCGCTTCGAGTTCAACCAGACAGACTACCAGACGCCGTTATAACGCCTCGACCGCGCCGCCACCCCACTTGGTGATGTCATCAGACGGCCGACCAGCTGACGTGCGTGCCTGAGTGGGTGCAAGGGCATCGCCCCGGCCGCGCCCTCTGTGAAGGTTGCCGCCGCCCCCCTCGGCCGCAACGCGCCCGTCTCGGGCCCACAAAAAACTTTACCAAGGCAATATAATTCAGGGTATTCATCCCTGCGTAAATTCTGTAATGCGGTGTCGCGCTATGACACATTGACCTGTAATATTTACCATTGTAATGTTAATTATAAGTCTTCCTAATTTTTAAGCTTTACTCTGGATACTAACTTTTCATCTTCTTATCTGTCCACCTAATTTTCAGATTTCTTATTCTATTTACAAGTGTAACTTCCCTGGGGCATTTTAAATTATTTTGCCCAGGAATAAAAGTGATTTTTACCAGTGATCAAAGTGTTTGTTTCATGTTACCAGTATCTGTTTAACAATTCCTTCCATCACCGACTGAGCTATTAACCGGACCGCTTACCGGGCGTTCTCTCCCGAGACGACCGGTGGGTGTTACAATATTTGTAACCATTTTTCCTCATTCTGAAGCTGAGTAAGAGTGTCGAGAAAACTTCTTTTGCGATATATTACGTGCAATCAAGACATTATTATGAGTCTTGTTGAATTACACGCAATGGGCTTAATCTTTTTATACGATTGTGAATAGTGTTCGTTGGAAATTAGAAGGAAATGTAATAATGGGAATGTAATAATGATAATCTTTATATCTAAGGTAATACGACTTTTTATCTTTGATAGAACCATCTTATTTAAACACTAGTAATATATGGCGTCGCTGTAAATGTATTTAAAAATAAATTTAATGTGTTGAAAATTTGTTTCATGCTCAGCATTGTTCAAATATGTTCTTTCAGTATCAGACATTGGACTTACCAATGAATTGTAATAGCTGATAATGTTATACTCCCGTTCAAAAGTTATGAACTACAATTAACACCAATGGCATTGTGTGTTACCTCCATATGGTGTTATTGCAATTTCAAAATCATAATCGGCGTAACTAATACTTGCAGGTTCTGATGCTAATAATTTTACTACAGCTACATTTTTAAACTTCTTTGCTAATCTGCACAAAAATGCAATTAGCACATTTGCATTAGTACAAATGGTAATGCAAAAATGCAAATTATTCCAAATTAGTTCCGACAATTCGGGCGCAACGTCTTTTATAACTACATTGCATTCTTTTCCAGATTTCCGTAACACTTCCATATTTTCTCCTCTAATTTCTGAAGAGATTGAATCTTCACAAACTCAGTCTAATTTGAGTTCACTTCTACTTCTGCAAATGCTCTATTAATTGTTTTATATGCGAATCTAGCGTTGCATGCAAAGCAAACATTATAAGGCTACTGTTTTGTATGTTTATGGGAATAAGGTGTAAGTTAAATTTAAAAACATAAGTTGTGGGTCATATTCATTTGAAAATCGGTATTTGCACACTTATGTAATAATATAAAAGTGAGAAGTCGAACAGGACGTTTATTCATTCCCTAACATTACTCTCAGATTTGTTTTCAACGTTTTCACGTGAAATTCCTCAAGTTTAATAAGTTCCGAAGCAAACTGTTCGTAGGTATTCGCAAATTTATTTCGAAAAACGTATTAATTCGAATCTAAATTGAAATCAATCTGCAGCAGGATTTATTTGGTAAATGAAATAATTGTAAAGGTTGTCATTGCCAACAAAAGTATTTAATGTAATAGCAGCTTTCGATGGCTTAGCCATCATCATCAGTTGTCTGATACAAGTAGAAAACAAAACATTAGTACGGGAATACAACAAGATTATGATAAAGGTTACAAATAATTTACAAATTTTTTGGAAATAAATTTAACATTCAAGAAACAGGAAGAAAGAAAAAAGTGGGGGGGGTTAAGTCATTAATACTAAAGAAAAGCGAATGAAATAGAAATAGGAAACGTAAAATTTTTTTAAACAGAGAAACAGAAATGTAAGTTGAGCCACTTCTTACCTGCTGGATGGAAGCCACAAAACGACTACGCGGGGTCGGGCGAGGCGAGGGGCTTAAGTACCCGGGGGGTGGAGGAGGGCAATGGCCTGGGTGCGGTGCGCATCGCTGTGCCGCCCCCGGCGGGGTGCGGTGGTGGGAGTGCGGTGGGAGTGGTGTCTAATAGTAATTTTAGTAAAGGAGAAGGACTATGGTTGATGTTTTCATTCAATAAGTTATTATTTAAATGAATATGTAGGTTTTCTAAAGTTAATCTTGTGTGGTAGTGGTTTTCTATTTCTAGTATTCGAATGTCTGTGTGTGGATTGAATGTATGGCCTGTCTGGAGTAAATGATTGGCAAAGTGAGATTTACCGGTGTTGTGTTACCAAGCATGTATGTGTTCCTTGATTCTGGTGTTGAAAGTTCTGCCTGTTTGACCAATATATTTGGCTACGCAGTCGTGGCAATTTAGAGAATAGATCTCTATTCTCTAAATTGCCACGACTGCGTAGCCAAATATATTGGTCAAACAGGCAGAACTTTCAACACCAGAATCAAGGAACACATACATGCTTGGTAACACAACACCGGTAAATCTCACTTTGCCAATCATTTACTCCAGACAGGCCATACATTCAATCCACACACAGACATTCGAATACTAGAAATAGAAAACCACTACCACACAAGATTAACTTTAGAAAACCTACATATTCATTTAAATAATAACTTATTGAATGAAAACATCAACCATAGTCCTTCTCCTTTACTAAAATTACTATTAGACACCACTCCCACCGCACTCCCACCACCGCACCCCGCCGGGGGCGGCACAGCGATGCGCACCGCACCCAGGCCATTGCCCTCCTCCACCCCCCGGGTACTTAAGCCCCTCGCCTCGCCCGACCCCGCGTAGTCGTTTTGTGGCTTCCATCCAGCAGGTAAGAAGTGGCTCAACTTACATTTCTGTTTCTCTGTTTAAAAAAATTTTACGTTTCCTATTTCTATTTCATTCGCTTTTCTTTAGTATTAATGACTTAACCCCCCCCCCCACTTTTTTCTTTCTTCCTGTTTCTTGAATGTTAAATTTATTTCCAAAAAATTTGTAAATTATTTGTAACCTTTATCATAATCTTGTTGTATTCACGTACTAATGTTTTGTTTTCTACTTGTATCAGACAACTGATGATGATGGCTAAGCCATCGAAAGCTGCTATTACATTAAATACTTTTGTTGGCAATGACAACCTTTACAATTATTTCATGAAAGATGCCAACGATAACGCACCACAACACCTATATTTATTTGGTAATTGAATTGTTCATTTAAAGATGTCAACATCAGTGTTTCCAACGTCCTAAAAGGAAATTATGGTGTATATTGCTACAAATATGTTTACGTACTGGTGTTTAATCGATGCCGCCTACATTGCTCGATTTTGTAGGCGTTCGTTTAATTCTAGGCATTATCAGTAAGATCCCAGGGCAAAAAATACGAAAAAACAGGTTTTTGGAAAATTATTTGAATCTTCTAACCGGATCCTAAAAGAAAATATTCACTTCCCTATCAGATGACTAATATGCGTCGAATGACATCTCATATATTGGTGCACGGGAAATGGCCTAGCCGCCAATGACGGAATCTCACACATACGCACATCTGCACACTCTAGAGTTTTACTGAATTTCTTTATAGGGATAGGTAATGAAAAAATAATTTATTACTGTCATCATCAAACTAGAATATTCAACATTACAATTTTGTTTATAGCAGCACTCTAAATTTGCGGTTACATCGTAGAGATCAAAGCTAATTACATTATCAGCCCTACAACCAATTGTAATACTGGTATCCAAATCAAATATGTATATCTAATTCGTTTTAGGTTCACATTTCATACATCGAAAACAAACATTTCCAAAATAAAACGTAAGGAAACTTGAGATGCACGCAATAGTTCATTCTCGCAATAGCTCTTTCAATTTACGTGCTACGGTTCGAAATGCACGTTCTCATTGGCGGTCTCCACTCCTAGAATGAGACTTATCCCCATCCATCCACGCAGCTCGGGTTTGCAATCAACGGCTCTCAAGATCAGTCAAAGGGCAGAATGTTGGGCAGACCTGGTTTAGGTACTAGTGTTGATCACAAACGGACAGACTTTTGCCGTCGCTCGATTTTTCGGAATCAAGGATCTACAAAACATGGATTTTGGTTACACCACAAGTTACAAGAAGTAATTTAATATACTTAGCCACATGATTTATCCACTTTTTCTAAGGCCCGACAGTAAGAGTTTCACCGTATTCTGGCGCACAGTTACGAAACGTTCTCTTCTTATGAAGTTAGTGCAATGTGCGAGTGAACAAATTTCTTTGAGATAATGGCTCAAAATTACATCCATCCAACATACTACTTATTTACTGTTAAATGCGTTTGTGTTAGAAATAAAACCTATTTAGGCGAGAAAATAAATAAATAAATAAATAAATAAATAAATAAATAAATAAATAAATAAATAAATAAATAAATAAATAAATAAATAAATAAATAAATAAATAAATAAATAAATAAATAAATAAATAAATAAATAAATAAATAAATAAATAAATAAATAAATAAATAAATAAATAAATAAATAAAACAGTACTCGGGCGGCCAAGAAACCAAGAATCACTATCGCCCTTGGCGCCACTCTCTGAGTGTCTATCGGGTAGGGGTGTGGGCGCCCGGGAGCGGCGTGAGGTCGTGGGGGTGGAGCGCGTTGCGCGCGTCGGCGGGGGGGGGCGGAGGCAGGGGCGGCACAACCTCATTCGGGTCTCCGCGGGGTGACACGATAACCAGGTTACGCTTCCCGCCCCCCCGCGCCGTCCCGCCCACGCGCGGGCCCGCGTGATTAAAAGCGCTGCGCCGCCGGACGCGCCGCAAAGGGCGCGCACGTGGGCGGTGGCCGAGAGCACTGCGCCCGTGGCTCAGGGACAAAGGAGTGGGCGCTGTGGGTGATCGGGGAGTCGGAGGACTATCGCGCGTTTATGAGTCGGGAGAGGCCAAAGGGAAGGAAAATGGCACCCGATGAAAATTTCTAAAATTTATTGAAGAGCATTGTTAATTGGATTTTACATGGTAGTTCTTTGTGGAATGGAGTGCAAAAGGTTTCATTTTTTTTAAATTTCCATTACCCAGTCAGGATCATGTGAAACGTGGGGCCGTGGTTTTACTTGGATAGTTAATAGATTAAGTTAACTCTTATCCTAGGAAAGAGCATCGGGTAGTGTGAGTTCATTTCTCTGTCACACACGACAAACGAGAAAGTTTGTATGTCTGGTTACTGACAAGCGAAGAAATGATGGGGAGGGGTGGAGAATGTCCTCTCCTAGAGAACATGATGTCTGATTCTACGAAGGTATCAATTTGTTCCTAACCGGGACGAAATTAATTCAAATGTATGTGTTGTAGTTTTGACTTTCACACAGAATTGTCCGGACCAATGAATTTAAATCAAGGAAGTGAGAGAGAGAAACTGTAGTAGGAGCATAGTCAGAATTAATTCCTACATCTCATCAAGAGGGAGGATTGTTTTGGTTATATTCATCTATCGCTGATCTCTATAGTGATTGTTTCTGTATGTCAACTTCCATTGTGGACTTGCACTTTTACTTTTGTGTTAGTACCGCATAGTACTGCAACCTCCACTCCACTTTGTTAGCTCTACGTTGGACCGCCAGATACGACCTCCATCCTACTTTTTACTTCCGTGACCCTTGCAAACAAAATCCCACCCGGCAACCAAAACCCTTCCCTCGTATGGAGGGGGGATGGTCGACAAGAGGAACCAAAGAGGCTACCCCATCAAAAAGTTCTTGAATAAAGAGCTAGAAGTAGTTCTGGCAAGAATTAAAAAACAATACCTGCTGCCTTGCCTTACCTTAGCGGAGTGAGGAGCCCTGCCATGTTCAATTTTATTTGCACACCAAGCAAAGTGTTGGTGGAGTGGGGTTCCCTGTCACATTAGTCTATTTATTTATGCGTTTTAATTTTTAGTCATGTTAGTTGCAATGTAATTCTACATTTACTATTGGAAGTATGGTTTGAAATTGAACTTCAACAAGGAGGCCATGCATTCTGTTCTCAGTACTGTGTTCTTTTGAATCAAAATGTTCTCGATGCATGCCACTTAGTAAGAATGTTCTAATTTATATATTTACATGTAATGATTTAAACTGAAAATTAGAATGGACTGATTGCAACTTTATTAATTGATGGATTAATTTCTATTACAACGAGATCCACGCTAAATTGAAAGGTTTCATTTTGAATGAAGGATTATTACTATTGTTATGAAAGTTTTCCATGATTGATAATGTTTCATATCTAATAGTAATTTTGATAGTCCATCAGTATTGTAGTTTTTTTGTTTTCAACTCATGTAAAATATTGTTAACTTAATCGCAAACTTGTGAAATTGTCAAAACATATACCCTATCTTGAGTTTGAAAAAATTAATTACGTTCACATCTTTGCAGTTTCAATGTTTGTGTTCATCTGTTAATTGCAATGTTTATAGATTATCTAAATATTCCTTTTAAAATAATTGTACCGATTTGGTTTAAATGTATTATTTTAATTAAATAATTAATTACATGTTCCATTTAATTTTCCTAACATTAGTAATTTCACCAATAAGTTAGGAAAGAATCTTTAGCTAGCACAACAGTCCTTCACTGAACTTCCTAACTTCACTGAAACAAATAAAGTAATGTTTTATTTTTTTCTTTTCTTTAATGCTGAGCTTGCTAGGACTCTCAGTAATCGAGCGAAAAAGTTCCCAGAAACCAGAAAATAAATCCAGAATCCAGAAATAAACTAAATTCCAAGACTCAGATTTAAACGAAGAAAATAAAGAAGGCTCTTATTAAAGGTTTTTCAAGGCTTCTGCGGGCTGGGATTTCCTCCAAATCAAATGCTTTCGTAACGCATCATTGCTCCAGAAACCAGGCACGTCAACCGCCCCCGCACGAGCTACTTGTCGCCCGGGCAGCCCGGTGTTCCTCAGGACTTCCCTTCACTCCGCACTCTTTTCCCCTAAAATACAGAAACGGGTGTACTCGCGTAAGCGAAATTGAATGGGAATAACTAAATTTATGGCAATAACTGTCAAGTAACTTCTCCCAAAGATTGTCATGAGCCAGGTATCCAATGACTTACAGCCACGCCATAGAAATGAGTACAACCCTTAAAAATCTCGTGCCAATTTCTCTGGAAGGAGTGCCCCGAGTTCTAGCAACGCCATCTTGAATTAATTTTTGGCTTTCTAGAGGGTATTGGCTCTAGTGAGTTTGTTACCTTGCCCGCGACCTTGACATGCGTGCCATAAACTGTTTCAGGAATGTTATCTACGCAGCTGTACTGACAAAAATGAGATCGGGTGAAGTACTACGTGCGGCGAGCTCCTCTGTCGCTTCTCCTACTTTCCTGTCCATTTCTCCGCTCGCGCCAAGGACATCGGCAGTCCCTCTGCGAGCGTTCTCGCGCCATGTAAGTTCTAAGGCAGCTATTTTCTCTTAGAATCTCTCTTCACTTCAAATTAATTCAGGTCTGTGAATGTGTATCGCTCCAGCCTGCCCAGGCTGGGCGATCACTGTGCAGAAATAGTATGGACATTTCTACAATAAACATTTTACTACATGGGAGTGAAGGTATTGAAACAATACGATCTCAAATGTTCGATCTAAAACCAATGTTTAAAATTCTTTTACACAGTAACTTCACACGTCAGTATTACTGTAACATAGATCTATTCAAAAGATAGTTAAGATTGGTGCAGGTGGCTGGGAGAAACATACTCCGAACCCGAAAATTGAGAGGTCTCTTCGACAGATGGCGGACAGACCCACGATATCACGCCTAACTTAGTTATGAAGCTTTTCAGCTCGGTCACGGTAAATGGGGTTTTCTATGAAAAGTATTGAGATTTCTTTGGCGTAATTGAGGCAACTTTTTTCAATTTTTTCTTATTTAAAGAAGAATGTTTATTTGCTTTTCATGCAAATCTATAGTTTATTCCGTTATTAATGACATTTAGACGTGAACTTCAAACCAATGAAATCTTACTGGCTGAACGAGATTCAATTCAATTACTCCTACCCCCTTTTTATAGCAATCTTTTTTTTTTTCAATTCTGCTAATTTACAATCTGTTCACTTGGAACAATTAGTAAATGGTATACATGATATAAGTTGCTATGAAGAGAATCTAAAGGGTAAGTCTAGAATATGTTCACGCTTTAGCCTATACACATGTTCACTATTGTCCAACATGTTCACTGAGTGTTGATTCGGGTGGCTTTCCAGTCTCGTCTGATGCCTCTTGCTTCTCTCCGAGATAGTCTCTGACATTGTTGAGATGTTCAAATCTTTGTACAAATTATTGTTGGTGACGAACCATGGGGCGTTGCATATATATCTCAGTGTTTTTGTTTCGAATCTTCTCAGGATCTCCAGGTTTGACTTGCTGGCAGTTCCCCAGAGTTCGATTCCATAAGTCCATATTGGCTTGATTATTGTCTTGTACACTAAAATTTTGTTGTATAAGGAGAGCTTAGACCTTCGGTTAAGTAGCCATGATAATTTGCTTAATTTCAGTTGTGATTCTTTCCTCTTTTTCAAGATGTGAGGTTTCCAGGTTAGGTGACTGTCTAGATGTAAGCCAAGATACCTCACAACAGTTGTTACTGAGAGTTCTGATGAGTTTAATTTCACTTTGGGACACTGTTCTTTTCGAAGTGAGAAGGTAATCTGTTGTGATTTTGCTGTGTTTATATTTACTCTCCATTGATTCGTCCATTCTTCTATCTTGTTCAGATGCGCTTGGAGGTGTTGCGATGCTCGAGTTGAGTCCTCATCGACAGCTAAAATAGCTGTGTCATCAGCAAATGTAGCCATCATTGTGTGTTCTGTTGTTGGTAAGTCAGAAGTATAGATTACATACAGAATTGGTCCTAGGATACTTCCTTGAGGGACGTCTGCTGTCTGTGGCTTAAATCCAGAGAAAACGTCTTGGTATTTAATTTGAAAAAAGCGGCTGAAAAAATACGTTTTTAAAAATGAATAGAGTGAGTGCGGGAGTAATTGTTTGATTTTGAATAGCAGGCCTGCATGCCAGACCCTATCAAATGCTTGCTGTACGTCCAAGAAAGCAGCTGAGCAATATTTCTTTTCTTCTAGACTTTGAGATATCTTGTTTACTATTCGGTGTGTCTGATCTATAGTTGAGTGACCTTCACGAAACCCATATTGAAAGTCTGGTATTATATTATTGGTTATTGGTTTGAGCCGTTGTAAAAGTAGTTTTTCAAATACCTGGGATAAAACTGGGAGAAGACTTATTGCTCTGTATGATGCAACGTCTGTAGCAGGTTTTCCAGGTTTCGCTATGGCTATCACTTGTGCATACTTCCAGAGAGTCGGATAGTGGCTCTCGCTTATAATGGCATTAAAGATGGATGTGACGAATGATAGCGCTTCCTCGGGTAATTCTTGTAGTATTGTACCAGTTATGAGATCATGTCCTGGGCTTTTAGTAGGATTTATGTGCTTTTTAATGGTTTCTTCTATTTCGCATAAATTGAACGCCTTAATGGGTGCCGACTGTTAGAGAGGAGCCTGTAAACTTTCTATTACCTCATTTTCCGTAATACTTCGTTTTGCTATTGGTTTGAATACTGTGGAAAAGTGTATTGCAAGACATTCGGCCTTTTCTTCAGGACTTCGTGCCCAAGTGCCATCTTGTCTTCTAATAGGCGAGATGTGTTGTTGTGGCTGATTGGTTTTTTTGTTGCTTTCCACAGTGAGTAATTGGTTATAGCTGTTGGTGTCAAGGAGTTTACGTAATTGGAAAATTTGGTGTTTTGGTACTCCTTTAGTTCTCTTTTTAGTTGCTGGGCTGATGCGTTAAGTTTCTTTTTGTCTTCAGGCTGTCTGGTGTACATATAGATTCTACGAAGTCGGCGTTTTTCAGTTATTTTTTGTCCAATTTCTTTGGGATACGGTAAGTTCTTGATTATTTCAGATTTTGGTGTTGCTCTCCAGGCAGCGTTTCGTATAACCTCTGTTAGATGTAAAACTGCAGTATCTATATCATTACTTGATTTTAGAGGCATATTTACATTTAACGAGTTGTTAACGTATATTCTAAATTTTTCCCAGTTAGTAAACTTACTACAAAGTTTAGGTGGTGATCTGCGCTCAATAACGGATGAACAGATGGTCATCTCTACTGGCGTATGATCGGAGCTAAGGTCGTAGTTGGTTTTAATCTTGATTGTTGCAGGTATTATTCCTTTTGCTAAGTAAAGGTCTAGAAGATCAGGCGTTTTGTTTATATCAGTGGGCCAGTATGAAAGTTCTCCTGTTGATAGTGTCATAACATTCAGTTTGTTTATTGCCTTAAGTAGATTCTTCCCCCTTAGGGCATTGAGACGTGAGCCCCATTGTTGATGTTTGGCGTTGTAGTCTCCGCCGGCTATGAATCTCCGTCCAAGCGTTTTTAGAAACGTAGTAAATTGATCTTCCGTTATTTGGTGTTTCGGAGGACAATAAACTGCTGTTAGGGTTAGTGGTCTTCCGTTTTCTGTAATCATTACAGAGGTGGCCTGAATTTCTTCTGTTTTGTATTCGGTAAGCTCATGATGTTTGATCGTTTTACGAATGATAACGGCCGTTCCGCCGTGCGCAGTTCCGTCCGGATGTTCAGTAGTGTAGATTTCATATCCCGGAATTTGAAGATAGCTTTTATCTGTGAAGTGTGTTTCAGATATAAGCATGATATCTATGGCTTGTTCGGTGAGAATTGCTATTACCTCTCGGCGATGCTGGAGTATACCATTAGCGTTCCAGAGTAGGAGTTTTATTTTTCCCGCCACTTAATGCATTTTGGATATTAGTGTAGTGATTAAATTAAGAAGGGTATTAATTTGCGCGGATTGCTGTTTCAAAATGTTTTCGAATCTTTGAAAGGCTTTATCAAGGATTTGACTGAGGTCTTCTTGGACGTTTGTAGTTCCATGATTAGAGTAATTTCTTATATTCCATACTGGTTTAGGATTTGGATAATAGGTTGAATTATCATGAGGTTGCTCGTGTTTCCTTACGGATTGTGGGTTGGGATTGGAAGTGCTATTTTGGAGGGAATGAATGGGTAATGGAGGGAAATCTGAGGCGTTTGGTACTATTTGCTTCTCTTTAGGATTTAAAATAGGATTTTGGAATGTGGATTTTCTATATTGAATTCTGCTTTTCATATATTTCTGGTATTCTGGGCATCCTTTGTAGTTGGCAGGGTGATTATCAGAACATAAAGCGCATATGGCTGGTGCATTTCTATCCTTCTTGCAGTCTTCAGTGAAGTGATCTTCACCACATTTTACGCATTTAGGGGTTTCTCTGCAGTAAGACCTTGTGTGTCCGTACTCTTGACATCTGTGACACTGTACGGCTGTTTTCTTTTTTGTAGGGAGGTTCAAATTTTATGATGGCATTGACGAGTTTCTCTATTTTGTAGATGTCTTTATTATTTGGGCTTGGTTCAAGATCTACGAAGAAAAGTGAGAGTGGGCGTTTAGTTAGTCTATGCCGCACGTTATGTAAGTTACGAACTGTATGTCCGAGGGTTTTTAATTCTCTTACAACTTCGTCTTTATCAATAGTGGGATGTAGGTATCGGAGTACAACTCTAAAAGCTCTGTCTTGTTTGAGTTGATAAGTATGATATGCTGCCTTTTTTTCGTCGAGGAGCTTTATTAGCAATCGGAACGCGACCACTGTGCGTGGCATTAGTTTTATTTCGTTATTGTACATTTTGTATGTAACGTCTTCCTGTTTTACTTTTTGCTTTAGGATTTCAATCAATTTTGGTACATTAGTTATGCCGGGCATAAATATGGGTGGGATAGAAAAATGTGATTCTTTCCCCGCCGCTTTATTTTGAAATTGATTTTCGTTCATTAGAGGGGTGAACTTATTTTGTAGAGGAATCACTTGTTCTTTTAATGTCGGTAGGTTAGTATTAAATTGATTACCATCACTTCGTCGTCTACGTTTACGTATGTTTAGTTGCCATTCTTCATTACTTTCTTCTCCGTGGTTATAAGTTGTAGACATTTCAAGGTCACCTTTATCTTTTCCTTGTAGCCAGGACTGGTGCTGTGCTTGTGGAGGGTGCCATGAAGGCTGCTGCCCTGGCGTACTTACTACTAAGATGTTGTCGGGTGTTAATGATGCCGTGCAGCCGTTCTGCGATGGTTGAGGCCAGGGGTGTGGCTGCATTTGTTGATGGGGTTGCCATTGAAGCTGTTGTTCTGGCGTAAGCTGCGGTGGATCGGTTGACTGCATTGCAACGGATGTTGTTCCGTTGTAAGTTAGTATTGCTTCACGTATGCTCTGGCCGAGGCCAGCAGTTTCATTTTGTGTTTCACTAATTGTTAAATATTTATATTGCACTATATACGTTTACATACACTTCACTGTATAGTTATACTTGTATCCGGATAGAACTTAAAGTACACACAATAACCTAGGTGTTATCACAGCGAACACTTTATCACAGCGAACACTTTATCACAAGGAGCGTCTCCGGCGGAGGTCTTGCCCCGACGGGAGCTGAGCTCGAACGTATAGCAATCTTTTAGTGTGCGTTATTTCTACTTTCCTCATACATCTTGAAAACAGAGAGTAAATTTACCGAAGTAAAATGCACGTTCCTAAAAGCTCACATTATTTTGTACTAGATGCATTTAGATTCATTACAGTTGTACCTTTAGGCTCAATTGAAGGTAAAATTGCCCCTGGAAGTTAACCGCGAGTATCCAACAGTGCATGCTTATAGCTGCTCATAACGATGCTGGAAGCAACTATGATCGTAGCAAACATGGCAGAACGGGGAATGCAATGATGGGGCAAGTGAGGCAGGAGAAAGCCGGTAGGGGAGGGTTAAGAGGGGGTTCAAACTGGATGGGCGGAACAGGGCAGGGGGATGGCGTGTCGAGATAGGAGGGAGATTGGTAGTGCATGTTAGAAGGTGGATTCACCACTAAATACAATTTATTCCTTTTCCTCCCTAATACATTATTATGATTAATTAATACCATGACAAAGCAGGATGCTTTATTTAGTTTATAAATCAGGTGCACCGTATTACCGATTTCCATTAAAACCGAAATTTTGACTATTGCATATCTTCAAATAGTTTCTAACCTGTTCTAGACCACCGGAATTAAACCCAGAAATTTCTTTGTCAGCGCAAATTTTCCTTCAATTTCTCCCGAAATTGTTTCCTTCGAATACGCTTCTTTAAAATATTCATGGTCGAACAACATTATGACACATTCCAAAAATAAGTGATTTTTGCTTCATAACACTAAGAGGAGGAAAGTTCGAAATTTCACATATCCCTACTGGTACGGCATTTAAAAGCTCCCACCCGCGCTGAAATGTTTCAATTCACACCGCAGACTTAGGTGACTGCTTCTCTTCTTGGAAGATATGTAAATGCTACACTTCACTTGTTTTGTCTATAAAAAAGAACGAATATTGAAGGTTTAGTAGTTTTGAACGATATTGCGTGTTATTTGCATAAAGCAGTCGTTAATAATCTTCAGTTCGACGCAAAACCCAAAAAAAGTTATTAAGTATTTATTTATCTTCAATTTAGAACGCAAATATTGTACAGTTGGTAATATTGTTGGTGTTGGTTTCACCAAGCATCGAAGCTTGTTTGGTTTCAACCATCTTTTGGTTGTTGCACGGTGTATTAGATCAAAGACGTTAGAATAGAAACAAACTACACTCACCGAGAGCGCTCCAGTTTCGCAGTAATTTGAAAGTTTCCATTATAATAGAAACGTGCGTTCTTCGTGGACTTGGTTGGGTCCGTGATTGTAACAAGTTACTTGTTTAGAATAGATACATTATTTTTGGCCCACATATTATTTCGCTGTCTTCCTCCAACTAAAATAATAAAGATAATGATTTTTCTTTAATAAAAGCTGTTCTTCATAGCTAGGTTTTGAAATAAGGTCATGTGCAATTTTTAGAGCATTTGCGTTTTTTTCGCACAATTTTGCTTGCAATAGGCAATTTTTGTTTAGACAATTTTTTCTCAAAAACTACATTTTTTTGATGAAATTTTGTTGGTGGATAGGCTGAAAAACGTGTACGAAAGTAGTGCAGGTCTCATGTTGGTTAAAACCCCTGATTTTTCGACAAATCAAAAAATTTAAAATTTTTTCGGCGTCTTCTTACAAGATACCGTTTTTCGCATGGAGAAAGGTTTTCATCAACAACAGATCTTTAAATTAAGTGAGTTTCAATTTTCCAAAAACCTGAGTATTTATGTTTTCGTCAACAACAGATCTTTAAATAAGGTGAATTTCAATTTCTCAATAACTTGAGAATTTTTGAGAAATTCTGTGTAAAACATTAGCAATTTTTATATTCATTAAAACACTTTTTCTTAAAACTCGCACTTTTTTTTAATGAATAGGGAACTTAGATAGCCTCAAGGATGCTTAAGAGAATTGTACTGGTCACATGTTTTTTTAAATGAGTGAGTTTGCGAAAATGTTTTAAAAAAATTGAAAATGTTCGACCACTTCCTACAACTACAATTGTGTAGATATTTTTTTTACTTTCACGCGCTTAAGTAGGAACTTTTCAAGAAGAGAAAGTTTTGTGTTGCATGATATAAAAATCAATTAATTTAATTTTGATTATAATTTACTATTGAAAATGACACTGTTATTCTATTTTTACATTCTGGCATTTTCACTCAATTTGTATTGTCAATATATTGATGTAATTATTTTTAGGCAATCCGCAAAGCTTAACAGAAATTTCGGAACAATGCGGAATCGATATTTGAGAAGCTAATTGTTGTTGAATATTAAGATGTTGGCGGTGATTAGATGCAGCTGTTTTATTTAGCCCATCTGGTATTGATGGTGTAACTGTTAGTCCGAGAGTCAGCACTTTCGTTTGCGATGCATTTCACAGCAATTTTTTATAAATTTCTCCACGGAATGCGCGGCGAGGAATGTTATACACCATTTAATATCATCTGATCCCTAAAACTATTTACTATTCACTGAATAAAAGAAAAACGTTGAAACGCTATAAAAACTGTTACCATACTATCAAAGACTGCTCACTAGTGTGCAGCCAGAATTTTCGTAATTATTGTGACATAAATTGCATATATTATAATTACTATATTGCTATTAAAAGTCAAGCGAATGAATATAGTTTTGTTAACGCTGCGCTATCAATCGTGCGTTGCTCGCTTCTTGGTTGAAATGGTTTTCAAATAATAGCTAATAGCGCTGAAAAAGCAATATTTCAATGTTACGTACCTGTTTCCAATAACGCCAAAACGTATATGCTGTTGTAGCATCACTAGTTTTTTAATGAAATGTGTACATAAAAACTCACCTTTGAGTCATGTTGAAGTTCTGAAAGTATTAGTATTTTTGTGTAATGTCGTGTCATATATATGAGAACCCACTTGAATTGACTACGCTTCTTCTTCGGCATCTTTTAGGTACAATTGTGAAAATACATTTTTTCTTAGTAAAATGTGTTTATCAAAAATACATTTTCAAATAGATAATGATTATTTTTTAAAAATATATGTCTATTTTTGTAAAAAAGTACGACAAAAGTAAATCCCCCCAGTGAATTTACTCTTTGTGAACGATTCCAGGCTGTTGGATGCTTCTTAAGGTAGAATTTGAATATTATTTCATATTTCTTTGTTCGTTTCTTACATTCGACCTTTTGTTATACATTTACACATTAATCCTTTTGAAATTGTTTAAAACCTATTGGAAATATATGAATTAAAAATTGCTATTTTTCAGGAAATATCTATAATGCAGGGAACGCAACAATGGAATTCTGGGTCACGCCCGCGAATTCCTATGAATTACATCTCTTTGTTGTGACATGATTAAGCTGTATGTAATATTTGTCAAATTAGTGTAGATATTTGCTTGAAAATTTTTATTTTTCGCTCCAAATGCTCTACCACTTGTCATGAGTAGACCCCGGAACATCATGGACTAAAAATGTTAAAACTATGCACGCAACCATGCAATTAAAATATTCAAAATACGCGCTTAATACTCAAAATATGCGTTAAATAAAAATATACTGAACAGCAGGGAACATTTATATATGTAAGTATTTATTTTATACTGTAAAACAAAATTCAAATAATAAAACAATATATTTTCATACATTATAATAAACAAAAAAATTATTAAACCACGAAAATGTCTCTTATGTAAGCATCGAATATATGCTCTTAAATATGGTACATGAATATGCAATTAGTAAAAGAAATCCCAGAAATATGCAATTGTGCAAAATGAAATTGGGCTATTTTTGTTATGTTTTTGCTGGCAGGTAAAGGTTTGTTTGTTGTATAGTAACACATTTCCTTTTGATATGCGCAATCTGTAAAAATATGCAATTACATGAAGTTCCGCGGTTTTCAAATGAGGAAGTGGTGCTCAATTACTCATGTGAAAGTGTGATCCGTTACTTCCCTTTCCAATGAATTTCGCCGTTTTTTTAAATAACTCCTCAGATCCCCCGTGAAGTATGTTATATTCAATGTAATATCATCTGACTGATAGAGAAATACTGCTTATTGAATAAAATAACTAGTGGCTACAGAATGACACAATCTTTCCCTTATTAATTTTCTATTTCAATTGGACTCGGCTAGCTATTTGAACATGCCAATTACTCTTGCCTGCTACTATCTATTACAACCCAGAGTACATTTTTATAAAAGTTCTTAATTTCACTTTTTCTTAATAATAGAACGGAAATATTATTTTAGGAATACTAAAGAACAGTAAAACCTCGTCTTAAATGGCAATTTTTATTTAAAAATTTGGAGCCGTATATAAAAAACTGGTGTTTAAACGCAACTGTAAATTCAAAATTTGTAGCTCTTTTTTACAGAAAATTTTTGAGTTTTCGAATCATGTAAATCACATCATAATTTGGAATCATGTGAAGCACATCAACTCTCAAATACAATAGTGTTTAGAAATAGCTGGAAATGCGCATATTAATGGAGTGAGAGATCTTTCAATAAAATTACATTTGTGTAATTTTTGAAAAAACAACAAAAAGTACCCCAAAATGAACATTACGTCATGAAAGAGTTGCAATTAGTATCAACCGTTCGAAAAGCTTGAAAATACAATTTGGAGCCATTTATGAGAAAATGGCTTTTGAGCGTTTCTTAAAATGCGGATATTTGGGCCAGTTTTTACAGAAAACTTGAGTTTTCGAGAAAATGTATTTGCCATTATTTAAAATTTGTTTATGTTACTGTATTATTTGTATTTTAATGGGGTAATACTGTAAACAAATTACTAATGAAATTCAAGTGAAGTAATGAAAATTAAGAACTGACAAATTTAAATATTTACAAGTGAAAAAAAATTTGCAATGTGAATTATACCATGGGTATAACTTATTCAAATATGTCTACAAAGGAATTTTTTTAGTTAAGCAATCTACAATAAATAAACCTACAGTGAAAATTAAAGGTACTGACATTACAAACTAAATATAATTCGAATTTAAATCGAGTAACACAACCTGATTTTTAAAAGAAGAAACTAAATCGCACTCAACCAAACCAGTAACAAGGCGAGGAGCAAACTATAGTTGTTGCAAGCTGATTTTGATTTCAAGCTGCTCAGGTTGACCCTGCATTACAAATGCGTCGACTGTCAGAATTCGCTACTAGTGCCAAAAGCTTCCCCCACGGCAACGAACGAAAAATGAGTTTTGAATGTAATTGGTAAACAGTAATAGTATGGCTCGAGTAATAGATAAACTAGTGGTCCTGCAACAGTAAGTACTATCTCGCGATATTGTTAATGGCTAAGTAATATTATAATATGTTGTTAATATATATTATAATACATAAATTTCTGTCGTACACTTTTACTACCATTTGAAAAATTCTTACTCAAATGAAGTGTGAAAAATGCAAATATTTATTTAATTCAAATGCTTAAATAAAACAGTTTCCTGCTGTTGAATTCAGTGTGTTCACGTTCTACATAAATGTACCAACGATGCAAGATGTATATTTTAGTCATAAATAAAATTATTAGTTATAATTAACGAAAGACAGTCATCATTATCGCCTTCTGTTATCAGTGTGGCGTTACAGCAATGGATTGTAAGAAGACAATGACCGCTAATTGGTAAAGGCTATACTTTTGTCATTTAGTAGAGTTAATGCAAAGCGCTAGCAAGAAAATAAAATGGAGAAAAGAATATTACAATTACAAAATAAAAATTAAAAATTAACACCCCTCAAACAAAGGTTTATAAATAAAAAAAGTAGAAGAATTTTTAATTAGATTTCACAGAAAAGCGAATAGTGTCCTGACATTTTTCCACTTTTCCCCATTTCTCTTCCGCATGTCCCGACCTGCCTCCTGCATGTCCACCACCTACCCTCATCTAAATTTCGTGTCGTTGCGACAGGCATGTCCCTGCGAGTCACGTAAACCTTGTTTTAAAGATAATGCGCGATTTTAATGTATTGCACTTTCGTGTTGGATTCTTGTAAATTTTCATCTATCCTCACTGTATACAGAGAGGATAATATTTTAGTTTAAGTTCCGTTCAATTTATCAAAACTTAACACCACTGCCTTTTGTTTTACATTCTAAACAACCTGTTACTGAGTGAAAAGAGCACACTTCCCGTTTGCTGAGCAAGGACATTGGTCTGCAATTCCTGAAGAAGATCTCCATCAAGTTCCAATTGGAGACCATGCCACTATCACAAATCCTTGCGTGTTATTTCGAATGAAGGAGAAAGGTAGTGCGATAGAGAAGGCAATATCATCCTTCAGGATTCTCATAAATCTGATATGTACACTCAACGTACGGTCCCACAAGCCCGTAAGATTGTTGTGCCGTTGTTAGCTGGTGATGTGCTTCTTACAAAATCCGTTTCTGGAACTTTAATACATTACCGCTGTTTTGATATAATCTCTTTGAGTATATCATTTTGAATAAAAAAAGTGCTTTTGTTTACAGAGTGTCAGCTCAAAACAACGCTCCCATTATAGGTTACAGAAGATGTAACGCTACTAGCAGAGTGTCGATAATTAATGGTTACCGCCCCACGCCAGGCGTGGTCGCAACCAGCGCGCCGAGCACCGTGCCGTCGCAGCCGCACCACGTGATCCCCGGCCGCCTCCACCGGGGCGAGCGCCCGCCATCAGTGTCTGCGCGCCGAGCCGACGGGTTATCCGTTTAGGCCGGGCACAGAACCTCGTGCTCGGCGCGACAATGAGTTTTGAGAGGCCACGAGTGTGGCATGTGGAAAACCCGCGCCGTGACGCCATTTCGGATTCGGAGAGGGAATGTATCCCTGTATTGAACTCCGCCAGTGGTGATTGAGGGACACGCGCTGCAAAATTATCGGAAATTCTTCTGATCTGAATCGGGCACCGTGGAATAGATACATCTCCCTTCGCGGCGACGCGGGACATGAATGCGATGGAACGCGTTTTCACGAGGCTGTCGAGAGACATTTTGAAATGGACAGAGTACATGAAACGCGCTATACAACAGATCAATATAAACAAGAGCAAATCAAGTAAGGAATTATTTCTGTTTGTAGTTGCAAATTAATCTAATGAAAATTCTATTGTATTTGTTCGAAATTTCAATTTATCGGAGAGACCAAAGTTTTTAAAAAATGGAGCAGGTCTTACTGTTAATGAATTCTTTGCGTTTTTGAAATTGGTAAAATACAAACATTTTTCGTCTTCTACAGCCATACGATTCAAAATCGATGTTATTTTTACTTTCTGTCTCTTACTAACGAAAGAAAAGAAAGTATTGTAATCGTGTGCTGAAAAACGCAAATTTTCGACTCAAAAACTCTTTTTGCCAGGCTCCGGAAAGGAAAAAGTTGATAAATACTGTTGCTAAATGTAGAAAAAATCCTACAACATTTGGTGTACGCAGAATCCATGTTTTGTGTATCCTTTAAACTGAATAATTGATTGACAGCAAAACGTCCGTCTGTGAGCAACGCTAGCGCCTATTCAGCCAATTTTCTCCTAAATTCATATTCCCCAATCGTTCTAGCTGATGTCACGAACCCTGAAATTTGAAACGGATATTTTAATTTTAATGGGTACTTTACATGAAGCAACTGGGACATTTTCAAAATTTAAAAAAAATGTTCCGAATTGTTTGATTAAATTTTGTTGTTGAATAGAGCAAACGACATTTAAGATAGTGCAGGTCTCATCTTCTTGCAAGAGTAGGAATAAGCCTGTCTCTTGTAAATTTGAGGTTGAAGGAAAGGAGTACCAAGATGATTTATAGACAGACACGACTCTTCTCAATTTAGTTTTATTACATCTTTATGTTACAATTACTCGATTGCGCAACAATTTCGGGAACATATTTTCCCCATCCTCAGGATAAAAAGAAAAAAGGAAGAAAATAATACAGCTTGAAAGGTTAAATTACAGTATGTTACATTAGTACACTCGTCTGATTATTAAAAGTCTTATTTGGTACGTTACAAAAATGCAAACCATAAAGGTTCGTTTTTGTCGGTTAAAGATAAACAATTGATAAAATTGAGCTTAATAGTTAATACTTTGTTTAAAAACAAATATTATTAGAATATTATAAACCATCACTTACCAAACGAAGATTGGGATGGAAAATAGAAATTAAAGAAGCTGATTGTTGTCGAACGTTGATCTGTTGGTGGTGATAAGATACAGCTGTTTTATTTAGTACTTCTGATGGTGGTGGTGTAACTCGTAGGCCGAGAACCTGTACTTCTATTTGCGATGAATTTCGCAGTAGCTCTTAATAAATTATTTCTCAGAATGCCTGGTGAAGTACGTTATATACCATTTATTATCATCTGATCCCTAAAAATACTTACTGCGTACTAAATAATAGAAAAACGATGAAACTCTGTCAGAAGTGTTATCTTATGACGAAAGGCAACTCAGGAGTGCGTAGCTAGACTTTTCGTAATTATTTTTATCTAAATTGTATATATTCTAATCACTGTATTGATTTTACTAGCCAAGCGAATTTACATAGTTTTGACAACGCTGTGCTGGCTCGCTTCTTGGTTGAATTGGGGCTTTTTCAAATAATAGCTGAAGAGCAGAAAAAGAAAAATTTCAATATTACGTAGCCGTTTCCAATAACACGAGAAAGTATGTGCTGTTGTAGCACCACTTGTTCTTGAATGAATTCTGTTGAAGACTTTAATTAAGCAAAGGAAAAAAGTAAAGCTGTGTACAAAGTTTCCAAAATTTAAGTAGTTTTCGTGTAATTTGTAAACAATTTTATCTGTACTATTTTTTCTCAAATAGGAAAAGTATGCTGGCAAAAATTGCGTAAAATGAGTATTTTAAATGATCTTTAGATTAAAAAAATTAACATTGCAAAAGAAAAACCATTGATTCATTGATCAAATTTGTGCTAAAAAAAGATCTTTAAATAAGATCATTTTCAAACTTTTGAAAATATGAGTACGTTTGTCGTAAGTTTTGCACAAAGTAAAGGCAATATCACAATTAAAAAAAATGTTTTTCTCAAAATATCTCCAACTTTTTTCTTAAATTTCCCCCCTTGGATAGCACAGAAAGATAAAAAAATGACGCATATCCCGTTTTACTGAACTCTCTATCTTTTAGAGAAATGCAAACGTTACAAATAAAGCAATTGTGCAGTTTTAGCATCACTTGTTTCTATTCATTTTGATATCTTTTTGCACCAAACTGCATTTGTGTCTAGATGCAATGAAGGTTCATTTCCAAATTACCTTTCTAAATATCATACATGTGAAGAAAATCCGACAAAAGTTAACATTCTCAAAGAGAAATTTATTATAGTTTGCATATGAATGTAAAATAAACAACCACACACTAGGAATAATATACTTTTTAATAGTTGCAATATCATTTGTAATAATATTCCTGGTTTATTACGAGAATTTTTATTTCTATAACGCGTTGTACGACAAAATGCCACAGAGCAACACTTAAGCAATTTGCCATTCTCTTAATTCGGTTCACTTGTTTAATATTTCCTTAACTGTGGGTAAACTTCTGTAGTTAGGCTACGTACACTAAAAAAATATGTATATTGTGTAAAATAAGGGCGCTTTGGCGGTCCGAATGACCGAGATCGCTAAGGCAGTTGTGCCGTGTCGATCTCGGATTGAGCCCAAAATTAAAATATCGGTTGCAAATTCCAGGGTCCGAACATCAGCTAGAACGATTGTGGAATATCAGTTTTGGAGAAAATGGGCTAAACGGTTTATGCGCTAGCGTTGACCACAGATGGACAGACATACTTTTTGCCGACAATCGATTTTTCGGTATGAAAGACACACTAAAGGGCTCCACCAAGTTTTAGAGAATTTTTTCTATATTTAACAATTGAATACATCTACGTTTTCATTACCAAGGCCCGGCAATAAGAGTTTTTGTGTCGTAAGTTCACCGTCTTCCGGCGCACTATTACAATAATTTCTCTTCTTACGTTTGTAAATGCGAGGAAGTAAAAACTTTGTAAAATGTTTCCTTTTATTGTAACAATTTACAACTAAAAACTTTAGTTTATTTATGTTTTTCAAACAAGTTAATTAGATAATATTTTAATGTTTTAGTAGAGAACTAAAAAAAAATTCAGTAAATGTTGAAAAATGCAAAAAAAAAATAAGAAAGAAATATCAATGTTAAGTAACCCTTAACTAATACCCCCTACCCCTACGCAACGCAGCGTAACGCTGCCTCAAACCTCCTCCCCTCTGTTTAGCGTTACATAATTTATAGACAATTCCCTACACTACGTATTAGAGGAGTTTTTTCTAAATTTAGCAACTAGATTTATCCACTTTTTTATTACTTTTTTCATTACAATGGCTCTCAGAGAAGCGTTTTTCTGCAAAACATTCACCGTATTTTTGTCCAGCATTACATAACTTTCTCTTTACAAGAAGTTTTTTTCTTAAGCGCGAGAAAAGAAAAAGAAGGGACATAGAGAAGATGTACTAGGAAACTACTATCACATCTAGAGTGGAGTACTAAAATCACAACATGTACGAGTAAAATTGGGCGTCACGATACTTAATAATAAATACATAAACATCTTACAACTTTTGAACAAATAAATGAAATATTGATCAAAGTCGAACTATATTTTCAGAACTAAAGCACAACTATCATTGGTGTGTGTGGTATTAATGACAACGCTTTAGGGGCTTTCCTTGGTACGCTTGATAGTATGGAAGAATTGTGTAAGCAAGTAGAACTAATTGTCTCCGTAGATTTAAATTGTGCAGTTGGACATAATGAAAACAAGGTAGTTGATCATTTTAGAGAAGAGGTGATAAACGACAACGGAAATAGATTTATTGAGTCAAGTACTAGCTTTTACTATCTAGTAAATGCTATTTGTTTATAGTAAACACTTAGTTTATCAATAAGAACTTATTTTTCCAGCATTTACTTAAAATAACGTGAGAAAAACAGCTTTTACTTCATTTCATAAGTAAATACTACGTATATTTTAATCACGGTGCGGACCCCACAAATGTTTATAAGCTCGTTTAAGCTTCTGTAAGTGAGATTAACCTTTTTTGAAGTAATTTAGTTGATTACAATTAACATTGAAAGATTGCAACGGCCGTGAGCATTTAGAGTTGAATACTGTGTTCGTTGTAATTAACAACAAAAGTTAGCAATGGCCGTAGGCATGTACATTGAAGACTGTATTTGTACTGATTACAGTTAGCACTTAACGTGAGTTCAAATATGCAACAGAGCATAATACACTAGTGCTGAAATAAAAAACATGGTACATTGATCATAAACCCAATCGTAACGATTCAGCGGAGTCTTGAAGATTGCACACGTGCGCAGGTTCGTGATGTGACCTGCCTGCAGAGAAGATGGGGAACGGCAGGCTGGCGCCAGTGGCAACTAGAAGCCAAGGAACTCCGTGAATTATACTGGCAAGTGCAGGAAATTATTTGAATGCCGTGGAAGTGGTCACCATTGCACAACAGGCATGTGATTGTAACTCCTTATATTATGACGTGCAGCACATATTAAGAGAACAGTTTATTCTTGGAGTTAGCACATACATGAGCGTTTAGTACGATGTGTGTTACAATACATTGTGGCACAAAAAGTTTATCATAACCACATTAATGGGATTGTTGCGGATCTGTGGAAGAATGCACAATTGCATGTCTAACAGCGACGAGTCCACGTGGCTGCATTTGGTGCATGAAGCAATCACTTACGTGCTTATGACTTAACAAGAAGATTGCGCGACTCATATTACAGTACATTGTAATAAAGAAAATTGACAGTTGACACATAATAACTGTTTTGTAGTAAATTTTTGAAGAGAAACACGCAATGTGTGGTTGAGAACATGACCGTGCAGGCAGGCTGGTACCAACCTTGCAACTGACTGAGACGTTAGAGTTCGGCGACAGCGAGCGGGCAGGCGCAGTGGCCGGTGTCTGGGGAGCTAGGGAAGCGGCAGTTCCCCCGGTCTAGCCGCGGACAGCGAGCGCCTGAGAGGTGCGACGCCGGGCCAGAGCTAGGCAGCCCGGGTGGTGGCGCCCTAAGTGCCCAGCGGGAAAATTAGTTGAAACATAAAATATGAATTGTACCTTAACTCGAAGCCGAGTGTGTAATTATAGTATAAACAAGAATGATTATATAGCGAGTTCTAACAACCACCACCCAGCGTGTCTACAAGAAAGCAGATCAGAATGTAAAGACGAAGAAGAAATAAGAGATCTGGAGGATTGATTTGAAATTACTGAGGGTGATGTGAGGGTGATTTGAAATTACTGAGGGTGACTGAGATGAATGCACTATGCAAATCAAAAACTAATAAAGCCTCAGGACCGAGAAATATCAGAATGGGGCTCCTGGAATATGGCGGAGAGATGGTTGTGAAGTATCTAAAGAAAATGTTTAATAAGATAGATGCAGGAGATGAACCACCGGTAGAATGGAATATATCGTACATCTCTTTAATATTTAAGAATAGAGACAAACGATCAATTTCAGGAGGATAAGTGTCATACCGCCAACAGCAAGATAGTTTTTTAGTATTTTAAGTAAAAAATTTAAAAAGATGTACCTGTATTGAGTGAAGAACAGAGTGGTTTTAGACGAAGACCATCATGCGTAGATAATATCCACTGTGTCAGATAAGTTATAGAGAAAAATAAAAGCACAGTTCGATTCTGTATTTTTGCATAGAAAATTTTACTTGGCTTTTGGAGTAAAAACCTTTTCTAATATTTTTGTGACTATCAAGGAAAGCGAAAAGCTTACTGTAAAGGAAGATTGGATAATTACTTTAAATGTTGTCAATTTATCACTCTTACTCTTAATTCAATCACATACATTTTAAAATCGTTGAAACATAAATCAAGCTTTAAAATAAGTAACAAGTTTTGTAACCTTATTAAATTTCGAGGACCATCCCAAAAGTAAGTTACACTATTTAAAAACAAAAACAAAAAACATTTTAGAAAATTAAACAGGTTATCTTTTGAAAATTACATACTTACATACTATTAAATACTAATAAATTACATACTATTTTTCTACATAATTCCCAAAGTATCTGGCAGGTAATATAAAAACGTTTTCACCTTAGCCGGCGAAGTAGGCATTTATATGCAATGCTTGGTTTAGAAGAGCCCCTACAGCTTGAAATTGTAAGTTGTTCATAATCAATAATTTCATCTTTTTCACTTTTATATTCAATTACAATATTTCAATAAATTCATTTTATGAAATTATTGTACCAGATGAATACTATTTTTGAGTCAGATATATAATTTTCTATACTCCTGTGATAATTGAAATGTGTATATTTTAAGTGTAAATGTGCATAGAATTTTTTATGCTGTAGATTAAGATGTCAAGTCGTGACAGATATATCGCACGACGCTATCCTTGTGGTTCGACGAAAAGAAAAGCGAAGGAGGAGAAATTAATAAAAGAACAAGAAGGAATATCTAAAATTCCAAAACCGACTAAGTTTTTTCTGTGCAAAACACCGGGTAAATTTCTGATGTGTTAAATGAATTTTTAGAACCGTCGACTTCAAATTTCGTTTCACCAGATAATAACAGAACCTTGCACAACATTGACGACGAAAATTCTCAAGTTGAAGAACAAGTAGAGCTTCACGAAAATCCTGATTACAGCCGTTTCTCTACCGATTTAGGACAATGGCCGTCCAAGCTAACAAGAAGTTCAAACGACCAATATTATCGGGTCACTAAAGGAACTGAAGAATGTCGAATTATAATAATGATTTTACTTTTACAATAAGATACTGTAAAAATGAAAAACCGAGATTTTGCAAAAAATCTTACTTTTCGAAGGTTCATAAATTGACGAAAACAAAACAGGAAAGAAAATGTTTCTGCTACTAGCCAAGTAAAAGTAGATTGCTTTGCTTTTCTTGCAAAATTGATGCTTCCGATATTTCTCCGTCTACATTTATTAAAGAGGGCTTGTGTGATTGGAAGAATAGTAAACTAATGTTGAATTGACATGAATAAAGTATTTTACACAAGAATAACTTAATTTCCTTGTTAACCCAAAAGCAGAAAGATGAACGCATAGACGCTGCAATTGTTGATGAAGTAGAGAGTGACAAACAATACTGGCGAAATTTCCTGCAACGCATTTTCGAGGTCATACAACTTTTGGCAGAACGAGGTCTTGCTTTTTGAGGTAGTGATGAAATAATTAGTTCTTCACAAAATAGTAATTATTTAGGAATACTGGAATGAATCGTCAAATTTGAGCCTTTCTTATCTCCGCATTTCGGGCTACAGAGCAAAGCAAGAAAATCATACAGAAAATATTTTATTGCATAAGTCTAGCAGACAGAATCCGTTACAGCTTTCACAGGAAGCCCCAGACGCATGGCGCCTCACACTCCTTCCGTTTGCAAGCTGGGTCGCAAGCGACCGTGACGTCACGGTCCTTCCCCGAAATTACATAATCGCGTATACAGCGACGGCCAACAGTCGAACTGCAACCGTTCCAACTGCCCGAAGCTTCTGAATCGTTTCACATACTAATCAGTGATTAGTCAATATATCATCCCTTCCACGGCACTCCGTTGCCTGTAACAATTCTTCAGTCTGGGTAGAATACAGCACGCGGGTGGACGTCTCGCTCGCGCTGCCTCAGATTCCTTGAGGTTGAAATTTTTCCTTCATGAAAGTTTCTTACATCTTCGGTCTGAGTTGAATACAGCAACTGAACGCATGTTTTGCGTGTGCTGCCTCAGATTCCGTAAGGTTTGTTTAATGTTCACACTGAACATAAAGTAATCACGTGAACAAATCATGTTAATTTGTATATCATAAGTAATTTGAACTGTGTAAGATATGCAGCTGAAATTGTACACAGACTGAAATGTTTAACTGCAAGTGAACTGTCAAAACTTTAATTGTGTATTGTGTCAATCATCACATCTGAAGGAAAATAAAACTGTTGTTGTGCAATTCGTCTGTTTATAACTGAAACCGAAACGCATTCTGCACCATGCACGAGCTGTCAAAAAGGGATTCGAGACTGCTTTGCCACTAATCTGAGGGATTCAGTCCACTCAACCTGAATGACGCAAGGCAGGCCTCGAGCAAATGGGAAAGGAAATACTTCGTATCTATTCAAAAATGTGTGTGAAGAATTCATCAAGTTAAGTTATTCATCACATTACTAGATGAAATTATAATTGAAATTAAGAAGTACAAATATTTTTCGATTTCATTAGATTTAACGTCCACTTTTTTTCACACTGATTAGCTGACTAATTATTCGATATGTTTTACCTTCTGGACCAGTTGATAGATTTGTAACGTTTTTTGGATATGAAAGGACATAGTTCTGCACAGATTGCAGAAAGTTTATTTACTTTTTTAACAGAGTAAAGGGTCGACAACACTGATTGTAAGGGTAAAATTTATGATAATGCTAATATCAGTGGAAAGTATAAAGGATTACAAGCACTTGTCAAAGAGAAATGTCAGATTTCTGAATATGTTCCCTGCTTTGCACATTCTTTAAATTTAGTGAGGCAACGTGCTATGGTATCTTGTTTAGAAGGCAGTCGTTTCTTTATGTTTGTGGATAATATTTACGTGCTTTTTTTTCTGCTTCTACTCATCGATGGGGGCTTCTCAAGAATGCCCTTTTGAGTAATGAACGTCGTCTTCCCCTGCCGAAAAGATTATCCGATACAAGATTGAGTGCACGGGCAAACGCTACTTCATTCCTTCATAATGGATGCAGTGTTATAATGGATGTTCTAGACCAAATTATCAATGGATCGGACAGCAAAAATTACTCTTGCAAACTATGGAGAAATTAGAGGTTGAATTTATGATTGTAACGTGGGATCTAATTTTGTCGAGGTTTCTGTCAACCAGCGTTTCGTTACAAGCACCCCATCAAGATCTCAAGTCTGTTTGTGCGTTGTACGAGTCCCTGTATGGATATATTGAAACCTTGAGACCTAACTTTACATCTGTTAAAGACAAGGCAAAAACAGTGATGTCTTGCGATCATTACAGTCATGAACATTCATGACAAAGAAGAAACAAACAAATCGATTATACGCATAGATTTAAACCACATAACGACAAATAATCAATGGGATTGTCTTAAAATTTCAAATTTGAAAGTTTTTTGATTACTATTGACAGTTTGCTTGCCACTTTACCCAGAGCCAAAGATCATATAATAAATTGAGGGACTTATTTAATATATTTTGTCACCTTGAAGAATCTACGTCAGAAGAAATCAAAGAGAGTTATCCTGATCCCGTTGAACTGATCAAAGCATATCCCGATTATTAGTGAACTAAGTGAACAGTTCATTCAATTCAGTGAATTTTTGAAAACATACTTAGCTAAACCTCTCTCAGAAAACCTACGGGAAGACCTTCATTAATTGAAATTGTTAAGATCATACAAAAAATTAGTCTAGGATTTTGTTTTCTCAATGTTCAAATTGTTTTCAGATTTTACCTCTCTTTGATGGCAACAAACTGTAATAGCAAACGCACTTTTTCAAAATTGAAGTGTATTAAGAGTGAAATAGGAGCCAGTTTGGACCAAACACGACTGAAGAATCTTTCTTTGAAGAGTATCCAACATCAATTGTTATGTAATGCTCCACGCTGCTTCGGGGACGCCAAGACGGGTCGCTGCAACACAGGTGCGCCACTGATAAGGGTGCGAGACAGCGCGACCTGGTATCTGCGGCCCGCGGCTCGACCGCCGGACTTGCGGTTCATGGCAAGCGCGGTTGAGTCGATCGTGACGTCATGCCACCAGTAGAGGCCGGTCAACTGACCACTCTGCTTTTCTTACAAAAAACGTTGAAGAGTTCGGACGTGTGCCGAGAGCGAGGCCGGTGAAGAGAGAGAGTAGCCATTTTGTTGAGAGAGTGCGAGTAGCTAGTTATTCAGAAGCAAGCTCTAAAGCAGCGAGAAGTCAATAAGTTAAATTGCGATTATTTTGACGCAATAGAACATTACCTGGAAACTGTGTGAACTAGTGAAAATATTAGAACGCTCTCGGAACAATTGAGACATTTGTGAATGATGGACTACGAGTGCTGCAAGTGAAAGATAAGAAACTCCTAGTTTCCTATTCGGGTGCTTCTGCATACAAGCTTAAAGCAGCTTTGCATTAAAGGTACCTAATCTGTTTTAACCTAACATGTACTTAACCTAACATGTTCATTTGACGTGCTTGGCTTATGAACTGTCGCGTGTTGCCGAAGATATTAAATTGAAATCTCAGATATGAACAAATAAATTTTGGCAAAAAAAAGTATTTTCAAAGGCCCCGCAACGAATGTTACCTTATAAAGAGCAGCTACCACATGTGCCATTGCCACCTGAACCAGTGTTAAACAAGATGAGGAACATGTATTGAAGCAGAGAATGTTTACAGTGAGTATGTAGATGCAATTAAATCAATAGTTTATTCTTTTTGTTCTGAATGTGCTGTTTGTAATCGCGAAGCCTAAAGTGCTTTCAGAGATTTTAAATTGATCTGTTCAGTGACCTACATCAGGTATAACTTCGGCTGGCTCCCAGAAAACCTAAAACAGCTGGAGAGTTCGGGAATTCCTCTCCAAGAATCAATTGCCATAATGGGAAATGCTGTCAAACAACTGAAGATTGTGCAGGAAGAAATTGGTGCCAATGTACTTAGTAATCTAGAAATGGTATGAGAAAGGAACCCAAGGATATTAAACAATTGTCAGTTTTCGTAGAATTTTAAGTGGGAACTTAATTGAATTTTGTAAAGATATATCGCCGGAGAAAATTAAGAGATTTGTCTGACCGACATCAGTCAATTACCCCAGAGAACGTATGTATATTTTATTATTATTAGTACAAATTTCTGGGGATTGATGAACTCAATCGTACACCTCAGTCGGCATCCCCTCGTGGTGCGCAGCCAAACTATTGCCCATTGATGCACTCTTGAATCTATGATGCAATGCTAACCGAAAAACGTCCAGAAAAGTTATTAATTTGTGAATATATGAAGGTTTATGGTTGTCAATCATAACCTATAACACTCCTGATGTTACAAAAAACGCTAATTTTATTATAGAAAGTCTAACGCTCATGCGCACAAGCTAAGCGGCGTTGTCAAAGTTCCCGCGCTCCCGGACAAAAGAAAAACGGAAAGTGGAAACTACCAGTGGATGTCGAACGAAGCAGATGTCGATTGAAGTAGAGCTCGTGTGCTCTCGCCATTCTTTGCAAAACATAACTCCAAAGAATAGTTGTCGTAATCAGAGATACTGTCAAACGAGTCAAAATAAACAAACTTGCATACTTTAAAGGTGTTATTTTGTGGTGAAAGTGACGACCAAAATCAAGCCAACGGGGAATTTCGTCAACGGTTGTGGCGCCAAAGGAACGAACAACGGATTCTACCTGGAAGTCGGCACATTGGTTCTGTACCTAAATTTAAGCTTAAACTATTGGTACCAAAATTTATGCAAGGCTAGCATTTGCACTCAATGTTATTCATGTACAAATTAGTTTTATTGATTACGTAATAAAAATTTGTACAACCCTGTACAACACATGGTCATACAATAATTGTAATCATTTATTTCACTTCCGTTCATTACCCTCCATACAAATTAGATAGTTCTGAAGTGTAAATGGAGCTACCAGAAATTCAAAATTACCATCGCACTTCAGAATAAATCACCTCACCTTCAACGGAAGCTAGCACATAAGTTTTATTTCTATTCGTTCAGTTCATTCCGAGATTACTGCGCTCTAACACAACGTCGTAGATTTCAACAAAAATTAGACCTGCACCATTCTTTTAAGCGTTCCTTGTTCTATTTATAAAACAAATTGGAGAGATTTAAGAACATTTTTTGTTGATAATTTGCAATAACCTGAAGCACAAATTGTGAAAAAATTACTCAATATTCAAAAGGTAGTGCATTTAGTATATTTATATTTAGCCCGTGCATGTTCCGTAAAGGACAATTGGCCGCGGCGCCGTTCTATCGCAGGGTTCGTAGTCGATCACCCAACCAAGACTAACTTGGCTAGTGACAACGGTATCGCGTTCGTGGCCATTTAGTAAACCATCTCAACGTTCGCCTGGATGATCGAGGAAGACCCCGGTCGGGTGGCCGGCATAGGGAGTGAAACCGTGGCCACCGAATTCGAGGTCGGCGAGCTGCGCCCTTGAGCCGCTTCGCTCAGTTTTGTAACACGAGAAAGTATGCAGTCGTATGCCTGAAAACGTCGACATTCCAACAGAAAAGCTTTTTCTTGCCGGGGCCTCATATCGAAGAAGTTGATAAATTGTGTTACTGTATCCAGTACATTACTTCCTCTAACGTGTGGTGTAGAAAGATTCCGTTTTGTGGGACTTTCACACCGAAACATCGATTGACAGCAAAGCGCTTGTCTGTGGTCACCGCTAGTGCCTAAACCGTTCAGTAGATTTTTTCAAAATTGATATTTCCCTAATTTAAATGAACCCCATGCCATTTGTGTTAAATACAAATATTTTAATTTTTGAAGGTATTTTACTTACTTAATATTTACTTATTTAATATTTACTTATTTAATATTTACTTATTTAATATTTACTTATTTAATATTTACTTATTTAATATTTACTTATTTACTTACTTAATATTTACTTACTTAACATTTTAAAAATATTGTCAAAAATTTCTCCAAATGTTTTTATTAAACCTTGTCCTCGGATAGCGTAAAGGACCTTTAAGAGAATGGTGCAAGTCTCCTTTTCGTTGAAATCCATGATTTTTCAAATATTGTTTAAACTTCGATTTCTATCGCCGTCTACCTATATCTACAATATTAGAGATAAAGATTTTTTCTACAATGGTATCTATTCTTTAAATATATTTTGAAATAATGTCATGTACAATTTTAGAAAGAAATTGAGACATTTTTGCGCAATTGTTCGTAAAGTGAAGGCAATTTTTACCTTTTTACTTGAAATTTTCTCCTCGTATGTATCAAAGGTCTGTAAATTAGTGGTACTACAGAATGGCACACACTTTCCCGTATTAGTTTTATATTTCTTTCGGCCTCGAGTAGATATTCAGACTTGTCACATACTCTTGCCAGGTGCCATCTATCGCCAAACAAAGTACCTTTTTTATTTTTTAAACATTTTTTTCGGTTTCCTATCAGAATAACTGAAATATTATATTAAGAATATTAAAGAACAGTAAAATCTCGTCCTTATGGCGTTCAAGCGCTACTGTAAATTCGCAATCTTTGAGTTTTCGAAGTCATTTAACGCACTTTAACTCACAAATACAATAGTATTTAAAAATCGAGAGAAATGTGCATATTAACGACGTTAAAAATCTTCCAAAATATTACATTTGTGTAATTAAAAATACCCTAAAATTAATTTAATGCTATATTAAACTGTGTAATTAGCACTATATCTTCGAAAAGTTTGAAGAAAACATTTCGAACCTTTTGTGAGAAAATAGCGTTTGAGAATTTCTGAAAATGCGAAATTTTGAGCTAGTTTTCACAGAACACTCTTGAGTTTTCCCAAAACTTTATTAAGACATTACTTAAAACACATGATCTCATAAATATATAAATGTGAACAAATAGCCGCTAATATTAGCGACGAGAGATACGTCAAATAAATTACAATTTTGCAATTTTTGAAAAGAAACATAAGAATACTGCAATATGAAGTTTATGTCATCTTACAGAGAACATTTATCATTATCCGCACCAAAACTTAAAAAGAAAAATGTGAAACCGTTTTTGAGAAAATCGTGTTCTTTGAATTTTTTAAAATTGCAAATATTGCAGGCAATATTGTGCGAAAACTACTAAATATTTTAAAAAAGTGTACGTGACCTTAATGAAAGAACTTATCATGAACAACAAATTTAATTTGAAAGAAAAACCATTATCTTTAATTTTGTAGTTGTAGGACAACGCCGAAAAAAATCAAATTTCTGCAATTTTCGAAAAAATCTGAGTTGACCGTGAAAATCGGACCAATGCCATCTTTATTAGTGTATTTTACTTCATTTTTACAAGAAATGTAAAGAAAAAATTTAAAACCGGTTTATAGAAAATTTTAATAATGTCAAGTAAAGTACACCTCAATTTTAAAGGAAGTTTTTAAAAATCGCGGTGCCTGGAGTGGAGCCAGATCGACTGGAGAATATCCATTTTTGAAAAAAATTGTAAATGTCCTTGAGACTGCACGTAAAGGACGCCCAAAAATTAAAATATCCTTTTCAGATATGCAAGGTTTCGATTTTTTCAAAAATCGATCAGGGAATGTCAATTTTGGAGAAAAGCGGATAAACATTTTAGTTTTAGCTTATGGCCACGAACAGACGTTTTACTGTCATTGAAGGTAAAATACATTATATTTTTCGGTATCAATGACCCACAGGTGGATTTTGATTAAAAGTGTAGAGGACGTAATTTAATATATACAGGAACAAGCTTTGTCCACTTTTTCTTTACCAGAGTACGGCAAGCAGATTTTTTTCTGTTTAAAATTTACCTTTTTCGACGCACAACTTCATTTTTTTCTGTTCTTCCGAAGTAAGGGCGAGAAAGTGAAAGGAAGCGCGTAAATTAGCCTACCTAGACTGCTTTCAACTTCCAGTGGCTGCAAAACCAAAAAATTAAAACGTAGTAGAAGAATGATTTTCATTTGCATTCGTTTTAGGGTGATGAATATTTTAGAAAACTTTTCTACGACAAGAAAATTGTTCGTTTTGAATATAACCGCGTTAAATAATATTACGTATCTCAATTCTCTTATAAACCTTGCATCAATGATGAAATCACAAGCTCTGGGTTGAAGTGAAGTTCCATTAAAGCGTCAGGTCCAGTAAAGTGTAGCGTTCTCCTCCGCTCCATTGCAACTTTGTATGCCACGTCACGTATTTATTCCAGCAGGCAGGCTCATTAAAATAATGTTTTCATTAAGGGAATGAGGTTGGCGTGACTAGTGCACGTTCGCACCGCACCTCCCACGCAGCGACGGGGCGGTGGGAAGGCTGCGCGAGGCCTGCAAGTGTTCGAACTGCCTCGAACGATTCGGCCTCACGCGTGTGTCGAAGCACGAAGAGGAAGCAGAAGTAACGAAATTACGGCTGTATTGACAGACTACATGCGATATATCAGAGGGAACATCGTTTCGCCAGCAGCAGAGTCGATCGGGAAGTTGTAGTCTTCAAGATTCTATAGTGGTCGAATTTTTGACTCTGGCTTTATAGATAGCTTGGTCGAATTTATCATTGTCGAGAATATAATTATAGCAACCAGCTGCACTGACCCGTGTTTTGTTGTGATTTTTTTATCAACAACAAGCGAAAAGTACCCAAACAAACCGTCTCCGGGTTGCTTACACGCACTACATTTCACAAACCTCGGGAGACCGGCCGGGAGCTTAGAGGTTCTCTTGGCTGGGGCGGTACCTCGCTGCGAGTGTTGGCCGGGGTGGATAGGGGAAGGTCCGCTAACCCACTCTATCAGAACTAGACCTCACATTCCAGCGGGGAGGAGCACCGCCACCACGAAGGATATATCATTAGAGCGTGTCGGGTGGTAAGGTCGAAAATCAATTTTTAACAATTAACCAAACTCTTTGTAAGGCACAAATTGTTTGAGAGAGTGATATATGAGTCCAGAAATTGAGTACAATGGAAGACGAAAGATCTATTGATTATTTCATGTTTCCGAGTGCGTCAAATGCTATCGTCATTCCTTCCGTAAGTGTAGTGAATGTTTATATCACGGGGGGTGATTCTTTTCTCTCCCGCTGATGGCGAGATCCGACGCCGACCTACACACCGTCTTTCGGGATTCCCCACACCCTGGGCAGCGCTCCAGCTGGCCGAGCTCTCAGCTCCCGACTTGCCTCCCGACGGGAGTGGTTGTAATGATGGTGGGGAGGTGTATGTGAGATGTAAATGTGTACATGCAATGGGTATGAATAGAACAAGAATAGTGTTGCTAAAACACAACGTACTTTCTCTTCTTATTTTCACGCAAAATTACGCGAAAAGTACTTAAATTTTCGAAATATTGTACGTGACCTTATTTCAAAATCTATCTTTAAGGGACATATTTCTTTAATATTTTAGATGTACGAAGTCTAAGGAAAAATTTTTAACTTTTGGAATTTTTCGAAAAAAATAAGGATTTTCAACAAATATGAGACCTGCGTCGTTCTCTTAAACGTTCTTCAAACAACACAAAATTTAATAAAAAACGACGGAGTCGTTTTTTAATTTATAAAATGTCCCAGGAGCTTTAAATAAATTACCCCCCAAAAATTGAAATATCTGTTTCAGATTCAAGAGGCCGCGACATCTGCCAATTCGATTGGGAAATATCATTTTTTGGCAAAATAGGCGATACGGTTCAGCCGTTAGCGTTGTTCACAAATAGACGGACAGACGTTTTACGGGTCATCGATTTTTCGGCCACCGGGTCCCACAAAACATGGATTCTGGCTATACGACGTAGTATAATATTTTTTTCTAAATATAGCAAATTGGATTTATCGACTTTATCGTCACCAGGGCCGTGTGATAAGAGTTTTGGCGCACGGTTTACATAACTTTCTCTCTACTCTACTCCCTACTGGGAGAAAGGAAGAAGGAAAGTTCGCGCACGGTCCGTTGCTCGTTTGTGAGGGTGGCAATACCAGGCGAATTTTCCAGTCGGGTACTGATCGTAGAAATCATATAACTACCGAGTAGAGCATCCAGCCGCTAGAACACTTCTTGAGACCGAATCTGAATTTGATGTAGCTACCTAGCTAGTATCGAGAATTCGGCCACACTGTTGGGACCTGAACCCCTTAGACCTCCCAGTCAGAGGCATAGCAGTGCCATGATTGATGCCTTGGGTCACCTCGGCCATTGGGGAAGGTATCACACATGGCAACGTGAGGGAGCGGGCGCATGCGTCATGGCATGGAGTAGCAGTGTCTCAAGGGTTTTGTGTGAGCTAATGAGAGAGTGCGTCTCTGACCTCGATTCAATGTAAAATATGTGGGATAAAATTATAGATACAATCAAAACGAAATCTTACAGATACATCTACTTAATAGGCACGCATTGTCATTTGCGCGCTATATTTGCACATCAGAAATCGCGCGTTATATTTATGTCCAGAACACAGTTCTCTAAGTTAAACAACGGTAGACGGAATCGAACAATAGGAATATAACGTGTCGATGACATTGAAATTGTCAATGCACGCAAATGGTGACAAACAAAAAGAAAAAATTACATTCCTATCGGTTTCAGGAGATGCAGGTTCTCAAGATGTCGGCGGTGATTGGGAATCAGCGTAGTGTATGCAGGAGTGAAAGTGCAGAGGTGCTTCCATTCTTTAGACTCATTTTCGCCTGATCGGCGCAATTTAATTGCCATCTCCGCATATTTTGTAATAAAAACGTTATTTGGCAAATTTTTATCTCAGATGAAGTAAATAATTATTTATAAAATTTCATCTAATCACAGCTGATATGTGCAAAATGGAAAATATGGAAAAATAAATTATAAATTAATGTTTTAAAACCTTTAATGAAACGTCCCTAACGAACACTCACTTAGAAGCAGAGGGCCTGAATGATTTGTAATAAATCTCTTCTCCAAATGTGTGTGTGTATGTGTGTGTGAGAGAGAGGGAGAAAGAGAGAGACAAAGAGAGAGAGACAAAGAGAGACAAAGAGAGACAGAGAGAGACAGAGAGAGACAGAGAGAGACGGAGAGACAGAGAGAGAGAAAGAAAGATGAAGAGAACGAGCGCTGGATACTTCAAAGAGAGATAGCGCTGGATATTTACTGTCATAATTAAAACCACTGCGGTAAAAACTTATTTTTAAAATTAATCAGGATTTAGATTTCATAAAAAAATTGACCAAATTTATGATAATTGATATTTTTTTTGTGATTTTACCTTTTCAATAAAGACATGAAGTTGAAGTTTCTATGAAGACATAGAGTTGGATTTTTAGACCTCTTAATATCTAACTTTCCTCTACTAGGGCATGAACCATTTTTTAAAACGTTTTACTAAATTTATTGTCTAACACCAGGGGAAATAAATATTCACCAATCTTCACTCACCCAGGGATGACATTTACACAAAATTGCAAGCACAATGGCTGAAAAAATTCTTATTTCGTTTCGAAAAATTTTGCAGTTTCAGTTCATATACACAAACAGCAGGAGCGTCGACGACAATAACAGCAACAACAAAAATGAAACTATGCACAAAAATTAATTGTGGTTCCCTTACACACTTCTATGCGTAGTAAAGCAAAATTATTGTGTGGAAAAGAACTGCACACAATCACAGAGAACTATCAACAGCTGATCTACAGAGCTTTGATGCGCGACAAGCCCGGAGGCAGTACTTTGGAATGTTAAATCCCTAATAACGTGACGTCACAAATCGGTGTTTTACATGGTTTGTAACCAAACGCCTCGCAGTGCTTGACGGGCGCTCTTTAATTTCATACACTAATTCTACTTCGATATATCGATTATTGAATGATATTAAACCGAAAAGATACATTTCTAAGAATGAAACACGAGCTGCCATTAAGATGCTAATTTTGCTCACTATCTATCGCCACTAAATTAATGTCTACTTTTAAAACTACGGACATTACGAAGAATAATTTCAAAACTTACTTCTGGCAAGCTCTTTCACTCTCTTATGGTTCTTTTGAACGAACATTCCCCCTATTCTGTCCTTTACGTCGACTGAAGTTAAGGAATATGGCTCCCTTCACATCACTTCGTATTTCTCGGCAAGGTCGTTGACCGTCGTGCAATTTATACAAAGCGCAAAGCGACGCTTTCCTTCTTGTTTTCAGCGGTTCCCATGCGTTTTTAATGCGATTTCTCATATTTACCCGTGGAACCAGCGGCGTGCCGCAACCCACGAGGCACTGGAGCGCGGCGAGAAGTTGCGCGGGCGGAGGGAAAGGGGTTGGCGCGGAGGGGGCGCCCTTGAGCCGATGGCAGCGCTGTTGACCACCGGCCCAAGTGCAGCGCAAACGGAGGGACTGCGTGCGGCCTGCGCGTGTGGGACTGCGAGCGGCCGCGACCGCGCGCGGCGCGCCGCCGCGCCTTAGCCGAGCACTGTCCGCTGGAGAGCAAGAAAGAGCGGAAGAAGAAGCAGAAGAAGAGAGCGCCCGAAAAGAGAAAGAGAGAAAACGCGAAAGGAAACAGAAAGGGAAAGCGCGAAAGGATAAGACAAAGTGCGAAAGAAGAAGAGAGAGATAAAGCGTGGAAGAAGAAGTAGAAGAGTGAAAGCTTGTAAGAAAAGAGGAAGGATGCGCAGAAAAAGAGAGCGAGCTAAATGACAAGACTCTCCGGCACAAAGTATCTCACATTGACTGTTTCAAGAAAGCATATAACCGGGTTTCTGTAATTACACTGGTCGACAAAATTTAACTTTTTGTTTGTTAAATGGAATATAATATCTGTTTCTTATGCAAAATAGTGGTCTGATTTCAAATTTGTAGAGCATTTATTTGTAACGGGCAAGGTTTCTTTATAATAGACAATTAAAAAAACATACTGTTAAGTTATTTGTTTTCTTTACTTTACTTATACAATAATCTCAATCAAAATGTAATAATTTGAAACGATTGTTTGCTGTAATCCGTTTCAGTACTCTTATATCCTTTTTTAGTGCCCAGCAATAATCTGCAAGGATATTTTGAATCCATTTTCGGTCATAAATTGTTTTCATTTTCGCAATGTCTTGGTGGAATCGCTCACCGCGTTTGTCTCTCTCAGCACCGAGATTTTAAGAAAAGTCTAAGTAGGAATCCAGAAAATATATATTAGGCAACATATTACATGCCAGAGCTTTATTATTGTAAAGGATTTCCGACACCAGGTCCCAGCTTTTCAAGGAATTCCTCTTAAGACTTTTTTAAATCGACAGCCATGCAGCACTTTTCAAACTTGACTCAAAATTATAAGCTCCTTCATTTTTGATCCTGCAAATATACTCTCCTTTATTTTCGCCTAGAAGATCGTGGAATTTGTTTTTTTAAGTACGGGCAACCGGACTTACTTTTATCCATCACCTTCACAGAATGTAGGTGTTGTGGTGCGTTATCGTTGGCATTTTTCATGAAATAATTATAAACGTTGTCATTGCCAACAATAGTATTTAATATAAGAGCAGCTTTCGATGGCTTAGCCGTCATCATCAGTTGTCTGATACAAGAAGAAAAAACAAAACATTAAAACGTGAATATTCCTTTGATTTTACAACAAGATTATAATAAAGCTTACAAATAATTTACAAATTTTTTGGAAAATATATTTAACATTCTAGAAACTGGAAGAAAGAAAAAAGTGGGGGGGTTAAGTCATTAATACTAAAGAAAAATGAATGAAATAGAATTAGGACACGTAATTTTTTTTAACAGAAAACATAGAAATGTAAGTAGAGCCATTCCTTACCTGCTCAATGGAAGCCATAAAACGACTACGCGGGGTCGGGCGAGCCAAGGGGCTTAAGTACCCGGCCGTGGGGTGGAGGAGGGCAATGGCCTCAGTGCGGTGCGCTGTCACTGTGCCGCCCCGGCGGGGTGCGGTGTGGGAGTGGTGCCTAATAGTAATTTTAGTAAAGGAGGAGGACTATGGTTTATGTTTTCATTCAATAAGTTATTATTTAAATGAATATGTAGGTTTTCTAAAGTTAATCTGGTGTGGTAGTGATTTTCTGTTTCCAGTATACGAATGTCTGTGTGTGGATTGAATGTATGGCCTGTCTGGAGTAAATGATTGGCAAAGTGAGATTTACGGGTGTTGTGTTTCCAAGCATGTATATGTTCCTTGATTCTGGTAATAAAAGTTCTGCCTGTTTGACCAATATATTTGGCTACGCAGTCGTGGCAATTTAGAGAATAGACGCCGCTTTTTTCTAGATCTGTGTGTTTTTTGGGGGACAGCATTTTTTTTAGGGAATTCTGTGATTTGAATGAAACTTTGATACCTGCTTTGTGAATATTGTGTGCGACTTTTTCTGAAAGGGGTCCAAAATAAGGTAAGCAAGTGTACTACTTGTCTGGTGTTTTTGTTATAGGAGAAAGTGTAGTGTACATTTTTTGTTTTTGTTTGACTATTTTGCGGCGTAGTATGTTGTTAATGAGTTCTGTGCTGTAACTGTTAGACATAGCAATGTGTTGTATGGTGTGCAGTTCTTCCAGAAAATGAGATTTTGTCAGGGGGAGGCTTAGTAATCTGTGTATCATGTAGTGGAAGGCAGAATGTTTATGTTGAATAGGATGTTGTGAAGAGTTGTGGATGACAGTGTCTGTGTATGTCGATTTTCTGAAAATGTTGAAAGTATGTTTGTTTTCAGATATGTTTATATTCAGGTCTAGGAAATTGATAGATTTGTCTTCTTTCTGTAGTTCTGTGGTGAATTGAATGTTAGGATGTGTGTTGTTGAGAAAGTCAGTAAACAGGTCAATTTGTCTAGTCGTACCGGTCCAGAGAACAAGGATGTCCTCTACGTAACGGTGCCAATATGTAATATTCTTGAGAAGTGGATGATTTGAAAGGAAGATGGTCTGTTCGAAAGCGTCCATAAATATATCTGCAAGGAGAGGAGAGAGAGGTGAGCCCATAGGAATTCCTGAAGTTTGTCTATAAAATTTGTTGTCAAAAGTGAAGTAATTTTGGTCCATGCATAAGTTGAAGAGATTTTGGAGTTCATCTCGAACGGGTATGGGGCATGACGATTTGTCTAGTAAATTACGTAAAAGTAATTTACAATCAGCAGTTGGAGTACTAGGGAATAGATTCTTTACATCAAATGAAACTAGTTTTGCATGTGGTGGGACAGGAATTTGTTCAATTTTTTCTATTAGATCAAGGCTATTTTTTACAGTATATGTAGGTTTGAACTGAACGTGTTTATGGAAGAGGATATTTAATTTATGAGCAAGTTTGTGTGTTAATGTGTTAGTGTAAGAGACTACAGGTCTGATGGGAGTATTTTCTTTATGTAATTTTGGAAGGCCATAGAGTCTAGGGGGAGAAGGGTTAGTTGGAATGTATTGTTTGGGATACGGAAAAAGGGCTTGAGAATTGTTAAGTTCTTGCTTAAGATGGCAAAGATACTTTTTGGTGGGGTCGTTGGAAAGTTTTTCAGTCTGGTTGTTATCAAGAAAGTCATAGATTTTTTCATTCTTCTTCTGTGAGTTTTTTGGCAAGTTGTTGGGCGTGGTGAAAGTCAGAACTTTCCTTGTTCTTGTGTCTTGTGATGGATTCTGTGTAGTTTTTAATTTGTGTGGGCTATGTCGTATTTGGTCTCGACGGAAATATTATGAAAATTGATGTTAGAGTCAGCTTTGACACATAACTGTTTTATTTGAGTGTTATTAAGGGGTGTGGGAGGACAGTATTTGAGGCCCTTACTTAGAAGAGAAATGTCCTGGTCGGATAAAACAGTGGATGAAAGATTGCAAACACGAGGGTGGAACTGGTGTGACATGACCTGACTTTGAGTTGCATTGTCATTAGTTAAAGCTTTGTAGGTGGGTTGTGCATTTGAGTTTGAGTGGCAGATAAGGCGGCTCAACTTACCTTTCTGTACATCTTTCTTCGTGGAGATGATTGTGAAGACCCGTCCCCGCACAATCTCTTCAACAGCCGTCCACTGTAGAGGATGTAGTCGGGACGTAAGTTCCTGATGAAGCCAGTATTTTTGTAGTGTTTTTTTTCTTTTTTCCCCTCCACAGTAACCCTGTGAAGAAGGGGAATTTATTATCTATGAATGTTTTTATATTACGCTGCTGCCTTGCGGCTTAAGCAGCTACAGGCGGGGCTTTTTCGTACAACTAATTTACAATCTAGACCTAAAGTTATCTTAATTGCACTTTGGCATTACTAACTTACACTAAAATCATTTTTGTAATTCTATTTTATATATTCTACGTAAATTGTATTTTGTATTGTTGGTAAATTGTTATTATTATTATTTTTCTACATTCACACATCATTCATACTAGTTTCATTATATACATAACCATTCATTCTTCCCATTCATTCGCACTTCACGCTTCTTCACTTCCCACTTCACTGCACTGTTCGCCATGGCACTGACTTGACTCAAAGTGTTCGTGGCTCTCGGGCCCATTGGGAGGCGTGGCAGGTGGGGCGCGGCGTCGCGTTCCGCGCGCGTCCCTCGGCCGATGGCTAGTCTTCCCCCTCGCGCTCGGCTGCCTCCGCTCGCTCGCACAAGGCAGCAAGCGTGTCGTGAGGCAGCGCGCGGAAAGAGAAGGCGACGCGCTTCGGACCTTTCCGGAGGTGGGACCGATGCGCGCCACTGTTTGCCTCACGGCCGGTGTCGCGCAGGATGCGCGGCGCCTTCGGACCCAGAGCCCTTGTAAGCGCCGTCACTGACCGCCTTTGGACCACCCAGAACTCCGAACACGTCGGTGTTTCTAGGGTATCTATTGGGAAGGGAGGAGGGAGGTGGGGGTACGCCGCGAGACGCGCAGCGCGGTTTTCCGCCGTGCGAATCGGGCGGAGGGTGGAGGGAGGTGCCGCCGCGAATACCTCGCAGGCATACGTCCAAATGGACCGCACGCAGGCGGTGAATAGGCGGCGTTTGAGGGCAGGATGAAGATCGGGGGCTCGAAGGAGTGGGCGTAGGAGGGTGGTTCGGGCAGTTATTTTTTGGCTAACGTACTTGGCGTGGGCGTGCCAGCGGAGGCCGCTGTCAAGCTTCACACCAAGATACTTCGCCGTCTTTTGCCACGGTAGAGGCGTGCCTAACAAGCTCACGACTTCATCGGGGTCGGCCCTCTGTCGAGCAAAGTTGACGGCTACGCACTTGTCAGCGTTGAGGGCAAGCTTTTTATGGCTTAGCCATTTGGGAAGATCGGCGAGACAATCATTCAGATATCTCACCGATTTCCTTTTGTTCGCCGATTTCGCATTGTAAGCGAAATCATCCGCGAACATTAGGAGCCCGCAATGTTGAATGCCGGTATTTTTTTCAACAAGAAGCGGCGCTTCGTTGACGTACAGGCCGAATAATGTCGGTGAGAGCACGCTTCCCTGAGGCACGCCGGCTGCGGCTCGTCTTGGGGACGAATGTACGCCATTGACGCGAACCTTGAACCGTCTATCTGTCAAGAAGCTGGCGATTAGTCTGACGTAGCAGTCGCTGATTCCAATGTCCGCAAGACACGCGAGCGCCCCCTCATGCCATACAGAATCGAATGCCGACCGCATGTCTAGAAAAACCACTGGCAAGTTCTGCCGTCTTTCGTGAGAGAGACCGATCTCGGTACTTAGCCGCGTCAGTTGTTGCGCGGAACTTAGACCAATTCGAAATCCGAATTGCTCATCTCTAAGAAGCTTAAGACGCCGTATTTTCTGTTGCAAGCGCTCCAGCATCAGGCGCTCGAAAGCTTTCGCAAGAAGCGAGAGGAGACTAGTTGCTCTGTAACCGCTCGCCAGAAGTTGGTCCTTGTTAGGCTTTGGTATCATGGATACTGTCGCGATTTTCCACGCTCTGGGGAAGTATCCTAGCGCTAGGCACGCATTTAGGAGTTCCCGCAGGAACTCCACCCCGTCGGCGCCGAGCGCGCGGAGCTGGGCGGCTGTTATTCCGTCCGGCCCGCATGCCTTGCGCGTATTGAGTTTGTCGCAGCGCTTCGCGGAGCTCCCTTCCCGTCACACGTCGCGCAGAGGTGCTCGGCCTGGCGGTCAGGTAGTCGCGTAAGCGTGTAACAGTGCTCTGGTCCCCGGAGTAGCCGAACTCGAATGGGCGGAACTGCCGTTCAAGCGTCTCCGCGAAGAGTTCGCTTTTCGCGGCGTCCTCCCACACGTATTCCGGCTGCATAGCGGTGTGACCGGGCGGCTGTGGTGTCGGAGTGGTGCGGAGCGGGCGGTTTACTCCCGCCTTGCGGCCCAGCGCTTTAGATAATCCTCAAAGGTTTCTTTCACGAGGATTGCAATCTTCGATCGTGCGCGACCATTTTGCGGTTCTCTCGTCTTGTAGAGATTTACGGAATTCTCTGCTGAGAGCTCGCGCCCGCGCTCCGTCCGCGGGATCGCCGTAGCGGCTGTGTAGCTTAGAATATCTGCGCAGCTCCCGCAGCGTCCTTCTCTACTCATCTGTAAGCTCAGGACGTGACTCCGGTTCGCGAGTAATTTTAGTATTTGATTTGTAGGACGTTCGAATTGCGGAAGTGATGTGAGTCACCGCGCTATCGATTTCGTCCCGTGAATTTAGCGGTTTTCGCTCAAGCACGGTGCTTATATGAGCTGTGAAACCGGCCCAGTTGGTGTTGTGTGATATTTTGAATTTGTTTCGGCGTGCTGCGGCGAAAGACGAAACCACGAATGTTACCGGCCTGTGATCGGAAACCAGATAGGAGATCGAAAGCGGGGCTCCGCAGTCAATTCCTTTCGCAATCGCAAGGTCGATAATTCCCGGATTTCCAGTCGACGGGTATATCGTGGGTTCTTTCGGGGCGCATACGTATACGCCACGTCTCGTCGCTATGTAGTTGGCTAAACGGGTGCCGTTTCGGTTTGCACCGAGGCAGCCCCACTGTCTGTTCCTTGCATTAAAATCCCCTAGAATGAGAACTTTAGTATCTAACGCGAGTATCGCATCGATACAGGCAGTGTCTAGTTGTTGATTTGGGCAGTAGGCGGACGCGATTGTCAGTCGGCCGCCAACCGTCCAAACTCGCACCACAACTGCCTCTAGAGAACGCAAGGCGTCAGGTGGGGTCGTTACTTCGAGCTGGGGGATGTCGCGTCGGAGCAGGAGCGCAACACCGCCCCCCCCCGTTTGACCTCGTGGTCTCGGCGATACACTGCGTATCCGTGAATACGGGCAGTGTGATGCTCACGAAACCACGTTTCCTGTAGCGCCAGTTTGTCGAGCTGTCGCTCGGTAGCAAAGTTCTGTATCAACTGGGTCTTTTCGCACGCACTTTGAACATTCCAGGTGCATGTTCGCAGCGGTGCTTCGCAATGAGACGGAGGATTTAGATTATTCTGCTCCATTGTTGGGCAGAAGCAAGGTCAGTAGATGGATCATTCCCCGAATCTGGTCTTCGGAGAGTAGACCCAATTGAGTCGCGAGAGCGCGAGACCGCGTCTCTTGCGCCGCGTTATTGTGCGGCGCAGCGGGGGCCTGAGGGGGGGGGGGGCTGGGCCCGCTACCTCTGACCAGGTCGCCTCGCCGCGTACTCTCTGCCGAGGAGCCTCGCCCGAAGGGGCGTCGAGGCTTGTGGGCCTCTCGACAGATTCCTTATCGATGCTCGATGGGCGCTGCAACGGCGTGCATCTTTCGCATTTTGTATAGGATGCCGTATGCTGCCCGCCGCAATTGCAGCATTTCGGGCGTGCCAAGGTACTGCGTATGGGGCAGTCCTTCGTGCCAGGCTTGTCTGCCGGGTGGCCCTCTCCCGTGCAGATCTTGCATCTCACGGGATATTCGCAGTTTTTGCGAGTATGTCCCCATCTACAGCATCTCTCGCAGAAGCGGGGGCGCTTCCATTGCTCCCGGACAACTTTTACGTCGCAGGAGGCAATGGCCCTAATGCCGAAAGCTTTGTGCGACTCGCCCGCGCGAAGGGTGACGCGAAAAGTCCCCGTGCGCACGATGCGAGTTTCGGTGGCGTCACCACCTGCGGCATCACTGCTCTCCGAAGTTCCGGCGGTTTCGGAGAGTTCGCGGCGAACGTGTTGGTGAACGCCCAACAGATGGAGGCCTGCGCCTTCAAGCTCCTCGCGCACCTCGTCAGCAGTGATGCCGCGCGGAACCTGTTTAATGTACACTCGATGTGTACGCTCACTCTGGGAAGGTGGGGGTGGGTGACCAAATAAGTAAATTTTGTGAAGCTTCGCGTAAGTTTCGGCTTCACGATATGCGATTGGGAAGCAGGTTGACACCTGGTAGCCAACTCGGCCATTTCTGGTAGTGACTCGACCGATTGTGGCCAACTTACCAGTGGCGTCTCCTATCACTTTGGCGTGCTTTTTGACTGCATCTGCGTGTATTTGCAGTCGGAAGCGGTAGGGTCGTCTCGGCGGTCGTGAGGCGACCGCCGTTTCAGGTTCCGTGGTCGGGGCCTGCGCGGAGGCGCCCGCCTCGCCATTCACATTGCGGGGCTGGCCACACTGGCGCACGGAGTCGGACTGCCAGGCGGCCGATTGTTCGCCGAGTGGAGGAATTGTATCTGGGAGAGGAGTGGGAGACCGACGTGCTTCGGAGTCCGTTGGCACCTTACCTCTTCTGCCGGAGCTCCCGTGTGCCACCTCTGCCGCGGCGGTGGTTGAAACGTTGCGGGCGGCAGCTTCCCTGGGCGGCGAGTTTAATCTTCTTCTTCTTCTTTCCCCTCTTTTTCTCTCGGAGGAGAGGGGTTTCAGAGGGGTTGTGTCCGTTCTCTGAGACGTCGCCGGTGTCGGGCGGCATGTCGGCACTGGAAGGGGGCGCTAAGTCCTCGGTGCGCAGCCGCTTTCCCGGAGGCGAGCGTGCCGAGGGCGAGCCGGTCGCCGGTGCGGCCAGGTCATTTGGCTGAGTGGGAGGGGCGAGTCCCTCCGTGAGCTGCTCGCAGGGTAGGGCGTCTACCCCGGGCGTTGCCTCTGGCGGGGTGGCGGGGCCACGTTGCCGCTTCTGCGTTGGTGCGGGGGCCGGGGTCGGAGTGCGCGCTTCGATTTCTCGAGCGCTTTCCCGAACCGATGGGGAGTGGTTTTGTGGAGCCTGCGATCTCCAGAACTGGAGGAGCTCCGCTTCCTTCGATCGGGCGAAGGCCAAGAGCACCTCGCGGGGCACCTCGCTGAAGCCGTCTTCGGGGACACCCGCGGGCTGAGTAACAGCCGGGAGTGGTGCCACCACTGCGCTGCTCCAGGATTCTTCGCCGTCACGTGCCACGCGGAGCGATGCTCCTCCGCGGGGTAGTAGTGTCTTGCCGCGGTGGCGGCGAGGATGGCTGCTGTAGCGGGGAGCACGACATGTTGCCTTCTGGATAGCTAGCGGGCGAGCATGACCAGCCCGGTCTCCCAGTTGGCCAGCCCACGGGAGCTGAGATCCACCGGGGCCACAAGCTCTTGCCGCACGTGCGGTGAAAGGCGGTGAAAGGTCGCCTGACGGAGCAGAGAGGGACGCGTCCGAACCCTCCGACTGCTGAGAAGCGAGTATTCGAATTTTTGTAGTGCAGTTTCATCACGAGCGGCACACCAGCGCTTGACTTCGGATTTCAACCACACAGGTTTGGCAGATTGGATGGCACGTTTTGAAGCCGTAGTTGTCGAATTGGTCCGTATATTGACAAATTTGGGTGTAACTTTGTTGCGTAAGCACTCGGATACGAACCAGATGTTTAGTTCGTATTTTGAAAATTTCAGTGATAACTTGTACCAAAGGTTCACCAATTGAGCTTGACTAGCTTTAGAATATAGGTGTTGTGGTGCGTTATCGTTGGCATTTTTCATGAAATAATTATAAACGTTGTCATTGCCAACAATAGTATTTAATATAAGAGCAGCTTTCGATGGCTTAGCCATCATCATCAGTTGTCTGATACAAGAAAAAAAACAACATTAAAACGTGAATATTCCTTTGATTTTACAACAAGATTATAATAAAGCTTACAAATTATTTAATTTACAAATTTTTTGGAAAATATATTTAACATTCTAGAAACTGGAAGAAAGAAAAAAGTGGGGGGGTTAAGTCATTAATACTAAAGAAAAATGAATGAAATATAATTAGGACACGTGAATATTTTTTAAACAGAAAACATAGAAATGTAAGTTGAGCCATTCCTTACCACCAGATTAACTTTAGAAAACCTACATATTCATTTAAATAATAACTTATTGAATGAAAACATAAATCATAGTCCTTCTCCCTTACTAAAATTACTATTAGACACCACTCCCACACCGCACCCCGCCGGGGCGGCACAGTGACAGCGCACCTCACCCAGGCCATTGCCCTCCTCCACCCCACGGCCGGGTACTTAAGCCCCTTGGCTCGCCCGACCCCGCGTAGTCGTTTTGTGGCTTCCATTCAGCAGGTAAGGAATGGCTCTACTTACATTTCTATGTTTTCTGTTAAAAAAAAATTACGTGTCCTAATTCTATTTCATTCATTTTTCTTTAGTATTAATGACACCCCCCCCACTTTTTTCTTTCTTCCAGTTTCTAGAATGTTAAATATATTTTCCAAAAAATTTGTAAATTATTTGTAAGCTTTATTATAATCTTGTTGTAAAATCAAAGGAATATTCACGTTTTAATGTTTTGTTTTTTCTTCTTGTATCAGACAACTGATGATGATGGCTAAGCCATCGAAAGCTGATCTTATATTAAATACTATTGTTGGAAATGACAACGTTTATAATTATTTCACCTTCACAGAAGTTTTCATCAATACGAGTTGAGTGAGAATGAAGGAAGATACGCGTGTGCAACATACAAAGAGATTACGAAGTGACATTTGTGTCCCGGAATCATATGTCGTTGAGGCCAGTGCTTCTTCCAAAATGATTTTTGCGATGTCTCTATCTCACTCGCATAGAAACTGCAAAAGTAAGAACATCCGTTTTGGAGACCTAACAAAAGAGCATTAACGTTCCAATCGCCGTATACATTACGCATTATCAAATGGTGTTGGTTATGGTTGTTATTCCAGCAACTTTGATACTGCGGAAATAAGGGGCTGTGGGCATGACCTTTGGTTGTCTCCATGGGAATTGCAAATGGCATATATCGCGAATTTTCGTAACGCCATCCACTAAGTAACGATACATAAGACGTACAGCAAATATGAAGGGTCCACGATTTGTCCTGATCACCGATTTGACACTCGATGTAAAATTCATATGCCTTTTTCGTTAAGGGTGTAATATTTCGCCTTTGGATGTTCAAAAACGTTGCCTCACCAACACATAAGAGTTGTTTGGATGGGTTACACATTTCCACGGTATTGCAAGGGATCTGTCAGTACACAAATTAATACTAGAACACAATAATAATAATAATAATAATAATAATAATAATAATAATAATAATAATAATAATAATAATAATAATAATCGAGCGAAGTGACTCAGTGCGTAGCGCGCTGACTTCATAATCGTGAGGTCCGGGTTCGATTCCCGGGCCGGCCATCCTGACCGGGGTTTTCGTGGTTTCCCTCTGTCATAAGGCGAATGCTAGGATGATTCAAAAAGTCCACGATCACCTTTCACCAATATCCTATCATCTTCTAATCCATTCCTATCATCTCATAATTCACTTCAAGGCGTAACAACCTTGTTGTAATCCAAGGATACAGCTGAAAAGCTGATCCTGGAAGAATTACACACGTTAATCGTGCAGCGTGGTCAGTAATGGCCTATACGCCAATAATAATAATAATAATAATAATAATAATATATAATAATAATAATGATGATGCCTTTATTAATGGCGAGGCTCAGACCTAGGGCCTGCTCTACCGCCTAACTACTGAATTTACGAACATGTAGAGTAGTAACATTTTAAGAGGGTACAAGCTGTACATTTACGTCTGGGAGTACAAATCTAGGGACAATCCCGGAATACGCCTTAAGCGATTGAGTAAACCCAGAAAACCTCAATCAGGATGGCGGCTTAGGGCCGAACTTTAATAGAACTGAGTATGTTATACATGGTAGTGAAACAGAAGTTACATGAAAGAGAAGAAAAAAGACGTACCGGAAAAGGGGTCATAAAGTAAAAATGATGAAATTTGTGAGGGAGAGGGAAGAAAGAAACGAAGAAAAGGATGACGAAGAAGTATGCGGAAAGAAGTGAAATTATTCGAGGAACGTTAGAGAAAGCTACGTTTGGTTTACAGTAGCCCTTTACATAAATATAAAATAATTTTAACACCAGAGAAGCACAATAATACAAGCTAATAATAACAGTAATTTTAAACACAGTATTGGCAGTATTAAGGAACAATATAAAGAGTGCTGGTATTTTAACATCAATTTTGTTTATGGCAATATATTGTAATAAATATGATGATGATACAAAGAGAGCTACAAGTATATTTTATCTGGAATCTCACTAATAGTTTTTGTATATTTTATTAAGCAATTTCATTAGGGTACGCAGAAAAATAATAATGTTAGTAATTAGAGAGGTGTGAGAGGAAATGGAAAATGAGGATAGAGCAATACGGTATGGGGTAGAATTTTAAAAACAGAGAGGGGGAAAGTATGGTTTTTAACGGGCGCGGTGACCGGGCCTTTGGAAGTGGGAGAAGTCTGGAAATTGAAGAAAACGTTAACGCCATTCTATATGTCGTTATTCCTTACCCTTGTGGTTAATTCATTTTTAAATTTACCGAAAGTATATCAATGTTTTAGACACACTGGTAATTTATTCCAGGCTCGGATAGCTGTAATGGTGAATGATCTACTGAACGACGTCGTGTTGTGACGTGGTACACGAAGCAGATCTAATTCACGAGCTCGATTTAGTTTCAGAGGATTGAAGTTACTTATAAGACGTGTTGCATGAGAACCGTTTAAAACTTTATAAAGAAGAAGTAGAGAGTAGAGTAAACGTCTTTCGTCTAGAGTAAGCATATGAATTCTGTGAAAACATTCCGATCCATGGTCGTATCGTCTTAGATCAAAAATAAAACGTACGCATGCGTCCTGGGCTACTTGAAGTTTACGTTGTAATTTGAATGTCATGTTGGTCAGAAAAAAGTCGCAATAGTCGAAATAGGCAAAAATTGTACTGTAGGTGGAATTTACTTGCGTGTTTCAGCTGAGAGTGTTGTCGACAACTACACCTAGGTTCTTGACTTCGGAACACCAAGGTAGACTGGTGTAATTTATATAAAAATTAGACAAAGCAGAAGACGAGATTTTATTCATAGTGCTTTTCGAACTGGTAATTATGCACTGTGATTTGTTTGGGTTGTTTGTAAGCCTAAGGATGCTGCCCAGTTGTTTACCGTTATCAAATCTTCATTAATTTTTTGTACGAGTGATAAGAGGTGAGATGGGTGACCACTTACATATATCTGGAGATCATCCGCATACATTTGATGGCTGCAATATTTATGTGCATTTTCTACGTCATGTACGTAGATTACGAAGGCCACTGGACTTAACACAGTGCCTTGAGCAACTCCGCGGTTAAGTTTCAAGTCCCTTGAGCTGCGGCTATCGGGCACCACTCTTGGGTTCTGGACGTTATGTAATTAAGAAACCATGTACGTGTGGGCTGTGCAAATTCCATGATCTTTAGTTTTGCGAGCAAGATGTCGTGATCTACTGAATCAAATGCTTTGCTGAAATCCAGAAGAACCAAGATAGTTATATTACTGTAATCTATTGATGTTCTCGCGTCTTCAATAACGTTTAGTAGCGCGGTTCTTATATTCCTATCGGAACGGAAACCTGGTTGCTAATCGTTTAAAAGTGATGTTTTTCGAAGATACTGTTCAGTTTGCTTCCAGACCACTTTTTAGAGTACTTAAGAGATAGTTGGGAGGATGCTAATTGGGCGCTATTCAATAGCGTTTCGTTGACGTGGATCACTGCAATTTACTTCGTAATGCTTAAAGTCGCTCAACTGATTTTATCGGTCTGGAACCTATTTTATATCTTGAATGGAACCTACAATATTATACATTGTTGGCGGCCATCGTCTTGTAATAAATCTGCAAGCAACAAGGGTTTCATCATTGACGTCACGTGACTATCTGAGAAATATATATAGTTTTAGTATAAGTGCAATTACACGAAATCCGATCCCGGTGGGTAATTTTTGTGGTTGTATTCGGCTTTAGCGTAGCAAATTACATAAAAAACAGCTACAGTTAGTCATTTAACAAAATCACTGTTGACCAATGCTATTAGTGTTATAACTACAAGTAAACGCATACTGTTAGAATACTTGAACACCAAGTAATTGATAGTGACGAAATGTGGGTATGTGCATGTGAGTGTGCGTGTGAGTGTGCGTGTACGTGTGCGTGTGCGTATGCTCATGTGTGTGCGTGGGGGAGGGGGCTGTTTGTGTGAAGGGACAGCCGAAAAGTCACACACAAAGGGAAAAATAGACTTATTTAAAAATGTATATTTTGGAACTAGTTTATAATGTTAAGCTTTTTGCGTAAATTAATGTTTTGGAAAACCAGCAACATAAGGAGCAAGTTTTCAAATTTGTGCGAATGCAACAATGAAATATTATAAACGAGTTGCATGCATAATTTTTTTGTATAACAGTATTATAAATTTATAAGATTATCAAAGTTAAATTTTTCGAAACAACTTTGTTGGAGCGACACGGGTATTTGAAATCTTTGCGAAAAAACGGTAGTCGGCTGTTCGGTTTACCGCCACTCCCGCACAATTCTCTAGCTGCAACCTTTAGAATGTGTGATGACGCAATTATTTGTACCACAAGCAACAAATTTGTTCGTCTATCTGGGCCTTACGATATTATTTTATGAACGATTTCTAATATCGCAAAAGGTTGTTTTCATGCTGAAATACAAAAATTATTTTCATTATCAACGAATCTCAAGACATCTATTTCGTTCAAAAACTCCACATAGGATTTTTGCACCTTTACCTATCTTTTCTATACTATGAAAACGAGAAGTAAATGTAATTAAAGCGCGGAAAGAATTCATAGTCCCCGAATACTCTCCTCTTTTAGAGAACAGCAGCATTGCGAGGGCGCAGCAGCGGGGACATGTAGCTGCGATACCAAGGGAAGGCTACACGGCCGTTTAGGGGGCGAGAGCAGGGGTGAGAGGGCCGGAGACACGGCTCCAGCCGTCGAAATAAAGCGAAGATCAATCAATCACTGCCCGCGACGGATGAGAGGGGGAGCCCGCGGCCGCCGCGCCGCGCCGTCGAGGCGCCCCACTGCGGAGCGCCCTCGTCCCTGGCCACAGCCCTCCGCACTCCCTCGGTAGGCGCAACTTCACTGCCTTAGGTGGCCCACGGCATCAAGTGATGTCTGGGAAGTTCTAGGGTTGCTCCCGACGGTGGCAGGATTTTCGAAACTATATACCTATTCTGATCGGTAGTTTCTGTATATATATATATATATATATATATATATATATATATATATATATATATATATATATATATATATATATATTGTGACGTACCTGGGAAGCGGTACTTTTCACGATTATGAATTGTAAAGAGAACAGGTGTTTTCTCGTGAATGGGCCTCTAGGGTTTTGGCATAACATGGAAAGAGAAATTTTGTGATAATTCTTTTACACAACTAAACGTTTTATTGATCATATAGTATTCCTGAGAAACAATATTTACAGTCCGTACAATCTTTGTTTTGATACCAAACATGCGGATTTGCTCAAATGTATATGATACCTCGGCCTTTAAACATCATCTGTCCCTCCTGACGTTTCCTCGGGCGGTCGTGGTTCTGGCGGCAGCGGCGGCGGCGGAGTCGGCGGGCTTCGGCCCACCTCGGAGCCTGTCGGAGATGCGCCCTCCCTCGGCGACCGGTCCCTCCAGCCCCACGCGACGGTTGATGACTGCGCCTGGGCGCCGTCCCAGCCGTTATGAGAATGACACACAGATACGGGACCGAATGGCGCAAGGGTGATGTCCGTCGGGCTTTCCTGCTCCTTTCGGTATCTTCCTCATCTTCGCCATGAATCTGTTCGGCACTGCTCCCAACTATGTTTATTTAAGTATGGTATCACTGTACTAACCAAAACCGGCCACGCGGCTCACGATTTTCAATGATCTTTCTCAGTTTCAACGAGCAATCTTAATTCCACCAATTGTCCAACTGCTAACAAGTCCTAAGTACACTTGATTCTACCCTCAAACTTCATTTACTCTAAACTGCACTAAAAAATGGCTGATTAATCATCGGGCGCGTCACAGCTCATCCGTACCCCGTCGAGCGCCTCCCCGCATTGCCTAACCGTCGCTCGCCTCGCCGGTTCCCTCGATTTTTCCGTTGGCGGCGGCAGCGGCGGCGGCGGCGTTACTGCGCTGATCAAAAAGTGTTTTATTTTAATTTAGAATTTGTGACTTTTAATATTTCATAATACAGAAACGCTCTTCGTTTCAATATATATGATGAAACACGTAATGTTTCATTATGCTAATTAGAAACATTAGCATAAGAAATTAGAGTTCATTTTGGACTGCGTAGTACGCACGACAGGCGCGACGGACAGCGGTGGGGGGGAACCAACGGCTACCGCCGCCGCCGTCGTCGCCGCAGCGAGACACCGTGGGAACGAGGAGCGACGATTGAAAAACCGAGCGTGGAGCGGCGGAGAATTGAGCCGTTACGACAGTTGCGAGGAGGGAGACGGACGAGGCGGTCGCCAGGGGTCGGCGGTGGCCGAAGTGTGGCCGGAATGTGGCCGGTGAAGTAGAACGTCAGTGAATGCAAGATCTGTTGAAACAATAGTTAGGAGGCCGGAAAAGTAATATGTAGAAGAGATTAGTGTGAGCAGAACAGTAAATCGCGCTTATACTATTTGACGCAGTGAGAACAATATTAGAACTGTGTGTTGCGAAGCTGACGCTGGCGTGCGTAGTAGCCGCATGATATGTCGTCATGGTAAAATGGTGAATGGTTATTAGAGGAAAGTGCAACGTGCCAGCCGAAGTACCGGGAGCTGAGATTGAGGGATCCAGGAGGCTGCCAACCGAGGCGACTACTACACCACCAGCCGCGGAAGGCGCCGGGCTGCAGCAGAGGTCGACGACCCCCGCCGATGCGAGCAGTAATCCGAACAACGGAGGTATTTGTTGGGGCCCCAAAGGTATGACAGAATATCATGATACATCTGATCTTGGTACCAAGGCGAAATGTATAGGTGTAATGAATCATGTATATAACAAATTAGTTTGTGAATAAATCATGTTCGTGATTGTATAACATATGTTAATTGAATATCCCAATGCCATATCGACTCCTCGTAGGGACCCATTCACGAAAAAGATACCCTCCTTTAGTAATTTCTTTGCAGTGAAAGTACCGCCAAACGCAGGTACGTCACAGCTGGCGCCCGAACAGTGTATTGCACTGATAGGTACGTTACAGTTGTGGCATTACCAGGTACGTCACAATATATATATTGTGACGTACCTTGGTTTGCGGTACTTTTCACAACATTTATTTTTAGAAAGGACAGGTGTCTTGGTTCGTGACTGGGTCTCGTACAAGACTTTGACTACTTTGACAAGAACATTGGAAAAACTCAATTATAATTTTCTTTAAACAAACAAGCAATTTATTACCGAAATCACACATTTAGTACATCAGTTTCAATCTAATTACTCCCTGTTTTGGTACCAAAACTATACCCATGATCTTAGATTTCACAATACCTTGAATACCAAAAATAGTTCGTTTCTTCTCGGATGGTTTCCAACGGCTGCGACGATCGGCGGCCTTCGGCGCAACTCGGCGCCCTTCGGACGGTTGACTGCGTGGACGCCCGTGGCACCGGCCCTCTGCGGCGGTTACACGATACCTCTGCTCCAACTCCGACCGTTGCACATGTCTCTCAAATCGAGTAGGCACTACTTCTATATTACTGTCCACCTATCCCTTGCAGTTTATCTCGATGCTCTCTTGCGGCACAATCCACCAGTTTTCCTTCGCTTTCCTTTTACAATAGCGCAGGCACGTGTCCACTACCCATGCCGTTACCAGCCATGCGGTTTACAGTTCTTGCCTTTTTCACCACTGTTTCTGACACCTATTCCACGATCACCAGCTTGAACTATTTAACATTTGCCACTGTCACACTTAACTCACTTCTTGATAGCTTCCCTTACATTATTTAACTTCATTTTGTCCTTTTTTCACCGCGTGCACCAACATCGCTCCGCTCTCCTTCGAGTTCTGTTCCACACTGCTCCTGCCGTCGTCTCGCCCCGTCTCGCCGCCTTCTCGCGCCTGACCCGTTCCCTTGTCACGTCCGTTACTCGCCGCCGTTGCCGCGCAATTCAAAATAGACGTAATTGGAAGAAAATGCCCTGCGTTTCGAAGTAATTAAAGAAACGTTCCGCGTTTCAATATATTCTAACACACCCACCTTGCACACAACTGGTACCTTCACAACAGCAGCATGAAACGTGGAGGGGGTTGACAAGATATTTGCTCGTGAAGCGAGCTTTAAATCTAGAGAGCAGGATCTTCAGGGTGCGAGAAAGGTTTGAACCCTTGACACAATAAAATCATACAAAATTCACATAAACGAGCGTATAATTTACCCAAAAAAACCTTTGTGGCATAAGTTAATGACAAAAAAGCAAGAATAGAATCACACTTTTACAAAAAAATTATCAAAAACACAAATAGAATCCTTTACAGCACATTAACTGAATGAACACATAATTTACTCCAAAACTAATTCTTTGAAATAATTACCCTTATCTACACTGGGAATTCCCTTGGAAAATTAATTATATCTAAATTTATGCTATCCTAATTACATATGCACATTAAACAAAATTTCTATTTACAATCTCTTGCTTCAAAAAAAATATTACATGTAAAGAACAAAATGTGGGCAAGTGCACTACTCTCATTTATAATTTAACTGTGACTGCTAACAGCATAATAATAAATGTTCCAAATATAATGTTTAAGGCAGGCAATAGCGCATCAAAAATCTCCCACTACAATGCTGCAAATTGTTGCCACCCGTGTCCTCAATTTCCTAACACTTTCCTGTACTAGTCTTTTCCCTGCCGACGTGAACTTGACCTACTTTCGCAAGTTCTAGCGTTACCTCGAAAACTGCCCGCTTCCTGGCCTTGATGTCGTGCGCTGGCTACTGCGTTGTACGAGACGGGATTCGCCTCTGCCGTCTGCGCTGTCTTCTTGCGTCCTCTTCCGTTCTTCCTAGTCGGCCTCTTCTTCTCCTGTCTACTCGCGTCCTCTTCCGTCCTTCCTAGTCGGCCTCTTCTTCTCCCTCGGCTGCTACCGGCGCCTCTGACTACGCCCACGTTGTGAAAAAAAAATGTTCCTTGCACTTCCCTGAATACTAGTGCAAGTTCCTCGCTCGTTGCTACTTTTACTCCGTTAAACAAGAACTTTCAATGCTTTTCTTACAACGGGTAACTTTTTACTTCCCGTGATGTTAATCGAAGAAACACTTTACTAATTCTTCACTATGTCGCGGACGACTAACTAGCACGTCTGTTCGACGCCGAAAACTCCTACCTAGCAGTCGTTGCGGCGGCAAACAATGTCTAAGCTGCCGTTGACGAGCGGTGATCAAAATGCTGCTTACCCGACGAACGGCGACAATCAAAAGAGAGCTTCCGCTTGGGGGTTTGCCTATTTATGGTGCGACGCCTGGGGAAATTCTCAGTGGCGGGGGGTACTTCTCCTCTTTCAACCTTTCACCAGGAAAAACGTTGCTTGCTAGTTCGTCTTTGATTAGTACGGGCAACGGATACCAGGCTGCGCGTTTAGGTACTCTGATTTACGCCTGCTCTCCTCGCTGCCTGTGGGTGTTCATACAGACGAAACGGTGGTGTTATGGGGTCGCACAATCCCATAACGCCAATATATATATATATATATATATATATATATATATATATATATACCGCCCCACTCGTTTGGGGCAAGGGGTGTTGATTTTAGCATAGAATGATTCCCCCAAGATTTGGTCTCGGCTCAATTTTTGGTACGCGTACTTTTCGAGTCGGTTCGAGATTTGGTACATCGAGTTATTTCAAGTTGTCAAGTATCTTCCTCATCAAATATATATATATATATATATATATATATATATATATATATATATATATATATATATATATTTAACTTGACAACTTGAAATAACTCGATGTACCAAAACTCGAACCGACTCGAAAAGTACGCGTACCAAAAATTGAGCCAAGACCAAATCTTGGGGGAATCATTCTATGGTAAAATCAGCACCCCTTGACCCAAACGAGTGGGGCGGTAGGCAACATTGAAATATTATATTGGAACCCCCATTTTTTATTTTAGATTCGGATTCTACGGACAAAAATACATAAGTTTTGTCTGAAACTTTTTTGTGATTTGTGATAGGTGGCGCTGTAATCGCAAAAATTTGATTTCCGAAGATTTCCGCCTGTCATTCGAGTGGTTTTGAGCGTGGTCCATTATTTCTGAGTGGTTAATAAAAATCAGTATTTTCTACGGAAGAGATGGACCGGTTTCCAGCAGCTGATAAAGCTCTTTCCCAAAATTTCCTACACCAAAATCAAAGACGGTGTTTTTGACGGACCAGGTATTAGAAAACTGATGATGGAAGAGAACTTCACCAAATGTTTAATGGCCACAAAAGCAAGAAAGAATGGTGAGTATAAGCTGATTGTCGCAAATATTATCAAGAATTACCAGAAACGGGTGTTCGAATGGCGTTGAAGAAACATTTTCTTCAATTCTATCTGGATGTCTTTCCTAACAACTTAGGCGAAATTAGCGACGAACAAGGAGAAAGAGATACAAGGAGACCAAGATTTACAAGAAATGGAAAAATATTATAAGGGTTTTTGGGACGAAGGAATGTTTATTGAATATTGTCAGCCTCTTAAACTTGAGACGGGTCTAAAAAATACAAATGATGCAGTTCCACAGCACTTGATTTCCAATTTTTTTTAAAATAAACTCATAATCAGCAATAAACGTTACTTTAAAAACTGTTTTCAGATCCTTTGATCCAAAACTGCGTAAAGCTGTGTAAATAACCATTTTTGAAGTAATTACACCAACACAAAATGTCAAATACCTCCAAACAGTTTGAAAATATATTGCAACAGAATGTATAGCCAAGAAAATTACTCGAGATGGAAATAATAAGGCAACCCAACAGGAGATCTTCAAAAGGCTTTTTCGCCTATACAAGTTTTATAGCATTTTTATATGTTGTAAAGGCTTCTTGCATCGCAAATTTCATTCGATGCATTTGAGTTTTTACGCAGTGGAACACTTTACTAATTCTTCACTGACGTTGACTGATAGAATGATTGAACATTTTTATATAAATATTATTAGGCGTTAAATTAAATCTTTTGTCGGGGTTTCTCTTTCAAATTAAAGATAAAATTATATCAGCATTTGTAATTTTTTTTATAAAAGACTCTATTGAGCTTTCTAAAAAAGTTTTCTATAATAGGTTTTTTGTGACTTAAACAAAATATTTTGGGGAATGCTTGGCTTACAAATTTATCGCATGAAGCGTCTTGTTTAGTGATTAATTAAAACGTCAATTAAATCCTACGTACGTCGATTAAACCTTCCGGCGAGAAAACCCTTGGTACGCCTTCCTTCGAAGAGGAAGTAAAGCCGGCTGTCGCATGTTAGTAGATTTACTGCACGTAAAAGATCCTCAAGCCTAAATGAAGCCTCTGAGCTAAATTCAAATCGCCATTGGTCAGACGGCAGAGCGGGTCAAATGGCTTGAGTCTCACCATGTAAAATAAGGCAACAATTCAGATCCTACATATCTTCTGAATGGATAAACATAGAGTGGTCAAATTGTACATCTTATATCACAATTGTACAATAAACGTTTCTTCAAAATTCCCAATTAATGGGCTAAGAACTGATCATTTTAGCATTTTCAGGATTGCATTACTTCAAATGGATGATCTTCGTTTCTCTCAGCTCCGGTTTCGAAAAATGGTCAACCAGTAGTTGCTTTCGCCTCCGTCTGAACTTTTGTGAGTAAGTATTATCACAGTACGAGTTAATTACAAATACACAAAACCATAAAAGCCACCAAATATATAAAAACCCGAAGCTGAATAAACAAAAGTGATACTTTGGTTGAATTACATTTCTTCAGTTGACCACAATGTACTTTCTTGCACATGTTATCTTTTATTTATCTTAATTCACTAATACTCCAAACTACTCTTACACAATTTACATAATGGTTACCTGGTGAGCTTCTAGGTTCTTGCTGTTATGAGATGATTTTGAATTCCTGATTGCTTCACAAAATATCTTGGCGTCCGTGCATCGCTCGATTTGGACCTTCCCCAGCAACCCTCAATACTTTCCGCGCGCATCGATGCTCTCTCTGATTGACTCTTGCTGGAGGTCTCGTCTTGGAGCAACTTCAATTCGCTCTCTCTTCCTGCGGGTTATTCAAAAGGTGGAAAGTATTTTAAAACTTACTTCATCCCATACGATGTGAGATGAGTATCAACATGTTTATTTTAATTTTTTCTCTTACTGTTCTGCATATTTTTCGGCATTAAAACGAAATCAAATTCGTCTTATAGAGTCGTAAACGAAGTAATGTGGAAGAGGGATAAAAATATGCCTACTTTATACTCTGTGGTTTTCGTTGATTCATTCACATTGCTATTAATTTCAATTAATTCACATCCTGCGTAGATATTCGAAAAATACCTTTAAAAAATCTTATTGGCGGAACTTATTTATTCACATCGACTACTTTCATACGTTTTCACATACAATGTGTGTCACACCTTAATTCAATATCAGACAATTACATTCAAACCACATTCACGTACTTCCATCTGTTCACCTATCTACTCGTTCACTATCTCGACATAATGCCACTCTCTCTTTCTCACCAATAATAGTGTACTTTTTAAATGAGTTTCCACGGTCCATCGTCTGGCACATTCCGTTTTAACGCTGTCCTTTTCAAGGATATTATAACGGCCGCAAAACTATTGTAATCGTATCGTACATTTCTGTGCTTGCATTTGGAATGCTGAAATGGCTATTTGTTGCCCATGTTTACGTAATTACTCGCTTTAATTCACCCTTTGTTGATCCTACTAATAGAAGTCTCTCTTCATGCATTTGTGTTAGCAGGAGCAGATACTCGTCAGGATTCAAATAGGACCAAAAACCGATTAATTCTGATGTACGTTTAGTACATGTGTATGAAGATACTGGAGCCGAGGTTCTTGATACTCAGATTGAAATTTGAATTAAAATATGAATACTGTCAAACAAAATTTTAAAAAAGTCCGTTTCAATAGAAATTTAAAAAAATATTTTAAAAAATCCATTTTTTGACAAAACTGTATTGCTTCTGTTTCAAAGGGTGCCCGAGGCGATTACTCACTGCTATTTGATTTACAATCTATATAAAACTGTTCAAGAGTTTCATAAATAATTAAATTCCAAGAAATAAGCTTTTTTACATTTAAATTGCTTAAAGCCCCAAAATGTGACGGGTTTAAAAAATAATTATAACTTGCAGAATCTCAACAGACGCCATGCTCTCTCTATTTTCCTCTCTCTGCTTTTCCTTCTCTCTCTCTCCCCATCCCGTTCTTTATTCCTTTCTCTCTTTCCCCCTCTCCTTTTCGTTATCTTCTCTCTTGCCCTCTCATTTCCCCTCCTCTCTCTTCCTCCTATATCTTTTTCCTCTCCCTCCCTTAACCTCGCTCTTCTTTCCTCTATTTTGTTTCTTTTCTATCTTTTCCAAACATCCTGCTTTCTATTGCCCCTTTTTCCCCTATCACTCCTCTCTCGTTTTCCTCTCTTTCTTGTTTACATCCGTCTCCGTTTCTCTCCGTCTCTCGTTTCCCTCCGTCTCTCGTTTCCTCCGTCTCTCGTTTCCTCCGTCTCTCGTTTCCTCCGTCTCTCGTTTCCTCCGTCTCTCGTTTCCTCCGTCTCTCGTTTCTTCCGCCTCTTGTTTCCTCTGTCTCTTGTTTACTCCGTCTCTCGTTTTACTCCGTCTCTTGTTTCCTCCGCCTCGTGTTTCCTTCGCCTCTTGTTCCTCCGCCTCTTCTGCCTTCGTCTCTTGTTCCTTCGTCTCTTGTTCCTACGTCTCTTGTTTCTCTGTCTCTTGTTCCTCCGGTTCCTTTACCCCATCTATTTTTCCTATGTCTCTTTTCCTCTCTGTTTTCCCTGCCACTTTGCCATCTCTCTCTCGTCCCTCTTTCTGTCTTTTCCATCTATTTTCCCTTCCTCTTTTTTCGCTCTCTGTTTTTGCTCTTTTTTCCTCTCTTTTCTCTGTCTCTCTTTACCTTCTCTCTCTCTCTCTCTCTCTCTCTCTCTCTTTCCGTCTATTTTCCATCTGTTGTTTCCCTGTCTCTCGTCTCTTCATCCCTCGCCGCTCCTCCTCCTATCCTCATCTCTCTCTCTCCGTATATTCAGTCCGACCACCCCTGCTAAGCACCTAACACCCACTCAGGCAGCTCGGAAGAAAGCAGAATGAATGCACGTAATGAGTTTTGTGATCTCAGAGGGCAGGATCTTTCGTGTGTGAGAAAGTGTATTCAAGACACAGAAATTAAGTAAAATCAGTGCGTATATTGTTAAAATAATTATTTACACCTTACAAAGTACTGAAAAAAATAATCACATAACATTTTGCAATCAAACCAAAATGTGAAACCGCTTCTAAAATTCAGTCTCTGTAATTAATAACATAACAATTCTTAAAACTTTGAAACATCCTGAACTGACAAATTTACAGTTCTCCCTGCCCCGTGCACGGTCGTTACCTGATGATAAGCCAGGAAACGTTTGCGAATTATTGAGTGGAATTTCCTTTGCTCTTTCTTTAAACAGAACCTAATGTAAATTTAATTTACTGCTGTAAATTTGCAATGATTTTCACCACGCTTAGCATATTTAACAATTCCATATAATTATTAATTTCATCATTTGAAACATTTACAATCAATTTCTTTCAGTGACTCATACAAGAATGAAATACATTATATAGCCTACAAGGCATTTAGTGTTCTTTACACACTCTGACCGCTACAGCTTCTGATTTACTATTCAGTTTTTCCCTCAATCTTTGTCTACTAATCACTGCAATCGTGCGCTCGCTGCGTAGCCAACCCTTAAATCCCGTTAGAATGATTCTCTTTTACCTTGTTCTGCGCTCGCGCGACGGTCGGTTTCACCAACCTCCGATCGGAACGCCTGCGCCGTGGGCTCACGACCTTGGCCTAGTGCGGCCACGCCGCCGCCACGCTACCCGGCAATCCAGCGATGTCGTCCGCCTTCCCTCGCCCTCCACCAGATCTTCGCCAAATCATCTCCCGTCTTGATTCTTGAAACGCCGGGCACCAGAACAAGATAATCACATCTTCTTTCTTCACCGCTCTTCACATGCGTCACGCCGACGCGAATTCCAAAGTACTCACACGTGTTTGATATTGGCGTATTTGTTCGTGGCGTTCTTTACGACGCACTCTCACTCATGCAGCTAATTTTAACAGTTCTCCTAACGCCTCACAGCAGCTCAAGTGTTCAATCTCACGGCCACTATTCCGCCTCGTAATCGTTACTTTACGAATCTACACCGTCTATAATTCGTACAATTAAAATCACAGTTCTAATGGTTAGATTCTCCACTCTTCAAGCTACTTTTTGCACAAACAATTACTTTCCTACGCACTCATCACGAAAAGTGATGGTGTCCATCACTCTTCACTCAGTTGCCTGGGAACGCACAACCGACCGCGTCGACGACGACTCTCTCAAGAAGAACGAGCGGTCAGATGTCCGGCCTCTCCTGGGGGGTAACACCGCGTCACAATCCGTAACGACTAACACCTTGCGCTCGCCATGAACTGTAAGTCCGGCGGTGGAGCTGCGGGCAGCAGATACTAGGACGCACGGTTTCGCACCTGCAATAGCGGTGTACATGCATTGAGAAGTGTCTGGGCGTCGCCATGACTGCGTAGGCAGCTGGAGGGTTTGGAACATTTCCCAAACGCGAACATAATCATAATTATATATATATATATTATATATATAATTATATTATATATATATATATATATATATATATAATTATGTGATTTTTATTTAGAGTGATCTTATGGCTACTGACATATGACTTACCATTCTCAAAATTGTGATTTCTGCAAATCGTCGCTCCACTAACACGATATCCAATTTTTCGTAACAAATTTTTACATATTTTGTTTTATATTACATATTTTACATATTTTGTTATTTTCACCAAATATTTTTCATTCTTTCAATTTTCTTCAATTTTATTGCATTTTTTATCAAAAGAAATATTTTCAAAAATTTCAAAATTTTTCCCTACATTATTGGTGAAATCTAGGTATGAAATAAATTATTGACGGTGCGTTTTGTTACTTTTAACCTTAATTTCCAAGAAACTTTGGCAATCGCTGACGTGTAACTTATTTAAGAATGTTGCTCGCTGCAGTAATTGTTGTACGCTTACCAGCTTGTACGATGGCTTCTATTGCATCAAGTCTTGCTTATATGCACCTTGGGCTGACTGCTATACTACGGTCTTGGGTAACAATAAGTTTAAGCTTTTACTATTGACAGGAAACTTGGATAGTGCAAGGTTTGCATCAACTTGTGCTCTCCAAATTGTTATTAAAACGTTTATTTTATTTTCATTTTTCCATACACACACACACACACACACATATATATATATATATATATATATATATATATATATATATTCTATATATATATATATATATATATATATATATATATATTGAAACGCGAAGCGTTTCTCTAATTAATTAGAAACGCAGGGCATGTTATTCTAATTACGCCCATTTTGAATTGCGCGGCAACGGCGGCGAGTAATGGACGCGACAAAGGGAACGAATCAGGCACGAGAAGGCGGCGAGACGGGGCGAGACGACGGCAGTTGCAGTGTGGAGCAGAACTCGAATGAGAACGGAGCGAGGATGGTGCGTGCGGTGAACAAAGGACAAAAGGATGTTCAATAATGTAAGGGAATCTATCAAGAAGTGAGTTAAGTGTGACAGTGGGAAATATTAAATAGTGTAAGCTGGTAGTCGTGGAAGTAGCATCAGGAACAGTGGTGAAAAGGGCAAGAATTGTAAGCCGCGTGGTAGGTAACAGCATGGGTAGTGACCACGTGCCTGCATTCTCGTAAAAGGTAAGCGGAGAAGAACTGGGAGATTGTGCCGCAAGAAAGCATCGAGATAAACTGCAAGGGAGAGGCGGACAGTAATATAAACGTAGTGCCTGCCCGATTTGGAGAACACGTGCAACGGTCGGAGTTGAAGCAGAGGCATTGTGCAACCGCTGCAGGGGGGGCCGGTGCCGCGGCCGTCCACGCCGCCAACCGTCGGAAGGCCGCCGATTATCGCAGCCGTTAGATGACATCCGAGAAGAAACGAGCTATTTTGGTATTCGAGGTATTGTGAAATCTAAAATTATGAATGTAGTTTTGGTACCAAAACAGGGAATAAGTAAATTGAACTTGATGTACTAAATGTGTGATTTCAGTAATAAATTGTTTATTTGTTCAGAGGAAATTATAATTTGGTTTTTCCAATGTTATTGTCAAAACTTTACGAGACCCATTCACGAACCAAGACACCCGCCCTTTCTAAATTAAATGTAGTGAAAAGTACCGCAAATCGAGGTACGTCACAGCTGGCGCCCGAACAGTATGGACTCGTGTATTTAAGAAATGTGGCTCGAAGGAATTTGACAAAACATTGGAAGTTACAGTGCGCATAAACTTGATTGAGATATAAATAGTAATGTATGTGAAGTGTATATTTTGTCAGTATTTAATAATTGTGCAAGCAGTGAGAAAAATGATGTTGGAAAGGAAAATAAGCATTTTTGTGAATAGAAAATATTGGTCATGATTTAGTATAATTGTGCAACAAAGCAGAGTTGAAAATAACTTGCAGGCAGTTACAAGAATTCATTATTTGGAGGGAAATGAGAGCAATAATATGTGCACTGGTAAATATGTGTAAAGATTTAAGAAGATATAATAATTACTTGGTGACTATAAAATTTTAAATTAATAGTGGGCCTGTATGCTTGATTATTTGGAAAATCATTAGCATAAATCTATTATAAAGTAGTTGTGGCAATAATAACATGCAGTGTGTAGTTGTAAATGTTAATTTGATCAGTGCATATGTCTAGTTAAGCAGTTATGAAAACAACCCATAGGCAATGAAACAAAGTGGGACTTCTGAACAAGAATATTAATGTAATAGTGTAGTTTTAGAACAATTTGCAGGGTATTTGCTGTGCATGTGTAAACAAATAGTGTGTATGTTTCAAGGGGTTAAGAGTATCATTACCTTTGAGATGTTGTAATACAGATTAATGTTAATTCTCTTTCTTTCAGGGTGTATAAACCAAAGAATTTGGGAAAATAGAAGTAATTTTTTTTATGAAAACACAAGAGGTGTTTGATACTGTTTGTGCGAATTGTGTATGTTGTTTGTCTTGAATACATGTTCAGAATTGCAGTGTTCACTGGTTGTTGGTGGGAAATATTAGAAATTCAGTGGAAATGATATTGTTCAGTGAAGTTTCCTTGGCAGTATTTTGAATGTGCATTTTGAATATCCATGTATCATTATTGAGAGAATTTTACAAAGAAGGTATCAAACTCAATTGGGTGTGGTTGTTGCAGAAATATATGGAGTTAACTGAGAGATGCAAATTAGTTTAAAAATATAGTGAATTTTCACAATTTTGAATTTGTATGATATGAACGGTGTTAAAGGAATTTATGAGCAGTATATATTGGTTTATTTGGTGGATGTATTATGTATTATGAAGGGTATTCTTGTGTGATGTTTATATGACTGGGAAATGATTTTCACAGAAATAGTGTATTTGTGTATAGGATGGTAATTGAGGATCTGGTGTATCACCCAAATATCCGAAGTAATGGTGTGTTAGGACATTAGCAAAGAGCATTGTTGTAGTGATTGGCCAAGTTAAGTAGTGGGGTAATTATTGTACCGTTGTCGAAGTAGGCATACGAGATAGACGGTGTTGTAAGTGCAGAGCCATTGGGAAGCTAGTAGAAAGATTGTGCAAACATTACGGATTAGCTGGGGACGAATGTGAGGTTCAAGATAACGAGATGGAGGCCCGAAGCATAATGTTGGATCAGGACGAGAAGGTGGAACGAGTAGATGACACGGACGAAGGAATTGTTGGAAGTAATTTTTTGGAAAGCAGGGATAGTGCAATTGGAAGCCAATTAGATGACACGTCGGGAGATTTTTTTAATGAAAAGGCAAAAATTACATCGACGCCAATGAACCAGGCAGCAGGATACCCAAATCAGGAGGGCCGAGAAGATACCCATCCAGATATAATGCAGATGTTGAGGAAGATATTGGAAGGACAGAAGAGAATGAGGGAAGAATTGAATAGGACATTTGAAGAACAGAGCAGGAGAGCGGAGGAACAGAAAAGAATCGCCGAGGAACGGAGTAGGAAGATATTGGAAGGACAGAGGAAGATATTGGAAGAAGAGAAAAGAATGAGGGAAGAACTGAATGGGAAATTGGAAGAACAGACAAGAATGAGGGAAGAACAGAGTCGAAAGTTTATTGAGGGACTGAATAGGAGATTTGAAGAATTAGATAGGAAAGATGAGGAACGGAACAGCAAATTAATAGGGGGAATAAGAGAGCAAATGGGATCTCTGAGTAAACAAATCGGAACGCTCAACAATGAAATGTCCAGGGTTGCGGATCGACTGCAGGCTCGAGGCGAATTATTTTCCAATGGACTTTTGAAACAGGATAAGGAATTAGAATGTCAGCTAGGTAAATCGGGCGGGAATTGGAAACCCAATTACACCAACAAGTGGATGCTAAGGTTGCTGCACAGGAGGATAAAAGTGAGAGGATGAGAAACCAACTTCAAGAAGAAATCAAGATAGCGGATGGCAAAATGGTGGATGTCCAAATCGAAGCCGAGGATGGTGTTTGCAGAGTGGAAGTGAAAACGGAAGAATTGGAGCGAATGAATGAAGAAGAAATCAAGGAAAACATACAAGAGTGCGAAGAGAAAGTATTATTACCACAATCCGAGATCGAACAGATAGAAGAGTGGAAAGTGTCACCGAGTGTCGAGAGTGGGGTGGCACCATTTATGCCTCCAAAGTCACTGAACTTTTCGGGAGATGGTAGGGAAAACCCTCGTGCATTTATGCGAGCAGCAGAACGATACTTAGCAGTGTTGAACATATCAGAAAGATGCAAAGTCCAAGTCCTATATTTAAGGTTGGAGGGGAGCGCCCGGACGTGGGCCTATACATGCGATGCAATTCCTGAGTCATTAAAGGAGTTTCAAGACAGATTTTTCAAACGGTATGGGGACGAAGAGACTAGAAAACTACCGCCGACGAGAACTGTCAGGCAAGTACGTCAACTTATTAGCACGTGTAATTATTATGCAAGATTTTGTCCAGAATTTGCAGAGATAATGGACCTGCTAGACCGAAGTTTAAAAAGAGGTCGTAGATGGAAATGGGACGATAACAACCAGGATGCGTTCGACAAATTGGAAGCAATGTCCTACAACAGTTATTTAGTAGATCATTTTCGTTAAAATGGGGCCAAATCGCCGAACAACAGGCAAGAGATGGTAGGACATTATAACTTCCACAACTTGAGACCATGTCCTACACGTGAGGACAACATTCAAGATTAGGCAAAGGTATATTACTTGTGTTGTACATAAAACTGGAAAGATTGTTGTAAAGTTGTTATTACCTTTTGAAACTGAAGTTGTATCATTTTACAGTATTTGAGAAAAATGTATTTGTATGCCTTAGTATAAGCACTTATTATGTAAGAAATTTTTGTATTTGTATGTGTAAACATAAGTCTTAGCATAAAACGATCATGTACCAATTCGATTTTGTGAAAACTATGGTAATTGATGAATCACACATTGTACAAGATTGCTGTAATTGTTGGCATGGACCATATTAGTTTGTTGGAATTTTTTTTGGCAAGAAATATCCGAAAAAGAGGGTGGAGGGGGTGATGAAACGCGGAGCGTTTCTCTAATTAATTAGAAACGCAGGGCATGTTATTCCAATTACGCCCATTTTGAATTGCGCGGCAACGGCGGCGAGTAATGGACGCGACAAAGGGAACGAATCAGGCACGAGAAGGCGGCGAGACGGGGCGAGACGACGGCAGTTGCAGTGTGGAGCAGAACTCGAATGAGAACGGAGCGAGGTTGGTGCGTGCGGTGAACAAAGGACAAAAGGATGTTCAATAATGTAAGGGAATCTATCAAGAAGTGAGTTAAGTGTGACAGTGGGAAATATTAAATAGTGTAAGCTGGTAGTCGTGGAAGTAGCATCAGGAACAGTGGTGAAAAGGGCAAGAATTGTAAGCCGCGTGGTAGGTAACAACATGGGTAGTGACCACGTGCCTGCATTCTCGTAAAAGTTAAGCGGAGAAGAACTGGGAGATTGTGCCGCAAGAAAGCATCGAGATAAACTGCAAGGGAGAGGCGGACAGTAATATAAACGTAGTGCCTGCCCGATTTGGAGAACACGTGCAACGGTCGGAGTTGAAGCAGAGGCATTGTGCAACCGCTGCAGGGGGGGCCGGTGCCGCGGCCGTCCACGCCGCCAACCGTCCGAAGGCCGCCGATTATCGCAGCCGTTAGGTGGCATCCGAGAAGAAACGATCTATTTTGGAATTCGAGGTATTGTGAAATCTAAAATTATGAATGTAGTTTTGGTACCAAAACAGGGAATAAGTAAATTGAACTTGATGTTCTAAATGTGTGATTTCAGTAATAAATTGTTTATTTGTTCAGAGGAAATTATAATTTGGTTTTTCCAATGTTATTGTCAAAACTTTACGAGACCCATTCACGAACCAAGACACCCGTCCTTTCTAAATTAAATGTAGTGAAAAGTACCGCAAATCGAGGTACGTCACTATATATATATATATATATATATATATATATATATATATATATATATATATATATATATATATATATATATATGAAGGGTTGAAGTAAATAGGGATCTAAGTGCCAAATTCCAAATTTCCCAGAAATCATGTTTTTTTTGTAGTGAGCATACAAGTGTATTTTTTCAAAACACAATAGAATTTACAATTCAGTATGAGGTATTATAAGCACGGTTTTATCATTAAAACAATTAATTTTTTATTAAATTAACTTGAAATAAAATTAAAACTTATACAAATCAGGTCGGATCTAAGTCCGCATGTTGTAACCTAAAAGAAGACGTAAGTGCCACTGGCACTTATATCCTTTTTTACAAATAATGATCTTGCAAATAAATAATAGGCCTATGAAAAGTAAAATTTAGTTATTTAATAACTAAATTTTACTTTTTATAGGCATATTATTTACTTTTCTTATTGCAGAAATAAAAATAACTTAAACATAGGCTAGTCATCAAACAACATTTCAAAAGGTAAAACTTTATTAAAACAATATTATTACAAATCAGTTGTTTATAAAACAGCATTACTTCTAGGTCTTTTAAAGGACAGTTTACTTTTAAATTGTTTATTGAAAATCAAATAATAATAGCGATATGTTACAGGACTATAAGGGTATTTTTCCTTGAAAGCCTGATACAACCTAGAAATATTTAAATCAGGAGAAAGGTATTCCTTGCTGGAATCTTTCCTGCCATAATGGCTCTCATAACGAGGAAATGACTCTATGTGACTACATTAAGAGTTCTATCACTATCAGAAAATTTCCTGTTATACTGCCTATTTCCACGGGTTTCAATATAAACTGGGTTACCACTTTGCTTAAGCTTTACTAAAAGCTGGCACCTTTTTCCAGACACTGCAAAAGTATTACAAAATGTTTTCTTTTCTTACACACCTGTACAATTTCCCCATTCCCATTTGGAACAGTGTACAATACAGTTGTTTGGCGCCTACTTTCAGCAGGATCGTCATATTGACCATGTCTACGTCTTGATACATGTTTTACTTGTAATAGGCCTAATAGGTAATTCTGTTGTTTATTATGATCGGCCTTGTAAAAATCATTAAATAGCAACATCTTTTGGTCATAAGGTATAGTTTTGCAACTATATTTACACTTACAGTTACTTTGTTGGATTGGAGTATCTTTTGCACTCACAGAAATGTTTCTAGCCGTAACATAAGCCTTGCCTGCATTTCTTAGTTTTTTTTTTATTTCTTCTGATAATCTTCCATCACCTTTCTTCTTTCGTTTCTTGACATCATCACCCATACTTGTTTACTAACTTACAATTTTAAGCTTATATTTATAATCAATAAACGTGTCCCTCACAAAAAACTTTATAGCACGATAACCTCTACCTCACATTCAACCAACAAGTCAAAACCAACTGTTTACGTTGTTTACAGAAGGCAACCTGGCGGGAGGACTTAGATCCCTTTATATGTTGGACAGCCTGGCACATACACCCAGCGCATTGTGTAGGTGACCACTGCAACTACTAAGCCCCCATTTTGGCACATAGATCCTATTTTACGTTATTGGCGTTGGCACATAGATCACATTAACGATCAAAACCCAAAATTTTGATTTTTGACACTTAGATCCCTATTTACTTCAACCCTTCATATATATATACGGAGTAGAGGGAACGTTATGTAATACTGTGCCAAAAAACTGGCGGATTTTAGGCAGAAAAAAATTCATTGCCAAACCCTGGTAAAGAAAAGACGGTGAATCCGGTTGCTAAATTCAAAGAATCCTTTAAAATGTGGAGTAACCAAAATCCATGATTTGTACGTCCTTGATACCGAAAACTCGATTTTGTTTCAAACTGAACAAATCCCTGTCGATGTGGCCTGTGTCGAATCTCTGAGATTTTGAAAAACATTAATTAATTTTTGAGAGTACTTTACATAAAGCCCCGTGGACATTTTCAAAATTTTCTCAAAAACGGCCTTTAAAGTTTTTTTTTCAAGCAAAGCTTCTACAAAGCAATTTAGTTTGCAATATGTGCAATTTTTAAAAAAATAACAAAAGAACATTTTCAACAAAAAGGCTCCAAATTTTTTCTTTAAACTTTAGGTACTTATTGTGTTATATGTACTATATGAGATGACCTATATGCCTTATTTCTTTTATCTTTTGTTATTACAAAAAATACAAAAATGTAATTTTTTGACTTGTGTGTCACATTGTTAATATTTATACTGACCGCAATTTGTTCACAATATTGAATGTGTGAGTAAATATGCTTTAAATAGTGTCATATAATGTTTCTCGAAAACTCAAAGTTTTCTGTGAAAACGAGCTAAGAATTCCGTATTTTCAGAAACGCTCAAACACCATTTTCTCAAAAACGGCTCTAAATATTTTCTTCAAACTTTTCGAACGGAAAGGGCTAATTGCACTCTTTAATATGACAAGTAAGTTCATTTCGGGGTATTATTGTTTTTCAAATACTACACAAATGTAATTATTTTAAATTATCTCTCTCGCCCTTAATATGCATAAGGAATTTTCAGGAATTTGTAAACTCATTTGTGAGTTATAGTGCTTGAAATGACTTCAAATGAAATCATTTGAAAACTCAGAACTTATCTTTAAAAAAAAGTTTAAATTTTGAATTTAAAGTAGCAGTTACACGCCATTTTCTTTAAAACGGCTAATTTTTTTAAAGAAAATAACTATTTATGACGAGATTTTTCTCTTGTTTAATATTCTTAAAATAATATTTCCCTTCTAAAATTTGGAAATAAAAAATTATAGAAGTTTAAAAAATGTACTTTGGCCGACGATGGATGGCAGATGTGAGGAGTATTTCACCAGTCAGAATAGCTAGCCTAGTCCAAAGGAAATAGAAAACTAAAGCGGGAAAGTCTGTGCCATTATGTAGCTCTACCAAAGGTTTAAAACTTGTATAAGAATTGTTTATAAATATAATGTCCAATTATATAAATGTATATTATTGTTGGAGTATTTTAATATCACATAAAACATCTGATTTTACATATGTATTACATATTCTTATTGTTTCCATTTCATATTTATGTACATATTTTGACGTTTAATACTATATATTTTTCCGGTCTCTACGAATTAATATGGTAATTCAGCTGCAGCTCGTACTACCATCATAATTTGTGTTGCTAGTACTTTCCCCAACCACTAGTGCCATTGCGAAGAGACTTTCCCGGTGCACTGTATCTTTCCATATCTGTTGATGTTATTGTCTTACAACCTTAATTTAATTCAATGATTCATTAGTGGATTAGTTTATTTGCGCGTCATTTTCTTGGAAACATTAAATTTTAGTAAATTGCGTACGTATCATATACTCGAAATGTAATGCCTGAAATTTGTTCTACTCTCAACATTGATGTTTAATGGGAGAAGAATTACCAAAGAACTTCATTGAAGAATATATTTCTAACATCTATAAAGAAAATAGAAAACTCGGTACAAATTATAGAAGTATAACTGTCCTTACCAGCTTTAGCCAAGTATGGGAAAATATCGAAAACCCAGCTGGAAAGTGACCTTATTATTATCGAGGAAGAGAGAAGCTTTCAAGCTAGACGCTCGTGAATTGAAAACATATTTAGTATTAAGCAATGAGGGGACAAATGTTTTGCTCAATACTTTGTGATATATCTCGGGATTTTAGATCAGTATATGACCTATGACACAGTCCCTTGGCTGTGAATTGGCAATGGAAAAACAAAATGAGAATATTCAATGGTTTAAAGTCGTTACATATCTGTACAGTGGAAGGAGACAAAAGTAGGGAGAAAGGTTTTAGCACCATTTCCAGTAAATAAAGTCTTACGAAAGAGGTGCTGTGAAGTCCCCACTATGTTTAAAATATATTTCAATGTGGAATATATCATATTACAAGCGCGTAAACTCCTTGGACATAGGTCGTCGAGAAGATGAAAAATGAAAAAAGACAGGAGGCTTTGTAAAAGAACAGACGACAAAAAAAGGTTCGAGGGAGGACGTTTTGGTGTGTGAATAAGTAAGGAACTAATGTTTTAAGAAGAATAGAAGTTGTGTAATAGAAGTATACTTGCGGCAAAAAGTGACTTGGGAACTTCAGTAAATTGAATTGAGGGCTGAAGTTCGCGAGGAGGAAGCTTGAATAATAAATGTTAATGGAGAACATTTGAGAAGGACAAGATAAGTCAATATCACAAACTAAAAGGGAGAACAGTGTTTTGATGCGAGGAAAAATAAAGAAGGCCTTAAACGGGTGAGAATAATTATTTAAAAAATAATATAAGTCCTCCTTCTGTTTTTTTTATTTTTTTGTTCATGCAAATAAATAAAGTTAATACAAATTGGTTTGTTCAACACAGACGCCTATGATATTTATTTTTAGATATAAAATTTTTATTTTACAAGTTTTAACCGTTTTTCAAAATGTGTCCAATGTCTTCCGTATGGAGCATTTCAAAGCAGAAGTTTTCATGCCCTGGAAACGATGATGGCCCTCTATGGTAATTGGAATTATTCTAGTGATGTATTGATGAGCATAACATGAGCATAATAATTGATATATGTTGGTACGTCACATAAGAGAATTTTTGGCGCCCAATGTGGGGCATATATTGGATGTAAATATATTTTTAGCATTTATGGAAAGTTTGTTATTGGAGAGATTAAGGTTCAAAATTCAGTAACCGGCATTTCTGTGATCAATGAATATAAAAATGGAGGTTCTTTAAATGGGAAAATTAACACGACAATTCTGATTATTGTGTATTAAAATTTGTTTTAATTGTATTTGTGAGGAATTTTGGTTGGTTGTTAGTTGATTATTATTAATATTATTATTTTGTGTTGAAATTTATAAGTAAAATATCAACTGAACTACTAAGTTTGAAAAACTTAGTAATATGTGTTCTCGCCAGGAAACATTTTTGCTGGTAGGCAATTGAAAAATCTTATAAGATTCTTTGGGGAAAAGTATTCAAATATTTAAGTAACGTATATAAATTTACATTGGCTTCTGTATATTAATTAAGTAATATTATTACAAAATGTAAACTAGAAAGAGATCAAAAGAACAGACAGAGGTGGTAGACAGCGGGAACAGTTTTCACACAGTTTTCTGGCGAAGGATTTGTTACGTCTGATGTAAACGCACAAATGGATTCAGAAACTAATAATTTAGATGATTTGGTGGCGGTTAGTCCGGAACATGACAGCTAAGTAATAAAGAAAATAAACGTGAAATGGAGAATGTAGGCGAAACTTCATCGACCGATTCGTTCGAATTCTTTCGAGATTCGATTCTGCAATGAAAAGGACACGTCGACTCTGAGGTTATACAAGTTAGAGATGGTGAATTGTTGGTGAATTGATGGTGATTTGTTATTACAAATTAATACAGAGATCGACGGATGAACATGATAAGTATATAACTAGTATTTATAAGATAGTAGAAAACGTAAAAGAAAGTAGAAAATCAGATTATCAAATCAATTTGCATTATGTCAAGGATGTAGTTTTAAATATTGATGATAAAGTAAAAGATAATGAACAACGAATACTTGACGGTAATGGAAATATGTTTGTAGCACTTAGAGAAGTTATAAACCGGCAATTTCCATCAGGTCTTTTTAAAGGGAAATCAAATGAAGCACCTTGGACCTTTTTCAAAGCAGTTGAGAGTTAATTTTATTGAATGGTATTCCATATAAATTACGATTAAAATTAGTTTATCAGATGTGTGTCGGAAAAGCTAAAATTTGGATGGATGCAATGAGTAACACAATTAGAACTTATGATGAATGGATAACACAATTTAAAACAAGATACTGGAATGAAGAAAAAAGATTTAACATTAAGATGTCTTCTTTATGGTGTAAATTTTAAAAAAAGTATAGGACAATCTTGGCAGAACTTTGCCACAAAAAAATAGCTATTTTCAGAGCATCTGATGCACAAATGACTGATTTAAAGAATATTAGAGCTATAATACTTAAGTTATCTTTCAATTTACAAAATGTTTTAAATGGTGTAACAATAACATAGTACATGGAACAGTTTGTTAAATATATTAGGTTGGTATGATGAAGTTATAATCAATGCTGAACGATATAAAGTGACAACTAATGCTATTGATGTTCAAAGTTGTCCAATTACAAATAAAGGTAAAACAAAAAAGAAACGAATAAAGGGATAAAGAAAAAGAATGACGAACAAATTTATAAAGTATCGTATAAAGATAGAAATAATAATAATTGTAATTTAAGAGACCATAGAGGATCTGATCAAGTCATATAGGAACTGAAAGAAGTTCAATAGGTTCGAATAAGTTAAACTAATAAGGTTTGGTAGAGTTTCGTTTCTGGTACCGGACCAACTCACAGATAAAAAAAGGTTCAAAGTATAGAGAAATATATTGTGAATAAGGATGACTTGTATAATGAGCAACTATGTAAGAGGAATACAAGTAGACTCGCTAAATGCATTATATTAAATGCCTATTGTCGGAAAAAGAACTTGAAATATTAATTGATACAGGATGTGTGATATCTGCTATATCTTTGAATATATACACTAATTTTAAAAAGAGTGGAATACATTTTCCATAATTATTTATTCGGAAAATTAAATTAACTATGACTAATGGCAAGACATCAAGTTTTTTTAGAAATACAAGTTTGGTTGGACGTTGAAATTAGTGGTAATAATTATGAGTTTCCATGTTTGATAGTTGAAGAGATATCATCGTGAGTATAGACACATTAATGAAATATAAGACAATTATATGGACTGAGGAAGGTAGAGAGGAAAAAAATCTATGCTTGGTTTAAGCGTTAGTGGGTGTTCACGGACGGGCAGATGAAAGTACGTACGCATACGAGAAAGTAAAAAACTAGTGTGTTCGAGATCGACGAACTCCGACACTTTGACTCCATTAAAATTAGTATGTGTGTTTCTTAATAGAGAAAGTTTTTATGCTGTTTATTTTGTTGTAACTCCACAAGTTGGCACTGCAGCACAAAATGGAGCTTCAGTTATATGCAATCCGAATTCACCTGGGCTTCATTGTTACTGGGCGTTGCCGTATGACGCGGGCCAAGCCGGGAAGGACAGGACAAGCGGGCGGCGCATGACGGCGAGAGAAATATAAGAGTGAGATATATAGAGAGCAGAGAGAAATTGACAGATAGATATACATATAGATAGAGAGGGAGATAGAGACAGATTGAGAGAGAACGAGAGAGAGAAAGGGAAAAAAGACAAAGGGAAAAAAGAAAAAGAGAGACAAAGGGAGAGAGAAATGGTGAGACAAGGGTGAGAGAAAGAGAGAGAGAAAGAGATAAAGAAAAAAGAAAGAGAAAGAATGAGAGAAAGAAAGAGAGAGGAAGAGAGAAAGAAACAGAGAAGGAAAGAGAAAGAAAGAGAGAGAAATGGAAGGTGAAAGAGAGAGATAGCGAAAGAGGGAGACAGAAAGAAAGAAATAGAGAAAATGAAAGAAAGAAAAAGATAGAGATAGAAAGAGCAGAACAACATCTGCTAGATTCTGTTAGTTTAATTATAAAACTGAATGAATGGTACATGGTACACATTATCAAACGCCAGTCAACACGGCCTGCATTTTCATCTTATTGGATTGAAGTTTTTCTTTTTCTACTTCTTCTTAACTCTTAAAAGTTCGGAAACGTTAAAAAAGCTGTATATAAGCATTCAGTAGAAACATAAAACTCAAAACACTCAAAGTGTTCTTAGACGAATGACTAAGTATAAATAGACATACACCACCTTCACTATATTGAATATTGAGTTCCAGATATTTAGTTCTAGCTATTTTCTTTATGAGTTTTGTCGCTATTTGGACGCCTAGGACCACGCGGACAAACAGTTGCATTTACCGAGGCTAGTGTACAAGGTGTTTCCTTTTTGGGGGGAGGATCAGCATTGTGCTGAATCCAGTTTTTATCCCCCAAGATTGCTTATCCTGGGAGGAAAGAAAATGGAATGATGATAGTAATGATGGATGAATGGACTCATACATACAAATACAAACACACCCATGCCCAAGGCGGTGCCAGGAGTTATGGCTTAGTGCATCAACTGATGTCCCGCAGTCCTTCTGGTCGGGAGGTCCTAGGTTAGAGTCCTGACGGTGGCACGATTTTCGACACTGGCAACTTGTCAGCTAGGATGAATTCAGTCGCTGTATGGAGGAGACTTCTAGTGGCTGACTGCTCTGATCGGTAATTTTCCGTGGTTTCTCCGATCAATACCAGGCGAATCTCGGCCTTAACAGTTCGTACCTTAACAAACGGGCCACTTACCGCGCAGGATCTTACCTTCCCCTTCCTTGTCCTTTACACACACACTTCCCTTACACACACACACTAACATTCACAGCATTACCGCACATGCCAAGATATCGTTCGGGAGCTTAGAGCTTGTTCCTGCTGGTACGGTGCTCCGCTGGTGGGGGAGACGTGGCCGGGGAAAACCTCGCTAGCTGACGGTAGATCGGTGTCGGATCTCACCATACAGCTGGGGAAAGAACACCGGCACATTCCGAGCAAAACATGCACTACACTTGACTAATTACTCTTTTAGATGACGTGCCCTGAATCACTACCAATCAATCAATATTCTGTAGCGGGACTCGAACCCATGAACCTTTCGTCCGAGATTGACCCAGAACTACGTAAAATAAGGCATTAATTCAATTCAATTCAACTACTGCCTTAGCGATCTCGGCTTTCCGAATCGGCTATTGATAGTTTTATTTGTATTATTATTTATTAGTGTATACAAGTGTAGTATACAAGCTCTTTTCTTATTTATGAATTGTATACATTAACTGTACACTAGAAAGTTAATATTAACAGTATCTTCACTCGCTAGATCATTTGTTCGGGAACAGCAGCGATGGAGGTCGCTGTCGTCGTTCACTGAGTGTTCATTACCTGCTTTGGACGTTCGACGTTTCCGAGAGACTCGCTTGCTCGGCCCCACAGTTTGAGATACCTGTGCATGGCTTGGTATGCGCGGAGACCTGTGAATACCTAGCCATGCTTCGCAGGGTGATTCAGTGCTCGAAGCTAATACTCCGGAACCTTATCCCTTGTGCAATATACAGACTGAACTTACAAACACGGATATTCTTCGTCATTTTGTTTTGTAAATAATTAACGTTAAACTTTGGACTATGCGCTTGTGCTCGCGTGAAACGGGGTCTGGCGGGGTGAGCGAGCGGCTCCACCTCGCGGACTTGCCACTTCTTTGGAAAACTCAGTTATTACTACTATAAGATAAGCCTCGGAAGCGAGCGCAAGTCCAACAGCGCGCGAGGTCGCATCAAAGTTCGTCACCTGGAGAAGAATTCATGCGGAGAGATACGGAGAACTTTCCATTTCCAGTGGGTGTAGCATTTGCAAAGTACAGACTTACAACGTCAATATGAATTCTCGAGTCATGTCCTGCGCAAATGCAAAGAAAAGCAAGCATTTGTGAAATCGTTCGCGCGAGGTCAAAGCATCACAGTTCCTCGTCTGGCGACCAACCCGTAAGAAGAGATTACGACATTTCCATTTCCAGCGGGTGCAGCTTTTGCGCAGTAGACACTGTGTAATCGTTTTCCCATTTCTACACATTTCCCGCGCAAATGCAAAGCAAACCAGAATTTCCTTCTTTGGTCAGATGAAGCGTGTGTTACATGAACTGCCACGATTAATGTGCACAATTTGCATGTGAGGGCCGAGGATATCCGCATGTTGCACGTAGAGCGATTCTCTGTAAATATGTCGGTTGTTAATGAATTTATCCACGGCTACTCACTGCTTACTCGAACGTTTATGATGCGATAAGTATCTGAATTTTATAACTCAGATATTCCCAACGCTTTTGGGGTTAATACAACTGCGTGTATTCTACCGAAGTCGAGGAAAGCGTGGTGGCAGAAATAAAGGTACAACCCGGAAAAGTAGTGCGCGTCACAGAGACCCTGCGGCGCAGATGCCTACCTTGCGTTCACGTTATTTTGAACACTTATAGAACCCCTATTACATATGGTGAAAATGCGAAATTTTGGCTGTATACGCAAATATGATAGACTATCCAAAATGACACTTAATCGTTTTTTCACTGTCCTTACATATTCACTATAAAAGTAGGTACTAATAACAACAGAAAACAATATTTAATGTAATATTTGGGCTACCTTTCGTGCAAAAAAAAACATATTTCAAAATTTTAAATAGGGTTTACACTATTTCTTTTTGAACTTAGTGTACTCTATCACTGAATCCTGTATTAGCAACGATGACTGAATCATCCTGTATCTCAATGTGCATAATCTATACTTCCAGCAGGGTCGTGTGCGGGTCAAAGCTGCCATAATGATTTTTATCGTATTTTATACGCTTACCCAAATTACTTAACACAAAGTTTACAAAGAAATATTCTTTAAAATGTAGTTAGCCATACCTTACCATGGAACATGACATCCTTTAAGTCTTTTAATTTTAAAACTTTCGTTCACATTAACGTTCCCTCTTGTGCAGTACCAGTTAATGTCCAACATCTTTGTTTTTTGGAATGATATTTGTTTTCAGTGCAATTTCACGGAAGTGCCAGTGTGTGCATTTTGCTTACACGCGAAGAGAGGTTGAGTCGCATAAGAAAATTTCAAACAAGAAACTTTTAATTGACAAAGTATGAATGGAAAGTAGGAAAGGATGAATATCTAGTATTTCGTGTGTAGAATGCAGGAGAGTGTGTGACGAATCACATTAGATAAATATCGGTGATATTGTTGATAAATGAACTGAAAAACAATTGATGTGAAAAAATTATTATTCATACATTATAATAAAGGTTATTGTAAACTATTGTCTAACATTTATTTTTTAAACAACGACCATTTTAAGAATTTGTTTCCTTTTAAACCGATTTATATATTTTACATGTGTTTTCACAGCCTTCAAATCTTATCTGCTATTTCATGCTTTTAAAGAATTATTACAAAATCATGATATTTATACTTGTTTGATCCTGATAGATAAACTAATTTTAACAAATTTAGAGTAATTATTATATAATTAAAATTTGCGGTCGTTTATTACCCCACGTGACTACTCATGAAACAAACTGTGAGATGACTACTTAAGGGTTAACAGAAACAATACTTATTCAGTTCATATATCTCTCTTCTAACTTCAAGATATCGTTAGAGAAGGTTTGAAAAAAAATCACTAACCAGAAAAACATTCTCTTATGATTATTCAAAAACAAAATTTAATTATTTATTTATCGCTTTTCTTTGTCGTCTTTTTTGTCATTACGTTGTCGCATATCTCGTAGCACCCGCAGTCCTTTTTTTCTCTATTTTCACACTCTTGGCTCCCTTTTCTCCACTCAGACGTTTTCTTCCTTCCAACTGTAATGAATTCATAAATCGCAAGGTGCTCAAGTGCATCGCAGTACTCAGAGGGGGGGTCGCGGCGCAGCCCCGGCGCTGCTGGGGCCTGGGGGCGACGCGCGAGGCGCGGAGGGCAAACACCGCCGTGGCCGCCGCCCACGCGCTGGCTTTTTCCGCGACTGCAGCGGCGGCGGCGGCACCACCGCCGTCGAAGGCTACAAATCGCGCGGGTCGCGGAGTGGCTGGCGCCCGCGATAAACAACGCTCAGATAGGGAGGCGTAACAAATGGGCTGGCGGTGGACAATGAGACCGGGCGGCTGAAGGTCCGCGTTGTCGCCACGTTCAAAGTTACCGGCGCTGGTGGCTGAACGAGGGTTGAAGACAACGAGACAATACACATTTTAGAATAGTAATCGCATCATTGTGAATGTGTATGCATTTGGAATTTTGTGTCGATTGCGTGGACAACACCGCTAGCCGGCAAGCTAGCGTTGTTGTTCACGCCTTGGTCTAGTTTAATTCACACGTTTGGGGGTTAAGAGAGGCATGTGGCGAAGATGACATATTTATTTAAAATATACCGTAACTTTTAAAATTTGCCTTTATTAGTCACATAGCTTAATAAAATGAGACGATTTGAAAGAAAAGCTACAACTATTTTTGCAACTAAGACTAGCAACATTAGCACTATTCCTTCCTTCCCTCCATTTGCTATTCAAGAGAAAATATTCGTTCACAAAATGCAGATAAAGATGATCAGAGTGTCTCCTTTTTATTTTAGTCGCTACACAGAGACACTGTCATCACGGTATAAGAAATGGTGGAGGACGGTTGGCAACCCTAGTCAGATCATTCGGGGAACATCAGTTCAGGTGAAAATCCTACCTATGCTTTAACAGCGGTATTTGTTACATTCAGGAAGTAAACCAATTTTTCGATATCAGGACAAACGAAATGTTAATTTTGAGTACATTACGTTTCGGAGGAATTTATTTAGTACGAATAGAAACAAGTTATCCCCTTTTTTGGTAAATGGGAATCACAAAACGAGTTCATTGGGCGAAAAATTGCCGTTTTATGCTGCAGAATTCCAATACTCCCACTTTACTACTTAAGTAGTTCACGAGACAATAAATATGTAAACAAGTGTTGGTTGTAAAATGGTTTTTGAATAATTAGAATAGATAAAGACAAACCACAATGTAATAAGAAATTCGAGTATTTGTTAAAATGAAGTTCAAAAATGGTTTTACAATCAACGTTTTGAAATTTGTGGTCAATTGTTCACGATTCTTAGTGCAGATTGTTTTTAAATACTTTTAACTAAAATATATACATAGCGAGATGCCTACAACAGACACTGGGATCTCTGTAGAACCAAGATGCCTGCATTGCTTGCAAACTCGGGCGGTCAGGATTCAACGTAATTATAACAATAAAAACTTCCTCACGATGCGTGCAGTACTCGGCCTTTAGCATTGACTGAATGTGCCAGTTCGTAAGGCCAAGCCGATGACGATGAAATTTGTTCTTCAGATATCAGCTTATTTGCAGAGATGACCACAGGGACTACTTCAACAGATACCGCCACATGTCGCTCAGTTCAATATCAAAGGCCTGATATTTTCGCTTCTTCTTGGCAACAGAGGCAACTATATTTCGGTCTAAAGGGATAGCTATGTCGACTATAACCCCTTTCCGTAAAGACTTATCAATCCATATTATGTCAGGTCTGTTGGCTTCGACCCTGCGATCAGTGGTGACTGCTACATTCCACAAGAGCTTCCACCGTTTCGACTCCAAAACTGAATTTGGCTTGAACTTGTAGTATGTCAACACTTTTTGCATCATCCCCGACTTCGCAGCTAGGGCCTGATAGACAACCGCAGCAACGTCGTCATTCCGACTCAGGTATTCTGTTTGTGCCAAAGCAGAACACCCGCCCATGATGTGTTGGAGGGTTTCGCCGGGTTGATTGCAAAGGACGCAGCGGTCCTCTACACTCATATCCCCAATCACATACCTTTGGTAATTGCGAATAGAGGTTACTTCGTCCTGAGTAGAAATGACGAAACCTTCTGTCGCAGCAAAGAGACCACATTTTGTTAGCCAGGAGGCTGACGATCCCATATTCATGGCGTTTCGTTTGAGCTCAGCAGGATACCTACCGTGCAAACGTTTCTGGGTCCACTCACTCAATCTAACCTCTTTGGTGATACCTGGTCTCTCAGAGTCCGTTTAATTCAGGTTCAGTGGGATAAAATTCTTGTCCGTGGCACAAATTGCTTCATGCATGACATTCGTTTTCTGAAGGAAGGATTTGCGAAAATTGTTGATTTGCTTCGCAGACAAGTACTCAAAATCCAGAAGATCTCTATCTGTTTCGTTCCGAGGTAAGTGTAGTGTTGCCATTGAACTGTTGGGATGGTGCTTTCGATACTTAGTAAGAGTGGTCCCAACTTTTCGATTAAGCTCCTGCAGTGCAGTTGTTTTCCAGTGAAGAACACCAAATGAATAGACAGCGACAGGTACTGCCCAAGTGTTGATAACAGGTATGAGGTTTATAATGAGGTTTGATGAGGTGTATTGTTATTATTATTATTATGATTATTATTATTATTATTATTGTTGTTGTTGTTATCATCGTTATTGTTATTATTATTTATTACTATTGTTTGAGTGAAAACCAGAACGGTGTAACCAACATTTTACAAATTCTGGAAAAACGTATTTATTTTACGCTATATTTCAGTGGGAGTGTATTTTCGTGGGTTAAATGAACAATTAATATGCCGTAGTTTTAATGTTGCAACAAAACACGACTTTATAGTTATATTGACTTAAATAAACAGATTTATCAGAATGTATGCAATGTCACTTATACTGTTCTGGTTTTCATCCATTCATATTTCCTCTACATCACGACTTACGATATTAAGAGTCGGCTTAATATAAAATCTCCCCCAGGTTGCACCCACCTACCTAAGGATCAGATCTAGTGACTGTCGGTGCCTCTACAACACTGTGCAAAATGTGGGCTCTTCTAAATAAAGAAATGTCTTGCACTTCCCTGTCCTTTAAATTATAACTAGACAAGAAATCTTCATTTTCATTTATTTTTCCTTTCTCTTATTTTCCCTTCTCTTCTATTTTCCTCCGTAAATTGATCATGTTCGACCCTAAGCCACCATCCTGATTGAGGTTTTCTGGGTTTACCCAATCGCTTAAGGCGTATGTCGGGATGGTCCCTAGATTGATTCTCCCAGACGTAAATGTACAGCTTGTCCTCCCCTCTTAAAATGTTACTACTCTATATGTATGTAAATTCAGTGGTTAGGTGGAAGAGCAGGATATATGGCATGAACCTCGTCATTAATAAAGCCATTATTATTATTATTATTATTATTATTATTATTATTATTATTATTATTATTATTATTATTATTATTATTATTATTATTATTATTATTATTATTATTATTATTATTATTATTATTATTATTATACATTATTCACAGTATCTACTGGTCGGTATGTCAACCACACACAGGAATGATGACCAGGTGTGTGGTTGCTTTACTGAAGGTTCAGATGGCTTCTGACAATACGGCATGTATTCAAAATTACACACTTTTGCATATTATATACATTCCTGGCATCCAAGTGAAGACACTCCAGTGCCCGAAGTGTCATTTTTGGGATCACTCCTGTAGCTGATATTATTATAGGCACAGTTGTCACTTTACTGAAGTTTCACTGAGATGAGACTTCATGGGCGAGATCGGTATACTTCTGGATCTTCTCTTGATATTTTCCCGATATGTTGTGGGTATTGGGTATTGATATATCGTTATTATTATTATTATTATTATTATTATTATTATTATTATTATTATTATTATTATTATTATTCTCGACAGCTCGACAGCCCGATACGGGCTATTGCCGACTAGCGGTGGCCCAGCCTCTCTGCCATGGGATGAGGGGTTCGTGTGGTTAGCACGTACACATTCAGCCATCGTATATACTGGTCTTCTTAACCTTAACTCTTCTCATCGACACACTAAATATACTGGGACATTTGAAAGGAAAGCGCACAGTTATAATTAGGCCCCGACCGGGAATCGAATCTGGGGTTGCACCAAGGAAAGCGGGCACGCTAACCAACGAGCCACCGAGGGCTTAACGCTTTTGTAAAATGTTTTTAATTTCTTAGAATCCTCAGGTCCCCACCTCGTGAAATACCATATCTAAAATTTAGTAGTTATCCCTTTTGGAGCAAAAAATTAAAGTAACAGATATGAATGTTGCGATGTATGTATCTGTCGTTGTCCTTCATTATTCCGTATAAACAAGACAGTTGATATGGAGAGCAACGCATGCCCCAAAAGCAAGCATACCCTCAAGCCCCAGTGGTAAAACACTCACATGGAATGTTCGTGCTACTAATTAGCAGTCTTTTATTCAACTGCAGAAATGTTTACAAACGGAATTTTTCCATTTTCTCAAGTATACTAGATAATGCTTTTGTACCAGCTGACAACTAGAGACAACAAGAGACAACTACTTTCTCGCTGCAGTTTTTCTGCAAAATCCCCAAAACGATGTTATATGCAATAAGAGCGTACCTCCTTTTACGCTCATAGTGCGTAAACATTATTTCGCGAACTGCAGTTTCTCCCTCTAAACGAAGATATCAATTTTGCTTCACCACGTTGTCTAGAGACGGCTAGAGAGTAGGCTATGAGGTGCCCGCCCGTACATTCTTGCTCAAAAACAGAAGCGTTGTGGTGCGTAAGTAGGAGAAAATTTCGGGGTTCTGAGGTATTATCTCAACATGTTCAAAATATTATCTGAATGAAGGTTTACGGTCCATAAAAATCCATCTCCTACGAAAAGAGGAAGACAAAAGGAGAAACTTTTCCAAAAAATGGTCTCAAGCATTAAAACCAATGTTTTAGAATGAACCTTTCAAAATATGTGGAATATAAACATTTGGGATATAAACAAAACATGTGCAGTGTCGCATCCGGAGGAGGACGGCTCGTACGACTTCAGCCTTTTCCCCCTCCGCCAGCAGCCAAGGATATGGATTAAAAAATATCGCTTTTACAAAATATATGCTAAAGAATGCTATTCGGTATATCAATTGCTATCATTTCAAATGTTAAATATAAATCAACAAATTAAAATACATTTTATATTCAGCATGAATGAAAAATATTTAGCAGAAAAATCAAGACTGGTGAACAATATGACTGTAACCTCCCTCCTCGGTTGGAGGTAAAAATGTCTATTGTAAAATGTAATTTAACAAATGTTGCACGTACGAATTGCATAAACGTCTATTTATATAAATGTGCGGGATTTGTAATACATGTCTAATTTATTACAAATTCATGCAGTTTATTACAAAAGGGTTTACTGTACAAACATTTCCATCAATCAAGTTCTTCCTGCTGATCTTCTAGTTGTAAATTACTGTAAGTTTCAAATTATAAGATATACCAGATAATCTTTAACGTTGTTATTGCTATTGTACTCATTGAAACTCTGCAGTCTGCACTCTATTTTCTAAATGTTTTTGGTTGCTTATATATTTCTTGTTCATTGGCCGAATGTTTACATGGCCTGTTTGCATTTGAACTGCAATACTTTCTTTGTGATATTGTTCTTCACTTATATGCAACAGAAACCTCCAGTTATTAGCGTGATGAGCAGCATCTATCTTTTTTATAATTTTGTATATTTATTTATAATTCACGTAAACAAAGACTTTCGACGACTATATAGTGATTTTGGAAATGGGACAAACAAACATTAATGGTTCCTTGTGAAAAGTGATGTGTAGCATTCATGTTCACCAATTACAAATCCATTAAAATGGTCTGAGCTCCAATCTTTTCTTCGCGCTTGTTGGCCGTACACAACTCAGTAGGACTTTGTCAGTAAGCAACAAAACAAACGGAATGTAAAATTATTTACGACTCCGAGTACAGTGAGTAATTGAAGAAATTCAGATGGAACCGTTTTGAATGTGTGATCAGTAAATATTAATTCACTGCTAGATAAATATTCAATATATTTAATCTAACAGAACATATGTATCCTGCGTTGCCCTTGTCTTGAATTATAAATAAGAAAAATCTCACCTCTGATTGTTTTATCAAACGGTGCTTTAATTACAAACAAGTTCGTACAGATTTTGTATGTTCCGTGGCCATTTTATTTTGTATTGACATTTCTTCTAAGGTTGTTTTTTTTTCAGGTAGCCTTCCCAGAACTCCATTTTATATTGGTCCTATGACCTCTACAATTCTCGTTGTTCCTTCTTCAGGTCTCTGTAGCTCTTTCCTTCAATGTCGCTTTGACCCGCAAAACGTCCCGTGGAGAATGATCTGCTTCATAAAAGTGTTGTCTTCTACCATCTTTCACCAAAATTGTTTTGTACATAAGCATTTTTTTCAGATTGAGATTGTCAAGTATTTCTTTCTTAACAGCACCAATAAATTTTGTATTGTAGTAGTGGTACATATATCCGTCTTAACATCGCGTCTCAATATTACGACAATAACCGCCATGCGTCCATTTCTTTAAAAAACGAAACAAACAACACTGAATGCACGGGAGAGAGATCTAAACAGAGGATAAATATATCTCGAAATATTACGCGATTGCTCGCGGGTGAAGTATCTATGCCAGGACGTACCGCCTTAAACCGAGTCTTGTCAGATTGTTTCGCAGAACTAATAAAAATTGCAAACGGATTCAGGCATTGCCAGAGCACTATCTCCACGTACATTTAATATCAATGCTACTGAAATAAGTGCAGCCTTGTTCTAACCTTGCGAGTATCGGTGAGTAAAGTGTTATCAGCTAAGATTTAATTTTTACTTATGTTGATTGTTCCATGTTAGTTCAGAGACTATTTCTGTTAATTTTTTAAATAGAACAATTATTTATAATGTTTTGTGTTTTTGATCTTGCTCGTGCTGAGTTAAATCTTTCAGAACTCTCCAATAAGCCACAGGCAATCCAAACACCGTCGCGCGAGATGAATCTTTGTGAAAAAATGTGTGCGCGGTGGAGGGTTACGATATATTACTTTTATTTCCACACTGCATTATGCATACTTTTAATTTTATTTACAAGCGAGCAATTTTGTAACTTCTTCAAAATTAAAATATTCGCCTTGTTCGTGAAAGCGAATTTTGACTGCTTTATGCATAATATTGACAAGACAAATATAAGATGTAATTTAGTGGATTTTATAGCAATGTAAAATGGATAAAAATACCTACCCAGACTGAAAGTCGATGCCACCACACCTCCAGTTGTGGAACAAAATTTTGAGACAGATATCCATTCACTGCCCTAGCTCTCCTTTTATAACAACACATTTATACTATCAAAATATGAAAACAACCTTACGTATACAAAAATTAAAATCAATTAATTTTCCTGGGCAGGGATCACGGAATTCTTGTACGTCCATACTACTACTATTTAGCTATCAATGGACGTTAAAATATCTTATACGCTTTCCAATCAAATAATTTTAAACTTCATAGTTCGGTCTAGAGAACGTAGTTTTGAAAATCATATTTAGATATCGCTGCCGGCAGGCAGGGATGTCCATCACCATCACCATCACCATCACATCTCAAGCCAAGGCATTTTCGACACGAAATTTAATGTTTCCGAGTGTACATAAAAGACATTTCCATTACATTTTTAGAAACATGTTCAATTCTGAGTTCACAGTGAATAGTGATTCTATTGTTAGAGAATTTGTGAACCTCAATCATTTCATCAGCATTTCAGAATATATCCTGCTTAGTGGATATTCAGAGCTTTTTTAGATTTGACCTGCAGAAATAAACACAATTCTTCGATTTTAATTTCTCGCTACTGCTTACGTAATTCAGGGAATAGTAATTTACAACATAGGACAAGAAACTAGACGGTTCATGATGAAACTGGAGAATTCACCCGCCGAGGCCAGCAAGTCGAGAAGGAGAATTCTGTCGAGTTTTATGACTCGCGAAGGGACTTTTATCGTGCGATGTACAATATTTTATTCGCGACCCTAATTACTTTCTTGCTGCTTACGCAGCATAGAGAAAGTATGCTGCGACGAAAACGACCAATTTTCGACCAAAAAAGTCTATTGGCGGGCCCCTATAACGAACTAGTGGTGCTACAGAATGACACAGATTTTTCCGAATTAGTTTTCTATTTTCTTAGGTCTCAGATAGCTATGGGCTTGTCACATTCTCTTGCCAGGTGCGTCTATCGCCGGCCAAGATACTTTTTTTGAAATTTTCTTCATTTTTCGGTTTACTAATAATAGAACGGAAATATTATTTTAAGAATATTAAAGAACAGTAAAACTGCTTACTGAGTGGCAATTTTCTTTGAAAATTTTGAACCTTTTTAAGAAAATGGCGCGTAAGCGCAACTGTAAATTCAATATTTTAAGCTCTTTTTTCACAGAAAAGTTTTGAGTTTTCAAAAAGCTTCATTTGAAGTCTTTTTAAATACCTTCACTCCCAAACACAATGGTGTTTACAAATTACTAGAAATGTGCATATTAGGGCGTGAGAGATATTAAAAAAGAATTTGTGTATTAAAAAAATACCCCAAATTGATCTTTACGTCTTTTCAAAAAGTGCAATCAGCACTATCCTTTAGAAAAGTTTAAAGAAAAATTTGGAGCTTTTTTTAGAAACTGGCGTTTGAGCGTTTCTGAAAATGCGGAATTTGGAGCTAGTTTTCACAGAAAACGGTTGAGTTTTCGAGAAACTTTATGACATTATTTTTAAGCACGTGTATTCATAAATACAATAATGAGAACAAATTGTCGCGAGTATAAATACTAACGACATGAGAGACCTGTCAACAAAATAATTTTTGTAAATTTTGAAAAAATAAAAGAGGGTGATATGTAATTTGTTATCTTATATAATAATTTATGTCATTTATAACTATTCCTACCAAACGTTTTAAGGAAAAATTTGTAGCCGTTTTTCAGAAAATCATCTGCTTGTTTTTTTTTTAAATTGCACATATTGCATGCAATGTTGCGCGAAAACTACAAAAATTTTCAAAAGTGTACACGGCTTTAATGAAAGAACTCACTATGGAGAACAAATTTTTCGTGAAGGAAAAATTTCTATCTTCAATTTTGTTGTTGTAGGAAGACACCAAAAAAATTCATACTTTTGAAATTTTAGAAAATTCAGCGTTAATCGTGAAAATCAGACCTAAGCCTCGTTTATAAGTGTATGTTACTTTATTCTTAAAAGAAATTTTTAAAAAATTCCACTTTTGAGAAAAGTTTGAAAATGTCCCTGGTGCTTATCATGTGAAGTACCCGCAAAATCTAGTAAATTATTTTCAAAATCGCAGAGCTTAGAGTCAGGCCAAATGGACAGGGGTTACTTCAGTTTTGGAAAGAAATACTTCGCATGGCTTAGGCGCTGGTTTTGTTCACATGCACCATACAGACGGTCAGACAGACGGTATCAGGGGACCCCAAAACAAGTATTTCCGTTGAAACTTCGTTACCGATTTTTCGCAGCATTACATAAATTTCCCTACAGTACATATATTCCTCCGTACGTATACGGGAAAATAAAAAGGTTAGATTAAGATTTAGATTTATTTAGTCAAAAAACACAAAAAAACTGTATGTGACGTAGGGGTGAGAAGGAAATAGGTTGCCGTCTAAATATATGTAAATATTTCTCTCCAAACAGTTGCCTGTATACCTTAATTCCAGTACTTTACAAAATTAGATCTTCAAATTATTTCATTTACTACTTTTTCAAAATATTAGTAGTTTTGCGTAATTTTGAGTTAGCTTATACTGTTTGCATTCTTCTGATGATGTGAATAGGATAGAAAGTGCTATATAATAATATTTCGTAACTAATATTAACCACTAAATACGAGGAAGTTTGTACTGTTGTCGTTCCACTTCTTCAATAACGCATCTAATATACTGTGGTGAATCCATTTTCTAACATCCTAATATTTGATTATTAGAAAATAGAAAAAAGCTGCAGCCTCTGCAGTCACCGGTAAATAAGAATGCTGGAAACGACACAAGTTTATGAATATGAAAGTATAGGAATGTTCTCGGAATATTCTTGGAACCTCATTTTCACACCTCATATAATGACATCAAATATCTGGCCGCCAGTAACCGCAAATACCACAAGAGAACGCTTGTTACTAAGCACATAGAAATCAAACCCAAACAGTTATAACTTCTGCCTTTTTCCTGCGATGAACCAATTGGATTTTGTAGCCTTTGTTTGATATTGAGACATTCAAACCCGTACAGTGCCAACATTTTGCGTCCCAGATATATCCTGAATATACACCACGAAAACTTTTAAATTAGTTTCCTAACAAGTTAGAGGGCTCGTGAAAATAAAATTCTAAAAAAATAAAAATCAACGCGCTACAGGCTTTGTTTTTATCGATGTCACCTCAGCGGGGTTGCGCCGGCGGCGGCGGCGGCGGCTGAGGCAGGGAAACGAGTAAACTTCCTCCGCCTCGCGTCCACATTAACGAGCTTCGCGAGAGACGAGACAGACGGGAGGGGGGGATGTCGCGTCCTCGCGCCCAGATATAATCGCTGAAGGTGACACCGTGCAGTGGGCGGTCATGCCCTGTTTACAAGTCACTCGCTTCGCTCCGCCGCGCTAATTAATTCTGTATTGTCTCGGGGAATGAAAGGACTTTTTGACTTGAGTCGAGAGTTATTGGTGTTGCGGTGACATTTTAACTGGCGAAACGGAATAATATAGTTCCCTACCTTTGGGTGGCAGTTTTCGCATGTTTATATCGTTTTATTTCATAGTTATTAGAAATGGGAAGAACTTGTCGGTGCTCCATGAAGTGTCATGCTTATTGCTGCTGCGGACATCTGCAACCGACCTAATCTCTCGTTTTACAGTTTTTTTTCGTATTTGATGACGCATTCGTCTTAGTTTCCTGTCAAACATGCCTCTTCTGCACTTTATGTGAATCAAGAATCATTCCTTTGAATTGTCGATCTCGTGGACGCAACATAATTGTTACGTAAGTTAGCGACCGTCACCTTTGTGCTTACACATCCGGTTTCATTAGATTTTGAATTATTGCTGTTTCAACTTTTCTGTTATTCTTTAATATCTGATGCATCCAATACAAATATTGTCAATTTTGTCTACATACGCCAGACATGTTTTGCTAAAACAACTTTCTAAAATACCGCACATTATGTATTTTCTCATACTATTTATATATTCTTTCTAAACACATAGCATACAATATTTGTAGAAGATTTGCTTCCTAGAAAGTTGTACAAGCAATTAAAAATCAATAAAATATGACTTTAAAATTAAACAGTATATTTTGATTTGGGAGACCAGCCAACATATACTCGGAAATGTATTCTGACAGAAAATATCAGAACAATAGTGACGACAATAGACAGTAGTGACGACATTAGTGACGAACAATAGTGACGACAATAGTGACAATAGACAAACGATTTCAACAAACGAGCGCACAGCTCTCTCTCTCTCTCTCTCTCTCTCTCTCTCTCTCTCTCTCTATATATATATATATATATATATATATATATATATATATATATATATATATATTCTAACGCTAGCTACTGTAAACACAAATATCAAATTGCACACAAATATACAACACGAAATAAAATTGTTGTACACACCCTTTAAAAATTGAAATCGTTCGCTCAGTCTGATTCCAGAATTACTGCCTAATTCACTACTATTTTTCCAACAAAATACCTATACACATTAACTATTGCTTGGCCGGCACCGTTTAAACAACAAAATATTAACTTCCTTGGCTGACAAGTGCAACAAATTATACCTCTATTTCTACATAGAATCTTAGATTTTTACACAGAACACATTATTGAATGACCTATTAAATACAATTATTTAGTTAGTGACAATATTACACAAATGAGGAACAAATAATAACACAGCTTTTCTCGTAGCATTTTAACACTAGAATGAACTGTATTACCGGCGTACAAGGTTCTTTCAATTGCTTTGCCGTTATCTAGATATTACGTGAATATGCAAATTTACAATTTCCGGCCTTTCTTCTCCGGCACTATCGTTCAAGTCTCTACCGGCTCTCAATCCCTTTACAACATTTTTGTTACCTTTGTCGGGCGCACAATGCACAGCTTGCAAACCATTGGTCGTGTGACCTGGCTCCAATTTCATTTGCGTCGTCGCCTCGCTCCCTCGCAGACCAGCCGTCCTCGATGTCGCTCGAAACGCCGTCTTGTCTCTACTGCCACCAGATCCACTTCCAATCTTCTTTCGTCTTGCCTTTTGGCCACGTCCGGCACCATAATCCTCGCCTCTTATTCTTTCTTCGCCACTCTTCCTATGCGGCACGCCGACACGTATTTCAAAGTTCTTACTCGTGTTTGCTAACGACGTATCGGTTTTCTGGCGTTTTTTACAACACTTCTTACTAGTTTCGCTAACGGCACAATTCTACTGACGCCTCGCAACACCTCATACTTCTTGCCTTCCGCCTCGTGCTAACTACTCCACTACTTTCTACAGTCTTAATGAAATTCTACTTCGCCTAGTTAATTACAGTTCAAAAGGCTGAATCCTCCGCCATCCTACTATTATTTCGTATGAACAATTACTTCATCGTACTTTCTATAAAATGGCATCTCACAATCCTCACTCCCTAGACACGTCCGAACTCTTCGACGTCTCTCATCAAAAGGTTGCTCTCTCTAATTACTACCGCTCTGGCTGACCGCACTGGACCTCTCACCTCGGCGTCTCGTACAGAAAGAAGAACGATCAGTCAGCTGCTCCACAATTTAATAGGTAGCGTGACGTCACAACGAACCCATCCGCGTTTTCCGTGATCTAGAAGTTCGCCGCCGTCATGCTGCAGGCAGCAACCAACAGATAACGCAGTTTCGAGAGTAATTTATTCGGCTCGCCTGTGCTCCTGTGATTGGTTGATTGTCTGGATTCGCCAACGCTGTGTGAGTGTTGTGGGATTTTTGAGCTTGTCTCAAACGCCACAAAAAGTATATATATTGTGACATACCTGGTGGTGCCGGGTATTTTCACTGCAATATAACACTAAAGGAGGGTATCTTTCACGTGAATGGGTCCCTGGATAAGTTGGTGTAATATTGGAGAGGCTAATCAAAACATAAATACAATCACAAACAAGATATATTTGTAAACCAAATTTGCTATTTACATCATCTAACAATGTTTGTCTACTCCGCCTTGGTACCAAGATTAAGAGTAATATACAATCGTCATACCTTCGGGGCCCCGATCGACTACCTCTGATATTTGTAGAACCACTCGTGCCGACAGGGTCGTCGACCTCTGCTGCTGCTGCGGGCCGTCGGAGGCGAATGGCGTGGCCGTCGTCCACGGCCGATGTTCCGATAATTCTTCCCCGACCAGGATCTTGATACCACGGCGGCGCACTTCCCTCGAATCACCGTCCGTCAGTGGGTTTAATTACTCAACCCGCGCCGATCACGTGCACCGAACTCAGTTCCGTACCACACAATTACCATGACAATTCCACTACACCAACTATTAGGAGCGTGATCAATTATTCTACCGACACTAATCTTTTACTTTGCTGATATTTTCAATGTCCTGTTTACATTCATGCTACACTACAGTTTCTGATATTTCCACAGTTACATCGCGTGTCGTCTGCGTCCTTGCATTACTCGCGAGCTTTCGTCGCACGTCCGCACTCGTCGCCGCTCTGCTAACGTCTTTTTCGCGATTCTCCTAACGAACTTTTTCCTGACCGGGAGCACGCCGGCCACGTCCTTCATCGACGGGCGGCACGGCTCGACTGTCCTAACGGCTGCTTACACGTGCTCGCCGCTCCGCTTCTAACCGAAATTCTCACGCTGCTCGCGGTGGTGGCACCGGTGGCGGTGGCAACCGTCGCTGGCTGCCCGCTGCTCGCAGCGCCCGGCGCACGCACCGCGCAGTCCAAAATAGCTATTGATTTCTTACACTAATGATTTAATTAGTGTAATGAAACACATATTATGGGTTTATATATATATATATATATATATATATATATATATATATATATAAAGTACATACGTAAAGTACATACGAGTAAGTAAAAACGAATGTAATATAAATATGAAAGACGTGAGACATTAAAAAATACATTTGTGTATTTTTTTGGAAAATCATATATACACACCTAATTTACATTTATATCTTATTATTAAGTCTTTTTAACAAAAATCGTATAAAAATCTTCAAGAAAAAATTTGAGGCATTTTTGCGAAAATCATTTGTGTAACATTTATTTAATATTGCCAATTTTCCCCTCTAAAGCACGGAAAAACTAAATTTAAAAAAAATTAATTTAATTTATTAAAGATTAATTTATTAGAGAACTTTTGAGAAAATGTTGAAAATGCCTTAAATGCTTTATGTAAAGTTTTCCCATTTTTTCAAAATCACAGGGTTTTCATTCAGGTAATAATTGATTGATTTATTGTTAGGGATTTATTACACATAAACTGCTAAGATCATTAGTCCCGTAAGTGTTGTGTATGTTTTTCCCCAGGATGTGGCGATGGGCTTCCCCCACTGGATGGCAAGATCCGGTGCCGACTGATAAGCTTGACCGGCCGCGAGAGTTCTCCGCCAGACTGTGACTGAATTCCGCCTAGCTGACAAGGTAGTGTCAAAAATCCTGCCACAGTCGGGAATCGAACCTCGGACGTCTAGGTCAGAGACACGGCATTGATATCAATTGAGTCATCTCCCTTGGTGTCAGAGAGTTAAGATTGAATGGGGAATATTCATTTTGCAAACATGTTTCGCGATGTGCTAATATGGTTTACAGACAGACGGAGGTTGGCCGGATGGGTAGACAGACGGACATACGGAGGGTGGATGGATAAACATACGGTCGGACGGACAGGCAGACGGATTACATATTGAAAACAGAATCGCCGTGTCCCGCACGATTACATAACTTTCTCTTCATAGGAATTAACTTCGTAAGGGCAAGTAAGTATATACACTTTTTCGGTATCAGGGGACTCCAAAAGATATATTTTCGTTAAAATATTGTAATGGATTTCCCGCAGTATTTCAAAACTTTCTTTATACTACGTATAATACTCCACGTTGGTAACAGTGAATGCATAACATATACTTCCTCTAATAAAAACGCAAAACAATTTGGTGGCCCAGGCAGTGCCGTGGTGGCGATATTGCCCAGGCGCGGCCAGAGGCGCCCGAGCGGCGCGGTCCATCGTTTATTCGAGGATCCCGCAGCAGACAAATGGATGAAGCGCCGTTACATATTGCCGCAATCTTGGCCTGCGCGAGCGGTGCAGGGCGGAGCGAGGCCGGGTGGTGACTGGCGCGGTCGGCTACAAGAGAGACAGGAAGTGGGATTGGGCGTTAGTTCTTTCTACTGAAGACATCGTCGTCATCCTTGTTTGCCATCACTACTACTGACACTCCCGTCGTTCTGCTAATAGCATTGCTTGAGCTGCGCCCGCTGGTTGATATGTGAAATAAGAACTTGTACGTTTTGGAGTCTCCGTTTCAAGCACGCGGAATAAAGGAAAGCTCGATTTTCTTCTAAAATTTGCCTTGTATCGCAACTGTCGCAATCATCAGGCAGAGAATTTTCTCTCCGGCTACTACTTACACAGAAAGTTATGATATGCTGCGAGAATAAACGGCGAATTTTTGACACAAAAACTAATTGCCGAGCCCTGGTAACGAATAAGTGGATAAATGCAGTTGATAAATATAGAAAAAATACTCTAGCAGGTGGTGTAGCCAGAATTTTTTTTTGGATCCTCGATATCGAAAAATCGACTAGCGTAAAACGTCATCCCGTCTATATGTCCGTTCACCTATCTGTCTGTGAACAATGCTAGCGGCTTTACAGTTCAAACAATTTTCTCAGAAATTTATATTTCTCTATCAATCTGGCTGACATCGCGTCCCCTTTAATTGGAAAACGATATATTAATTTTGTGAAGTACTTGACATGAAGCTCCTGAGACATTTTTAAATTTTAAAATTCCAATTTTTTTGAATATATTTTCTTGTCAATACCGTGATAAATGCTTATGGGAATGGCGCAGGTATGATTTTCGTTGATTTTTTTTATTGCAAAAATTCAATTTTTGTGGTATCTTCCCACAATTAAAATACCAACTGAATATTGAGATTTGTATCTCTTTCCAGAACTTTCAAACGCCAGTGTAACCTCAGTAAGTATTGAAACATTAGTATGCAATCGCTTTTTATTTATAATGACCTTAGGAATTCAGAAATACTACATTAGAAATACTATTAGTAATTGTGGAAAACGTCAGAATCACAAGGAAAATTTAGTGAAATTTTAAAATATAAAGGCTCTGTTACTATTTACTTGAGATGAGAAATTTATGATAAAAATGTGTAGAGAATGTTATGACCTTCAAAGTTGTATATACTTATTTTTGCACTAAGATCAACTATTAAAAAGTTATTAAGCAGAAAACAAAATATGTCCGAACCTTTTTGGTTTTGGTTTTTTGGCTACCAAAACTTTTCCGAAATAATTCGAGGGGAAAAACTTAGGATTTTCTTAAAATATTGAAAAATGAAATATAAAAAGTTGAAAAATGAAATTTTTTATCTCAACTTTTGCAAGGTGCCCTTTTGTCTCCCTATTGATCGCATTATTTAGACAAGAGAGAAGGACCAATAACAGAAAGCATAATTCCAAAAACAGGTGCAAAGTCAAACAGAGATATGATCATTATGATACATGAACATCTAATAACGACTTTCAATGTTAGGTCACTAAGAACACAAGAAAAACAGGTGGAACTCAATCAGGCTTTAGAAATATACATTGGCATTGTGTGAAATCAGAAAGTTTAGAGAAGCAATTGTACACAAAGAAAACAATATTTTAAGCTACATGAGCCACACAAAAGAAGAGAAGGGTGTTGGCAGTCTAATGAAAAAGAAGAGAAACTATACTACAAATCATAGGTGTATGAGAGAAAATAGCTGTTTTAAAACTGTCTAGAAAAAAAGTACAGATCGCCGTAATTCAGGTATACTCACCAACAGAAAGCAGTTCCGAAGACGAATTATAAGACTTTTATAATGACTTAGAACGAACAATAAATAAACATCAAGCAAGTGTTACATTAGTGATTGGAGATTTCAACAGCCAAATCGGCACTAGGAGAGGGCATTGGGTAAATGCCTTAGGCACATATGAACACGAAAAAGGATATGGAAGGAGAAAAATACTACTTAGTTTTGCTGAAGGATAACTCTTCAAAATAATAAATATATTTTTAAGAATAATAAGAATAATGTGAAACAATTACAGTTAGAGCTCTCCGGACGATAAGACAAAACGAAATAGACTTTATGCTAATCAATAAATTAGATCTCGTTATGGATATAATAGGAATCATGAAATTCAACTCCTACCATTGAATATTAAGAACAAAACGATGAATAAAGCAAAAACGGAAGCAAAGAAAACAAAAAAAAACATATTTTGAAAGCTTTAAATCTGGATTACTATCTATCTAAATCTGAATTAAAAAACCGGGTAACAGAATTGCTATTACATGAAACCAAAATACATACTATTCAAAAAGAATACTAGGAAGTGAAAAAAATATGGATGCAGGAAGGAAAGCAATAGGTTCTGAAATGTATGAAAACAGTAGAAACCCTGGATTAACAATAACAGTTTGTTGAGCTTTCAGCTTTACAAAAGTGCCATAATCCAAATCGTACAGTAAACCATGAACGGGGTAGACCACTTGCCAGAAGAGAAAAGTTCGCAGCCGTTTGCATTTTTACCAGAAGATGAAAAAGTTTGGAGCCTAGTCACTAGCAATACCAATAGAATAAAGCAGAGCACTTGCGTATCTGCGTAACAGAATCCACAACAATAACTTTAACGCGCTCAAGAACATTTTTTTTTTATTTTTTATTTTTTTTATTTTCAATTCTGCTAATTTAAAATCTGTTCACTTGGAACAATTAGTAAATGGTATACATGATATAAGTTGCTATGAAGAGAATCTAAAGGGTAAGTCTAGAATATGTTCACGCTTTAGCCTATACACATATTCACTATTGTCCAACATGTTCACTGAGTGTTGATTCGGGTGGCTTTCCAGTCTCATCTGATGCCTCTTGCTTCTCTCCGAGATAGTCTCTGACATTGTTGAGATGTTCAAATCTTTGTACAAATTATTGTTGGTAACGAACCATGGGGCGTTGCATATAAATCTCAGTGTTTTTGTTTCGAATCTCCTCAGGATCTCCAGGTTTGACTTGCTGGCAGTTCCCCAGAGTTCGATTCCATAAGTCCATTTTGGCTTGATTATTGTCTTGTACACTAAAATTTTGTTGTATAAGGAGAGCTTAGACCTTCGGTTAAGTAGCCATGATAATTTGCTTAATTTCAGTTGTGATTCTTTCCTCTTTTTCAAGATGTGAGGTTTCTAGGTTAGGTGACTGTCTAGATGTAAGCCAAGATACCTCACAACAGTTGTTACTGAGAGTTCTGATGAGTTTAATTTCACTTTGGGACACTGTTCTTTTCGAAGTGAGAAGGTAATCTGTTGTGATTTTGCTGTGTTTATATTTACTCTCTATTGATTCGTCCATTCTTCTATCTTGTCCAGATGCGCTTGGAGGTGTTGCGATGCTCGAGTTGAGTCCTCATCGACAGCTAAAATAGCTGTGTCATCAGCAAATGTAGCCATCATTGTGTGTTCTGTTGTTGGTAAGTCAGAAGTATAGATTACGTGCAGATTGGTCCTAGGATACTTCCTTGAGGGACACCTGCTGTCTGTGGCTTAAATCCAGAGAAAACGTCTTGGTATTTAATTTGAAAAAAGCGGATGGATAGATACGTTTTAAAAAAATGAATAGAGTGAGTGCGGGAGTAATTGTTTGATTTTGAATAGCAGGCCTGCATGCCAGACCCTATCAAATGCTTGCTGTACGTCCAAGAAAGCAGCTGAGCAATATTTCTTTTCTTCTAGACTTTGAGATATCTTGTTTACTATTCGGTGTGTCTGATCTATAGTTGAGTGACCTTCACGAAACCCATATTGAAAGTCTGGTATTATATTATTGGTTATTGGTTTGAGCCGTTGTAAAAGTAGTTTTTCAAATACCTTGGATAAAACTGGGAGAAGACTTATTGGTCTGTATGATGCAACGTCTGTAGCAGGTTTTCCAGGTTTCGCTATGGCTATCACTTGTGCATACTTCCAGAGAGTCGGATAGTGGCTCTCGCTTATAATGGCATTAAAGATGGATGTGACGAATGATAGCGCTTCCTCGGGTAATTCTTGTAGTATTGTACCAGTTATGAGATCATGTCCTGGGCTTTTAGTAGGATTTATGTGCTTTTTAATGGTTTCTTCTATTTCGCATAAATTGAACGCCTTGATGGGTGCCGACTGTTGGAGAGGAGCCTGTAAACTTTCTATTACCTCATTTTCCGTAATACTTCGTTTTGCTATTGGTCTGAATACTGTGGAAAAGTGTATTGCAAGACATTCGGCCTTTTCTTCAGGACTTCGTGCCCAAGTGCCATCTTGTCTTCTAATAGGCGAGATGTGTTGTTGTGGCTGATTGGTTTTTTTTTGTTGCTTTCCACAGTGAGTAATTGGTTATAGCTGTTGGTGTCAAGGAGTTTACGTAATTGGAAAATTTGGTGTTTTGGTACTCCTTTAGTTCTCTTTTTAGTTGCTGGGCTGATGCGTTAAGTTTCTTTTTGTCTTCAGGCTGTCTGGTGTACATATAGATTCTACGAAGTCGGCGTTTTTCAGTTATTTTTTGTCTAATTTCTTTGGGATACGGTAAGTTCTTGATTATTTCAGATTTTGGTGTTGCTCTCCAGGCAGCGTTTCGTATAACCTCTGTTAGATGTAAAACTGCAGTATCTATATCATTACTTGATTTTAGAGGCATATTTACGCTTAACGAGTTGTTAACGTATATTCTAAATTTTTCCCAGTTAGTAAACTTACTACAAAGTTTAGGTGGTGATCTGCGCTCAATAACGGATGAACAGATGGTCATCTCTACTGGCGTATGATCGGAGCTAAGGCCGTAGTTGGTTTTAATCTTGATTGTTGCAGGTATTATTCCTTTTGCTAAGAAAAGGTCTAGAAGATCAGGCGTTTTGTTCATATCAGTGGGCCAGTATGAAGGTTCTCCTGTTGATAGTGTCATAACATTCAGTTTGTTTATTGCCTTAAGTAGATTCTTCCCCCTTAGGGTATTGAGACGTGAGCCCCATTATTGATGTTTGGCGTTGTAGTCTCCGCCGGCTATGAATCTCCGTCCAAGCGTTTTTAGAAACGTAGTAAATTGATCTTCCGTTATTTGGTGTTTCGGAGGACAATAACCTGCTGTTAGGGTTAGTGGTCTTCCGTTTTCTGTAATCATTACAGAGGTGGCCTGAATTTCTTCTGTTTTGTATTCGGTAAGCTCATGATGTTTGATCGTTTTACGAATGATAACGGCCGTTCCGCCGTGCGCAGTTCCGTCCGGATGTTCAGTAGTGTAGATTTCATATCCCGGAATTTGAAGATAGCTTTTATCTGTGAAGTGTGTTTCAGATATAAGCATGATATCTATGGCTTGTTCGGTGAGAATTGCTATTACCTCTCGGCGATGCTGGAGTATACCATTAGCGTTCCAGAGTAGGAGTTTTATTTTTCCCGCCACTTAACGCATTTTGGATATCAGTGTAGTGATTAAATTAAGAAGGGTATTAATTTGCACGGATTGCTGTTTCAAAATGTTTTCGAATCTCTGAAAGGCTTTATCAAGGATTTGACTGAGGTCTTCTTGGTCGTTTGTAGTTCCATGATTAGAGTAATTTCTTATATTCCATACTGGTTTAGGATTTGGATAATAGGTTGAATTATCATGAGGTTGCTCGTGTTTCCTTACGGATTGTGGGTTGGGATTGGAAGTGCTATTTTGGAGGGAGTGAATGGGTAATGGAGGGAAATCTGAGGCGTTTGGTACTATTTGCTTCTCTTTAGGATTTAAAATAGGATTTTGGAATGTGGATTTTCTATATTGAATTCTGCTTTTCATATATTTCTGGTATTCTGGGCATCCTTTGTAGTTGGCAGGGTGATTATCAGAACATAAAGCGCATATGGCTGGTTCTATTCTATCCTTCTTGCAGTCTTCAGTGAAGTAATCTTCACCACATTTTACGCATTTAGGGTTTTCTCTGCAGTAAGACCTTGTGTACTCTTGACATCTGTGACACTGTACGGCTGTTTTCTTTTTTGTAGGGAGGTTCAAATTTTATGATGGCATTGACGAGTTTCTCTATTTTGTAGATGTCTTTATTATTTGGGCTTGGTTCAAGATCTACGAAGAAAAGTGAGAGTGGGCGTTTAGTTAGTCTATGCCGCACGTTATGTAAGTTACGAACTGTATGTCCGAGGGTTTTTAATTCTCTTACAATTTCGTCTTTATCAATTGTGGGATGTAGGTATCGGAGTACAACTCTAAAAGCTCTGTCTTGTTTGAGTTGATACGTATGATATGCTGCCTTTTTTTCGTCGAGGAGCTTTATTAGCAATCGGAACGCGTCCACTGTGCGTGGCATTAGTTTTATTTCGTTATTGTACATTTTTTATGTAAAGTCTTCTTGTTTTACTTTTTGCTTTAGGATTTCAATCAATTTTGGTACATTTGTAATGCCTGGTATAAATATGGGTGGGATAGAAAAATGTTATTCTTTCCCCGCCGCTTCATTTTGAAATTGATTTTCGTTCATTAGAGGGGTGAACTTATTTTGTAGAGGAATCACTGTTTCTTTTAATGTCGGTAGGTTAGTATTTAATTGATTACCATCACTTCGACGTCTACGTTTACGTATGTTTAGTTGCCATTCTTCATTACTTTCTTCTCCGTGGTTATAAGTTGTAGACATTTCAAGGTCACCTTTATCTTTTCCTTGTAGCCAGGACTGGTGCTGTGCTTGTGAAGAGTGCCATGAAGGCTGCTGCCCTGGCGTACTTACTACTAAGATGTTGTCGGGTGTTAATGATGCCGTGCAGCCGTTCTGCGATGGTTGAGACCAGGGGTGTGGCTGCATTTGTTGATGGGGTTGCCATTGAAGCTGTTGTTCTGGCGTAAGCTGCGGTGGATCGGTTGACTGCATTGCAACGGATGTTGTACCGTTGTAAGTTAGTATTGCTTCACGGATGCTCTGGCCGAGGCCAGCAGTTTCATTTTGTGTTTCACTAATTGTTAAATATTTATATTGCACTATATACGTTTACATACACTTCACTGTATAGTTATACTTGTATCCGGATAGAACTTAAAGTACACACAATAACCTAGGTGTTATCACAGCGAACACTTTATCACAAGGAGCGACTCCGGCGGAGGTCTTGCCCCGACGGGAGCTGAGCTCGAACTGCTCAAGAACATGCCAAATATAATTTGCATTTCCGCGCGCCAGGTCGCCGGTTATACACACCTCGCCGGGGTTGGCCAGACCCGCTCCAACGGCTTGGTAGAGCCAAAATTGTTTGTTGAACTGTAGACTTCAATGTATTGAGATGTCTCGAAATATCTCGTGAGCTGTTGTCCTAGCCCGCGCCCCGAAGCTTTCCCCGCCCCATCCCCCATAATATTAGCTATGCGCAGCAACCACCTGACGTGAAGATCTATAAAACTCGACAAAGGGCGATAGCGTCGCCATTCCAAAGCCACCCGCCCCCCAAGACACCCCCCCCTCGGGGACTGTCGCCCCCAAAAGCAAAGAACGCACTCGATCTTCATCAAACCGTGCCTCGCGCAGTTGACACCTGCGATGCTGTGAAAACTTGGATTATCTTTTGTCTCGCAATTGCCCTCCTACTAATGCTCTGGGGCTAGCTATAATGTCTTCACCCAGAGCGCCGGCTCCCAGCAGATGCCCCCCCCCCCCCCACCCGGTCACCCATCGGCAACAGGAGCTAAACAATGACAACCTTTTGGAACGATCAGATTATGTAGATCTTCAAAGTGGGAACTAGGCCGACCAATAGGCATCCACAGTACCATAATAAAAAATGAGTGATAAAATTGAGTAATAAATAGGGAGAGAAATTCAGGTGATATAGGACTGAATTTATACAAATGAACTTCAATTTAAAAAGACTTAACAAATAATAGTGTAGGTTTGTATAGTATCATGATTTTATTAATTATTGCTTAATGATTAGTCTTTTCTAAACAATTATTGGGGTTAAATTACAACGAACGCATGTTCAAAAATTTTGATTACGACTAACAGATATCAACTCATAACATCAGAAGTGGTTGCCCTGATGGTTACTCAGAAGCTATACCTAACTTTCAGGAGGCCAGCTCAAGGAATTGGGTGGGCTTAATAATAATAATAATAATAATAATAATAATAATAATAATAATAATAATAATAATAATAATAATCCCCTATCGTCGTTAAAATTATCATAATGACATATTAAATTGACAGAACACACTGAAACATCAATATAAGTATAGAATTTTGGGAAATAGCTTCAACTTTGGTTCAGATGAAACTACCGCAATCCAAACAAATACTTGACAGAATTGTATGTTCTTTGTATTTGGAACACGTGACGTTTCTCTACCGCAGCTGTGTAATGCCTCCTGGTGGGAAAACAAGGTTTTCCCGGTAAAACTATTTCCAAGTAATTCCCGCTCTGTTGGAGCCAATCAGATGCGCGCTCCCCCAATTAATATCCCCGACGAGTGCGGAGAGGCCTTTCGAAACTCTGTATCTCGAACACACATGCATATTCAGGACGCTTGCTTCTATATTCAACTTTATTTACTGCCGCCTTCGCTGTCGCCCCTGCCTGTCCTCGCTGTGACGCAGCTACGTGACACTCGCGTCGACCCAATTATCCGTCAGAGATTGCAGTGGGAGGCGGCGGTGATGGCAGCGCCTTTTGCGAGGACAGCAACAGAGTCGGCGGAGTTGGTGACGACGTTAGTAGGATGGGTAGTGAGACCGGCGGTGACAGCGGCGATGTTGAAAAAAAACATCGGTGTCATCTCGGAATGCAATGGGGTCGTGACGAGCTGTCACGGAGACTTGCAGAGTATGTAGCATATGTTATAATTTAGAGATGAATTCTGTTTTTGTTTCGGTAACGACAAGCGTCACAGCCATGTACAAGCTACATTAGAAGCACCAGTGTGAGCAGGTTGTTGACTCAAGACACGTTCAAACAACTTTGTCATGGTGTGGGGTGATGTTACTTACAATACTCAATTCCAGCTGCACAACGCTCATTAACGAATTATGGCCCGGCATGCGTTTGGGAGGAGACACCACTATAGTAGGTAGCCGGAACCTCAGTACTGCCGTTGTCGGATCTTCCTGCTAAGTCGTCTATGTTGAGATAAATCGGTGACGACGATAGAAAATATCATGAAGTGGGAGATGTTAAAATGAGTTTCAGGAGAAACGTAACAATTTCGAGCAAATCCAACTGTGTGAATCCATTTCATCCACTACAAATTTCATTTACATCAAACAGGGATTGAACATCGGCCGCTGGTGCCCAACAAACTAAGGATTGTAGGAATGGCGATAACAAACTAAGGATTTATGGAATGACGATAATGTACCTTCAAAATTTCAGAAAACTAATCGGTGTAACTATGTTATTAGTGAGCCACCATTGGGGGAGATTCGTCTCGGCCGACACGCCGTCACCGGTTGCGAAACGGTGAGCTCAACTTCCCCGGGAACGTTGCGAACGGGAGGGATGCACAAGCGTTCAGGTCTTGTTGAGTAGTCGGTTGGTGATGTCTCTCTCCAAATTTACTCTCAATCAGAAACTGCTTGTGACAGGGACTGACAGAAACGTTTGCGACTGACACATACGTGCTGAAGCCGAGTCGGCAAATCAAAGAGGTCAATCAGTGAAGCAGGCGCCTCCACACGGCAGTGGATCGCAGCAGGTTGGGGGAGGCCAGCTGACTTGACCAGGACATATGGCTGGACGGCCGTGACAATGGGGTGGGGAGCCTTGGACTCGTGCAGGAGGCTCTGTACTTGTATTAGTTACTCTAATTTTTCGAAGGAACGTGTACGAGCTCTGAATATTTGATGTATTACTAAACTTATTGGGAATAAAATAGTTATAAAAAGTTCAAAAGATTTTTTAATAGTAAGAACATATCAATACGTAAAATGCAAATCTCAAGAGAATGTCGGCAGAAATGTATTAGAGCGTTCTTGGTAATCAGACCTCTACATCAGAATATGATTAAAAAGCGACAGGAAAAGTGAAGGAATCAATGTGTACTAGTGAACACAAAACAGTGTGTAAGAGCCACTTCATGTGTAAGAACCATGTCTTAACTGAAGAGACATTCCGTGACATTCAAACGCGACTAGAACATTCTCATCGCAAACCCTTGCAAAGTCTTATTCAACAGACAGGTATTCGAAAGAGGTAGGTTAAAAGGAAGGACAAAAATTACGAAGATAAAAACGTACAAAGGGACGTTGTTGCAAACATTTCTGTCTGTCGATACACCAGCAAGGGCGCTCTTTGCAAATTGGATTTCGAAAAGTGTGCATGATGGTAATCTTGACCTATCTATTACTTTTTTTGACGAAGCTTGGTTTTATATCAATGTTTACGTTAATAGGAAAAATATTGGGCATAGGAGTACAGAAAACCAACACATCGTTCACGAAGGTCCGCTACTCGACATAAAAGTCTCTGAATGGTGCGCAATCGGTGATAAGAGAATAATTAGTTCTTTATTTTTCGCATAAACAATAAGCTCCAACAGTTTTGTCCATCATATCCTGGGGCCTTTATTCCAAATGTATACAAAAGAAGAGTCTAATTACAATTATTTTCAACAAGACTCCGCCACCGCACACACTTCTTCTGTTTTGTTAAGAGTTTTAAATCATATTTATGGAGACAGAATTATCACACGTGGTTTGTGGTTTACATTCTCCTGATGTTACTCAGTGCGATTTTTCTACGGGGAAAGAAATCGCGTGTATGAGACAAATTCCCACAAGGACGAATAGTTAAGAATATACAGGAACCTTTTACTGTAATACCACAAGACATCTTTTATTGAGGGAACTAAAACTTGTTTAGATGTCAAGAACGCTTCAGAACCGACGATGAGCAATTCTAGCATCTGCTCTAAAGTGAGTAAGATTTAAACTTTCAAGCGAAAAGGCACCTTCCCTAATCGGCGATTCCACCGACAGCCCTGTCTCGGTGTCTACAGCCTCATTCCTCGAGACGATATCCTGTGCGACCAGCACATTTTGAAAAGCTCTCACTGTAGATTAACTTGTAAGCAATTATTCTAAATTAATAAAAATTTAATAAAAGTGTGTATTCAAACATTAATTACATGATATTACGGGTAGCGTCCGCGTCAAGTATGTTCTCCTCCCGCGCTCATGGTTTTGGTTTTGATTTCCAGTGGACACGAGTTTTTGTATTACTTATTCATTGAAACAGTTGCCGCCAATAAAATTCATACAAAACAAAAAAAACTAGCTTTCAAATGACGATCGCATTCCAACACTTTGGAACAAGCACTATTATTTGGACACGTTTTACATTAGTTCATTTTTGGATCTAGTGGTTTTTGCTGATACTAGATGCGATAACGAAATAAAAACACAATCAATAACACGAGATATTCATAAAATGAAGATGCATCTAGTAGTTTCAAACGAAAGCATAAAATTGGTATATCCCTCGGAGTCCAATTCAGGCGAGTATACGCTTGTGGCTCTATCTGCGATCGAAGCGCTGCGGAAACTCCATAAGGACCAGTTTCGAAACATAAGAACGCGCGGCTAGTATTATACTCAGATTAAGAGCTTTAAAGCGTAACATCTGTGCACTGCCTGGCTTGCAAAGAGACGCCAAAGGCGTTCGACGGGTACTTTGGTTTCAAAATGATTTCATATACATCGATATTGCAACAAAATCTCAATTAAATGTTGGACATTAAATGGAAATTGTATATTGCTAATATAATGCAAGAATTGGTTCAATTATCTGGGAGTTGCACTAATTGCATTCTAAGCACAATCCACCACTAGGTGAACCTCTATCGTAGCGACGGAATTCGAGCATCTGATCGCCACCGACCATGGGTTGTCCTGTTCTCATTGTGCTGCCCTTTCTAGAAGTGTCTTTAACTTGTGGATATTCGATAATGAGCAGACTCTTCTACTGATCTTCGACTGATATATTGGAAATTACTGTTGGATATACCCTCTCCTGCTTCAAAACCAACAGGAACTACGTCCTCCAGGATAACATGAGAGTCAACTTGTTTTAACTCTCTTCAATGCTGGATGTCCCGCAAATGTGGATGTTCATTCCATTTCTAAAACGACCAATGAAAAACTAAAACATGTCAGAGCATAAACAACTTGAAATTACATACGTTTATGGGAATCTTGGCCTTATTTCGGGCACGTCAATAGCAATGGTCGTTAGTACTGTAAGTGTAGAACATGTACTTATGGTGAGGTTGCGGTGATCTTTCCCACCTGGGTGGTGAGATCCGTAGCTGCTCTTCACTTACTGCGCTCGGCTTGCGAAATTTTCAAGGTATTCCCACCAGCGGGGGACTACCTTGTTAGGACCCGCAATCAGGAATCTTCCTCCAGCAGGGCTCCCCACAGTAATTAACTAGGAGGACACTAGGAGGACAAAAATCTTGACTGTAATCTGGAGGAGACAGAAAAGTGAAATTGGGCTCAGACACTTAGAACAACCATGAAAATGAAGTGAAGCACTTATATGATAATAATGACCATTCTGCAACAAATTTGAATGATAAAATGATCATTATAGATTACTTTTTGTAACAGTTAACTGTAAACTGCAGTTACTTTTTGAGGAAACAGAATGAAATGATAATACTAAATAAACATTTTTCAGCAACAGCTTAAACTTTAACCATACGCAATGGAATTCCCTCGAGTAGGCGCACGCAGCACGTCTATAATACTCTGACATTTAATTTGAGCCAAAGTTTTAGTTATAATAACAGCCAAAATACCAGGATAACATTTTTGTTTTCCAGGATTTTGTAAAGAGAGTAGAGAGTGCATTGTTTTCTCAGCAACTAGTTTTATCTGTTAGAAGTATGTGTTACGAGTTATTTTCCATGTCCAATATCAAACCTAGTGCTTCCTCAGAATAATAGCATTCTGTGTACGCTACATTGAAATGCGCTGCGCGCTACATTCGAACCAGTGTTCTAAAACTACTAATTGACGCCTGCTCTATGATATCGGCAATTTTCCTTTGGCCACTTGGTCGGAAACCCAGAACGCCATTTGACAGCCCGGAGGAAGTTTTTTGCGAAATCGTGTCGCTGATATTTCAATTCTTATATTTTTCTATGCTTTCCAGAAAGAGCCACCCCTTACACTTTCCTCGCCTCGTAGTGGGGGATTTCCGATACACAGAACTCTTCACTAAGGCAAGCAGAAAAATACTCGACAGCTTAATTTTTATTTGATGATATTTTTTCCAACGCGAGATTGAAAGAGAATGTCCTGATTTTTGTGTGAATTTCCTCTTCAGTTGACTTAAGACTTCAAGTCCCAATCGTGGTATGATCTATTCAATTTATTTTATTTTTTATTCTCCTGTCATTCTGAATGCCCACTTCCCTTCGCAGGAACTCGAACACGTCTCTTCGGTTGATAACGTCGCGCAAGAGTGCAGTTCCTAAAAGAGAGCTTTCCTCGCAAATTTACGGATAGTTGCATCTCTGCTCAGTTCTAGCGCAGAGAGAAAATATGTAGTAGTGAGACAGTACAATTTTCTAGGAAAAAAAGATTGAGCCTTCTTGTGGTGTTATACAAACTTAGTATCGTAAAAAATTTGTTCAAAGGAACTATAGTGTTAAAATAATTGTTTTCATTAGTACAATTTTGGAAAATACCTTGAATTTCTGTTTCCAGAGAGAGACATATCTGCGTCAGAGTTTATCATGTCAACGAACTCACATTTCACCTTGCGGAGGACAGTAAAGAAACGTATTCACAATCTTACAGAATCGCAAAAGAAGATAGCATAGGAGGGGGCGCGCTAACAGAGGCTTACATCCCGACGTTGCCACACTATGCGCATTACTATCAGTGTGTTCTCAAACACATTTCGTAAGCTCTGGTTTATGTACTTCGAAGCAATATCGATTTTAGACAGTTCCAAGAAAGTTTATTTTCGAAATTTTGTCCAATTAGCGGCGTGAAATTGATCCGTTCTAAGGTCATTAATTCTAAGCTAATTAACATGTTTGTTAATTTTTTTGATATTCGGATTTTCATTAGTTGGTTCATTTTTTCATATAAATCTTTGCACATACTGATTAGGTCTTCAATTCCATCTGTATATTCTTTTACAATTTGTGTTATATTTTGATTGCCAGGAGTTCTGTCCACAATACTACTAAATTGATTTATATTAATAGGGTAACTTTTCCCAATCTTAGTTAAATTTATTTATTTTTAAATTTCTTCCAACACTTGTTCTTTTGTCCTGTTGTCAATGTGTTTTGGTCCCTTTTTCTTTTAGTCGTGTTTTATTTCGTTTCATTCATCATTTAATGAGTTGCTACCAGTTTTATATACATTCTGTTTTTCATCTTCAGAGTTATTAACATCAGGTAGTTCCAGGCTGGAGGATTCTGTCATTGAGTGCCCCCTTTTGATTCATTTGGTGTTTCCTTTTGTGTCTACTTCCTCCGTTTATAGTACTCTTTGAATTTTGACAGTAATTTCTTATTCTTCTGTCTTTTTTGTTCCTAGTGTTGTTTGTAGTTGACCTGTATTATATTCCTGTTCTGTATTGTTGTTTTCCTTGTCCATAACCTCAGAAGTAGTTTCATTATTTTGGATGGTTACATTATTTGGGCAGTTCTTAGCAACATTGCCTAGATTATTACATTCAAAGCACTTTAAGGAACTCTCACTGGAAATATATATTCAGTAGTTTGTTCCTTCATAACTGATCTGTATAGATTCGTCTCTTCTTCTGGCGTTATGTATAACACAAAACTTAGAACATGAGAAAACCTGGGATCATTCATTCCAGTTTTCATGAACCATCTAGGATGCTTCTTCCTGTCTTTACATGTACCTCATTGAATTTATCTTCTATTAGTGAGTGGGAGATGATTGGACACACATTGGACAAGATTATTCTTTTGTTTCTTGTAATTACAGTAGTGGTTTAATAACTTGTTTTGTGATTTTCTCTATTATTTCCTTCTTATTGTTTATAAGGTGATCCTCTGTTTGTTTGGAGGCAAGATAAATATAAATACGTACATTGGAAACACAAGAGATAAATCTTATTGTGGACGGTTTGGTTATGTTCGACATGACTAACAAGTATTCTCTTATTTCTGCTCCTTCTTTAGCTTTTATAATTATGGTCTGATCTTCCTTCGGGAACATCATGTTAGAAGTCACGTTGGCATAGCTTTTTACTTGAGAATTACTGTTAGATTGAATTGCCATAATTGATTGTTCGTATCTTTTGATTTGTTGGTTCGGTAGTAGTTGTATTACATCTTCTATCAGTATCGGACGAGATGTCTCCTGTATTTGGAGGCACTCTCTTCTTCAAGTTATAACACTTAATCTGTTATTAGTTTAACTCTTGAATCGTTGAATTCACTTTTCCCTCGAGGATAGTACTTTATACAACTGCATAGCTCCAGGCTCAAGCGCCGAATGGAAAATAACTCTATTATCTACAAAAATTTAGAAAAATAATAAATGTATTTATACATAGCTTACTAAATAAAAATCAATTATTTAGACATGCTTTATCAGCTCTCCATCAACAGCATTTCTCATCTGCAGCGCCACAAGCTGTCGCAATCCGACTTCTCATGTCTTGTGATGTCGAGAGCACTTTTTCATATACAACATTCTTGAATTTCATCCTCAGAAAAAAATACAAGGTAGTGAGTTTTGGAGAGCGCACGGACCAATTTTTAACACCAACACGCCTTATCCATCGGTTTGGATACTCTTGGTTTAGAATCAGCCTTGACGTACTGACAAAATGATCAGTACAACCATCGTGTTAACAGAAGATCTCACTAGGTGTGCTAATGGTACTTCTTTCACAAATGCTAGTAACGTGTCTTGCAGAAAATTTCCGGACACATTACTAGACAATATTGTGTCAAAGAAGTACGGACAATAATGAAATCGCCAAGGATTCTGCACCCCACGTTCACGCGATAATGTCTTTGATACTCAGCCTCCCTTATCCACACAGGATTTTCGCTGCTCCAGTAACGCATGGTGCAAAGATTAACATGTTTGCTGTTTGTGAATGTTGCTTCAACCTTGAATGAGTTTGTTTTCTAAAAAATTTCTTTCTCTGATAGAGATTAATAAAAATCTGCAGAACCCTGCAGGCCGTGGAAAATTTAGTTCTGTAATTTTTGGTGAAGGCTCATGCGATAAGGATGCAATGGTTATGCTGCAAAATACGTTGCACCCATTATTTGCTGATTCTAGCTTCCCTGCAAATGTTTCTTCAACTAGCAGGACGGTCTATAAACACACTTGCAAAACTCCTTGTTTCTTCTTGGAAGTGGCCACATTTTTTCTTTCTTTGGGTTTTAAATTTCAGTTATATCATGAAAGAGGGCTTTTGCAATTTCTGGCCAGTGTTTTAATGCTATCTTTTGCCGATTTGAAAATCTTTCAGAATAAACCTTTTCTGTACGTCTGGCTTTTCTTTCACCCCCCCCCCCCAAAGATCAGAAATGCACCAAGTTTCTCTTCGTTGGTAAATTTCATTTTTAATTAAAATTATCACTCCCAAATAACTCCCATATGATCGCAACCATTCGACCTATGGAGTTCACTGCGGTTTATAAAGGAAACCGTCGACACAGCGAAGGCCGCTTTCCCCAACGACGATAGTTTCAAGGGCTGCAGGAAATTTGGATCATTTAATTTAAAATAACATTCCAAAAAGTCAAATTGTATACTCAAACTATTATCAAAATACTAACATATGATACATCATTGCATTCCTCTTTTCATAATATATCCATTGCTAGCGAATAAATATGTAGTTCCATTTAAAAGATAAAAGATGATTCAATTTCTCAAAAATTAAAAATATTATAGACAATTTCTGTACGGCATGTTACTTGCCCTATGACCCCACATTATTCAACTAAAACTGCATTTCGGTTTCGTGAACCGTTTAGAAGATATGGGGGAGGCCCATTGATGACGGGACATCCTGCATATAAGGACAAGATTTTTACCTTTTTTCGATGCCCCTGCCAAAAAGAATTTTTGTGTCGAAAATTCGCCGTTTCCCGGCGCACGGTTACAATACTTCCTTTTCTCATGAAGTAACTGCGAGGAAGTAAAAGTAAAAGCGACACTCACTGGAGATCGCTTAAAGTGAAATGAGAAAGCAAGTGCTTCTGGGGTCGGTCTCCTTCTCTCTTTCTTCACTCCGCGCTGGTTGCAAATCCGCGTGTCGTAGTTGCTGAGCTGCGCCCGCGGGCGGCGGCGGCGGCACGTCTCGGGGGCGGCGCGGCGGCGGCGCCGGGGCGCAGGGGCGCGTGAGCGCGTGGGCGAGCGGAAGCGGCAGGTAGAGAGGCAAGCGGCTAACTGAATTTAATTAAATCTCCACCGGGTATGTTCCTGCCACTGACGAAACTCCTAAACAAAGCTCGCTAACAGAGACCCTTCGCGACGAAATTAAAAGAAGCAGAAGACGCTCGTTTTCTTGTTTTTCGTAAACGCGTGTCTGCTTTGCAAAGATATGCACGCTGTAAATAAATAAAGGATGAACGCTGAATGACCCTGTAATATTTAACTTGGTTGTGAGAATGTAATGAACGTGTGTCACAGACAGTGGTGCATCCAATAGTAGAATGGTTCTTTGGGTTTGGATGCCCCGAAACCAATGATATTTATTCAATAGTGAAGATTTTACTGATTTTCTACACCAACGAAAATTGTTCAATAAATCAGTTGTTAATGTTATAAAAGTAGCATATAAACCAGAGTTCTTGAACAAGATTTTTTGGACCCATAATTTTTAGATATTTAAATATTTTTATTAAAATCGTATTTAAATAATTGTATTAATTATAAATGTATAATATTGTCATCCTTTTATCCCAAAATATTCTAGTTTTTGCAATTTACGCGTTGAAGTCTATTTTAAAATACTAGACCACATATATCAAAATACATCATTTTTAATTTCTCAAGCATTCAATAAAATACAACGAATTCAACGTTAGACCACGTTTTCTAAATTTTGAAATATTCTCTTTTTTATACCAAAATTCTAATTTGCTTCTTAAATATTAATAAATTTACGTGGCTTGAGATGTTCAATTTTTTTATTTATAATACCTTATTTTGTATATTTAATATATTTAATTTTTTTTTTTTTTTCTTCTTCAGCTTTTTCCCTTTAAGGGGTCGCTGTTTTTCTGGTTTTGGCGAAAGTTTTACGGCCGGATGCCCTTCCTGACGCCAACCCACGTGGGGATGATATGATATATGATGATGATGATAGGAGGTGAAAGGACGAACACAATACAACCATGCCCGAGGCGGGACTCGAACCCGCGACCCTTCGGTCCGAGATCGCTACGGCACTACTGCCTTAGCGATCTCGGCCACCCGGACCGGCATTTAATATATTTAATATATTCATAATATTAACTGAAGGTTCTTAGCGACTTTTTAATATTTTACATATTCAATATTTGACCCAGCATTGGATAAATATAGTACTGTGATTACAATGGTAATTAGATTATTTTAATTATTCACAACTTGGCCCCCAATATTGGTTAGTATACTAACTTGAACAGGAATTCACTTATATTTTATTAAAGATATTAGTGTTCTGGCAAAGTCTTATAATATCATGTTGGCAGGGCTTGGAATGGATGATTGCTTCGAATTGTTGCTCTTATGGAAGGTATTGTCTTTTTCCTGAACGTTAGGGCAGACGTATGCTATATGCTACACAGTTCAATCTTACGTAAGTCACAGAGGGTCGTGGGTAGTTTGTGGAACAGGTGGGAATGTGTTATGTTACTTTGTCCGCAGCGAAAACTGGATAGCACTATTTGTTCTCGCCTAGTCATTTATCTATATGATCAGAGAAAAAAATTGGTTGTGTTTTGTGGATGCGACTGGCTTTGAATTTGGTCCATTCTTGATTTCAGTTAGTCAACACTCTTTTCTTCGTAAATTTTAAAATGTCAATTCTGGTGTTGGTTAAGTTATGAACTATATTGTCTTGTTTGAGGTTTACCAACGAAGAAGCCGCCGTGCTCATCTCTTGAATCACATTCTTTCCATAGATTTTGGGATCCAGGAAAATGTAATATCTTTTCCTTTCCGTGATAATTGATGGTAGAGTTCTATGACTGAATGCAATATTTTGCTTTTGGATTTACTGGTGATGAATTAGTTATAATGGAGAAAGAGAAATGCTTAATTTCTTTGATTAGTTTTAGAGCATGATTCCATATAAACCCGTTGTTGTTAGGCCCACATGTGGTTTGAATGTATCTGTAGGTGGTGGTTAGGTAGGTTGAGGTAAAAAACATTTATTTTATAATGATATATACTCATCTGAAATTGATGAATGTACACTCAAAAAGAAGAATTAGAGTATGGTATCAACACTTTTTCAGGTATACCATCATCAATGGATGCAGCATTTAGATATATGAATGGACAAATTTCTTTCTCTAAAGATAATATATAACGAACATAATGAATTTTTTAATTAAAAGCTTAAAAAATTTAATTTATCTTTTGAATATCGATTATAGTAAAAGCAATTATATAATATCGCAAATCAATATAAAATTAAAAGATACTTTAACCGTATTAGAACGTAAATAATTTTCCTATTTAATGATGGAGAATTATTATCAAATGTATTAGATAAAAATAGAGAGAGAAAGACACTTTTAGAAGAAATAAATGGTGAATGTAATCCGGTAATGATGGTAATCAGTGGTCAGAAGTTATTTATCACGTCCTCAACAAACAGATATTAATAGAAGAAGACTAAATAAATCAAAAAAGTGTTTTGTTCGTTTAATAGAAAAAGAATTAAATTAATTTTATAAAATAGATAGTATTAGAAGTAATGGTTACACTTATGAATGTAAATAATGCACAGGAACAAAAGTACAATGTTCCTGTAGATGTATAGTTAATAAATATTATTTGAATAATCATATAAAAATTAATACACATACTCGTAATATTCGCATGGTAGTGTATTAATATGATCGACTAAATATCTCTTATCGTCATATGGTGATTTTTCTGGTTTTTATTGTATATACTTTATATTATTTTGAAGTAACATTATACACATCGACATACGTCTCTATATCAGTGAATAATGTGTGATTATAAATATCGAATTTCATCTTTTCAATTTTTTCTTTCCTAATACCTTCACATACACCCTTTTCTACCTAATCTGTTCTAAAAGCATACATTTTATCTTAAACCCAACAAATTTTCGAATAGGAATATCTAAATATTCATCCTTAAATTTTCCTGGTATCTTGTTTATTTGGGTTATAGATTCAAAAAGATATCCAGAAGTATCAAAGTGCTCAACATTTTCTACTATATCTGCATAAATATCCTCTGATTCAACAAGGATTATAAATTAATCAGTATCAGTTGTTAGAAGTTTAACATGATCACCATATTTCGGTTTTAGAACTTCATAATGAAATTTATACATTAATAATTTTAATAATTTAAATACAAGGAATCCACCATTAATATGTTTATTTAATAATACATAATAATTTAGTTTAAATATTTTTTTCATTTCTTTTCTATTTTCTCTTCTGTTCACCGCAATACACACTTTACAGCACAGCTTCCACTTCAAACACACTGACGGACTGACTATTTACTACTTTACTGATTACATTCACTAACTGACTTGCGGCTGCTTACTTACGACTACTACTTACACTGACATACTTACACTGACTTACACTGAGCAACTAACTTACACTGACTAACTTCTTACTGACTAACTTACACTGACTAACTTACACTGACTAACACTGACATACTTACCCTGACTAACTCGCGGCCGCCGGCAGCGGTGAATTTATACCTGACCGGTATCGACACAACAAGCACTTGCTGCACTTTTCCACGCGACTCGCGAATAGCCCAGAACCGTCCAGTTCCGGGGAAAGGGGGGGGGGCGCCGTCAGATGACGCAATCCACGCGCAGCGAATTGCGGCAGGTGATGCAATATTCGTTACAATATGAATGTGTTATTTCTATTATTTACATAAATTTAATTTGACTTGTATTCTTATATGTACATTTGATTTCATTTGTGTTCTGATGAAGCAAAACAGTGCATCAACTGTAACACGTCTTGAATCTGAATTCTGATGTCTAACACTGTTAAGAAAGTTAATAAATAATAATAAATAATAACATCATATCCCTCTAGTCGATATTCAAAGCTAACTACTTTTTCTTAACCAAGGGATACAGCCGAAAGGTCTGATCCCTGTAATTCCACACTTGATCTCTCCAGGATAGAATACAATTGGACCTCGGAGAGAGAAATGTGTTGCGTCAGTATTAGCCCATACGCGAATAATAATAATAATAATAGTAATAATAATAATAATAATAATAATAATAATAATAATAATAATAATAATAATAATAATAATAATAATAATAAAGGAATAGAAACCGTGACTGGATTTCAGAGTAAATACAGTGATAGGTAAACAATTAGACAATCGGAAGAAACATGGATATTAGTCAATTGAAGGCGATTGCCCAAAATAGCAATAAGAAACGAATCTGAGTAGAGGGATAAAGAAATTGAAATGCGGAGAGTATGATTTACAGGATAGAATGAGCTGGGCGGTGATCGCGAACAGAGCGAATTGAGTCGTGGTAGTAAAGTCAGTAGAGTTGATTTTCTAGATTCCCCCACCGTAAGTTTAATTATTTAATTGTAAAGTGAAGTTAAAATGGAAGTGAATTGCAGTTCAAGTAAGCCAGCGTCTAAATTTTAAAGGCATTAGGGAATATTAATTCGAATTGGACATAAGTAGAGGAGAATGAGATCCAGCTGCAAGATGGCGTACCCCACGGATGGTGGGATGTGAGTGCAGGAAATCGCCGATCAGGCTTGCGAGGAGCCTGGAAAGTAGTTAACTGACTGTTCAAATTATTTTATATGTAGGGAGATAAAGTTGTGTTGTTGCTTTTAGATGAATAGTAGATGAAAAATAATTGAAGAGAAAATGGCAATGAATGAAATAATGAGAGAATGTATTTGTTTGTAAATAGAGTATGAATGTGATGAGACGATTTGTATAGTATTTATGTTTTGTTATTGTATATTTGTAGAGATTCCAGAGAAGTTTGTAAATTGTAAAAGTAATGGGAGGAGACGAAAATAATAACTTTTTCCAGAACTATGAACATGTTTTTCTTATTTCAATAATTGAATTTAAACGAGTAAAAAAATCCCCACCTAAAGCATTCGAACTTGAGATATCTTATGGGCAAGATTGTCAACCCACAAGTATAATTTTTTCTGTGTTCCGCAACGATTCTTTTTTAAATAATAAAAGTAACAGAAAGTAAATAGTAGACGTACTCTATGAAAAGCAACTCATGCATTACAATATGAATAGTTTTGCAGTAGAAAGGAGCTAAAGAGAGGAATACCACAATATTTACGTTGAAATTTCGAAATCAATTTTCCGCGTCGTTAAATAACTTTCTCTATAGTACATTACATAGTCTCTCCGTAAATCACTCCGGATGTACGTACGTATACGAGAAAGTAAAAACACAGAAAACACTCTGATCAGAGCAGCCGACCGCTAGAATTCTCTCCTGGACTCGACCTCGCTACACTATGTAATCAAAAGTATCCGGACACGTGACTGAAAATTACAAGTTTGTGGTGACCTCCATCGGAAATGCTGGTATTCAATAGGGTGTTGGCCTACCCGTATCCTTGATAACAGCTTCCACTCTCACATGCATACTTTCAATCAGGTGCTGGAAGGTTTCTTTGTGAATGGCAGCCCATTCTTCACGGAGTGCAGCACTGAGGAGAGGTATCGATGTAGGTGCACCAGTACATCCACGTGGTGCAGTATGAACAGGTGGTCTATCGTGTTGAAAACGCCATCCCCAAATTGATATTCAAAATTGGGAAGCAAGAATGTGTTTAAAACATCTATGTAGGCCTGTGCCGTTGTAGTGCTACACAAAACAACAAGGGGTACATACACAAAAACACGACCACACCGTAACACCATTTTGGACGTGACCGGATATTTTTGATCACATAGTGTATGTTGCTATAGTCGAAAATCCTGTCACCGTCGGGACTCGATCTCTATGCCCCCAGATCAGAGGCGGTGCAGTGACATAGGAGCCACCTCCGCCGGTGGGAGAAGGGAAGAGCGCGTCGCGCAAGGGGAGAGGGGGGGAGGGTAGAGGGCGCAGCGTTCTCCGAAGAGCGGCGCCTCGTGATTAATTATGCCGGGAGCAGTCGAGTAATTCGCCGAGGTTCAATGGCGCAATCTTCACTGAGAGGGCTCCTGGAAACCGAGCGGAGCAATGGAGACGCAAATATGTAATCTCGGCGTGGGATCCGTCATTTGCTCTGGTCGTGGCCCAGCAAGCGTTGCCGCTTTATTTCATTAGAGTGTGCATTACGAATTTCCGAAAAATCGGGACATAATATGAAGGATTTCTCGAAATATATTCTGGAAATGTATTTCCAGAATTGTTTGCTTGTTCTCTCTTCCGGCATGTGAAAATTCTTTCCCATGTTTGTTCCATCTTGCGAAATAAATTGACTGCACGTTTATTGTCAAATCAGCAAACACTGGACTTATAACACCCGCTCTTTAACGTCAGTATAGCAGCTCAATTCGACTAGTCTTATTGTTTTATTAATCCAAAAATATATCCTGCAGAATGAAAACCAAATAAAGATTAAGCCTTTAATCAGAATTAAGTTAAAAGTAAGCATTCAAGTACTAAAATCTTTATTGTATTATTTTCTTCCGATTGCGAGAATACTGCTTATAACAACAGAAATTTATTTTAAGTATGTATTTGCAGTTGATATTTGATTTTCGAAATATTTTACTGATGGCCAACAAACTTTCAAAACAATTTTCAAACAAATAAATGACATGAAACATTCTATTGTCGGTTTGTTTCTTGTGAGAGTAGGATATGATGGAGTAGATGGAGGATACGATGGAGATATGTAGGATTATTTGCTTTGGATTTGCGGTATGTCGGTGATTACCATATCAGTATTGGAAGAGTCACCCGTTTTATTGCTGATTTTGGATGTTTTATTCGATGTTTTGTCAGTTGTGTTCTCACTAGCCTTGATAGATTTTCCATCTCCGTCGCTGACCATTTAACTAATTCAAATGAGTAAGTAAGTATCAATCGTCTTTAATTTGTTACAGCTCTAGAGCTGTGTGTTGAGGATGCTTTTGATTCTTTCAAGAAAATTTCCGTTCAGTTTTTGTTTAATACCAATGTGATCAATTCCTCGTAGCTGGGTAATTCCTAGGCATGTGTAACACTCAGGCACTTCCAGATCTTCAACCATTCTATCAAACGTGATATTATATCCTTCAGATGCAACAACTTTGCATCGTTTCATTCGTACCGATTTACATTTCTCCAGACGAAGTTCCATGCAGAATTCATTGCTAAATTTTGTGACAATATCCAGAAGTCTAAGAAGCTGATCATTTGTTTTAGCATATAACTGCAAATCGTCTCTATATAACAGATGGTTAATTGTGTAGCTCTCGTTTTGCTGGTAATGGTTATGTTGTATCCATATTGAGTATTCAGGGGTGTTTTACTACGAGGATTTAGTGCACTCAGTGAATATTGGAAAATACCTCTATTGATTTGATGGGACGTGACTTTATACTGGCGCGCCCAGACGAAACATGCAGGGTTGTGATCCTGTTGCGCATCATGTGACAAAGAAAGAGGATTATTTTTCAGTCAGTTTTATATATCCCCAAAATTTCACAAAGATTTGAATGTGGCATAGAATCAAAAGATTTTTATAATATATATAGGTTATACTGATATTTCTTTTCTTCCCTATAGCCTGTGATCCCTCAACAGAGTCAATTATAATTTGAACTTTGCATCCAATTAATGATCGATAACAGCCTTTTGTACCTCAGTTATAATGTTTGTAATGATGGCTGCCAGATATTTATAGTCAGTGAGTAAACAAGTAATTGGACAATTTGATGACTTGTGGGTATCAGAAACGTCTTGCCAGTGGTAAGGAATGATGAGGTCGTTTTGATATCATCTCTCTGTAGCAGGTTGCTAAATGTTTGTAAACCTTATGCGAAGGATTTTTTCTAAACGGAATAAACCCCTGTTGAAATGGCCTCATTGAAAACCTACGGATTTTAAAAACATTCACTAATATTTGGAGATATTTTTTGCATAAATCTCTTAGGATATTTTCAATTTTTTTCTCAAATATGGCTCCCAATTTTTTCTTTAAATTTCTTGTTAGAATAAAGCGATGTAATGATGGCGTAGGTCCAATTTTCTTGTACTCTTGTTAGCTCGAAACTCCCATTGACTTTATTTTGGCGTCTTGCTACAAATGTTCATTTTTCGAAATTGACAGCAGTTTTCTTCTAATTTTGCTCGAAATATAAGTAATTAATAAACAAACTTTTTTCTCAAACCCCTCTCAAATTTGTTCTTTAAATTTTGTCATCATATGTATCAAGAGACTGTAAAACGTAAAGTGTTAGTATCATTTTCTGCAAAATCTCCGTTTTTTCGAAAATGCTAACATTTCAAAATTACAAAATTGAAGACAGACTTTTGCCTCAAACAATAATTGTTATAAGAAATCAACTATTACAATTAGACCATGTACAATTTTTTGAGAAAACAATCAGCTTTATCGTATTTTTTATTGAAATTTACCGAATTTCTAAAAAAAATTTCTCAAAAACCGATCCATACTTTTTTCATTAATTTTTCTCACAGACGAAAGAAGGGACATCCAAAATAATGGTTGAACTCTCTGAATTCTCGAAAATTGGAAATTTGAAAATAATACTAGAAAGTGTATGCCGTTGAACCTGCACTAGTTTTACAATATCACTCACTCCGTTAATATTTTATTACCAGAAATTTGCATACATTATTCTATTTGTGAGTACAATTACTTGTAATAATTTATTATGAATTTTTTCGAAAACTCCAAAGTATTGGGGGGAAATGTGCTTTAAAATTCGCGTTTTTGAAAAATCTCAAACATTTTCTTAAAAATGGGTTCAATTGTTTTAACAAATATTTCCAGAACGATATATTATATTCTTTTATATTATTCTTGAAGTTATATTTCAGTTCTACCAATAGCGGGCGAAAATTAAGATAATGTGAAAAATTGTATTTTGGGCGGCGATAGATGTCAGCTAGGAAGAAGTGAGGCAAAACCAAAAAGCTAGATCAGATAAAAGAAATGAGAAAACTAACTAGTAAGAGTAACTAACTAGTAACTGTGCCATTCTGCAGCTTCACTGGTTTTTCCAATGAGTGCCAGACAAATGCCGGAGAATATGGTTGCGTAGGCTTCCGCGGCCGGAGTTTATGTTGGCTGGAGTACGCTCTGAAGAAGGCCACAATACGCTGGCCGAAACGTCAGCCACAATGACTTTGACGCGGCTCGTCCCGGATAGCCCAGCCAACAAATGCCGGAGAAGTACCCTAATTATCGGGCCACGAATAGCTTGCGATCGTTCTTCCTTTTCCTTTCTTTCCTCTTCCCCTCTTCGTTTGCCGTTACTCTCACATGCTCATGCAATACACTCACACATGTCGGAAAATCAGTCTGGAACTTAGAGTTTGTCCCGGCTGGAGTGGTGCCCCGCAGTCTCACCATCTCAGCGACGGATCACACCATCCAGCCGCCAATGTACACCCCCACTTCCCGCGATAAAACGGACGGGATTAAGGATGGCACCGCCGGTAAGTATTTTGATGTGCTTGGAAGCACGAAATTAAATAAATAAATAAATAAATAAATAAATAAATAAATAAATAAATAAATAAATAAATAAATAAATAAATAAATAAATAAATAAATAAATAAATAAATAAATAAATAAATAAATAAATAAATAAATAAATAAATAAATAAATAAATAAATAAATAAATAAATAAATAAATAAATAAATAAATAAATAAATAAATAAATAAATAAATAAATAAATAAATAAATAAATAATTATTTAATAAAGAGTGGTTTGCATTTCTTTAAAATTTAGTTAGAAAGATAAGATAGTACATCGACATAAAAGGTGGTCAGACTCGTACAATAAAGTATTTTAAGATCTCGTAGGTAATACCACATTTTGACAGCGATGGTTTTGAGAATTCTCATACCAGGATGTCATTTTACAAAACCACGACATTCGCACGCTACCACGATTTCAGTAAGCGCACGTATTTCGCTGGAAACATCCGCCCTTGATCCGCACCACTGCCTGGGGCGTCAACGCAGCGCTGCCGCTTTCCACACGTGGCGCGGCGCGGCGCGGCGCGGCGGCGCTTTTAATCCGCGAGAGAACGGGGCATAATTGCGATCCCGCTCCCGTGCAGCCCATTTCCGAAATATGCGCTCATAAATATAAAAGCGAGCGCGGCCCACCGACCCGGCCGGCCCGGGCTTCGCTGTGGACGCCCGGTGTGATTCATTAAATACCCGGCTGTTGATATTTCGATTGCGAATACGAGCGAAAATGCAATAGAGCGCTGAAGTACGCTGGCTGTAATCTGGTTCGCCGGGTGGCTAACGGGACAGAAACAATAGACACAATTGTGGTGGGTGGTCTTGGAATTTTGATCCACTACACAGTGGCGCAAAGGCGCACAATTATGTCATCAGACAATAACTAATGCTGCAAATTTGTCTTTCGAAAACTGTAAATCGGAAACTACGAGTAGTTCATCTTCATTCCTTACAACTGAAATGTTCAATAAATTTTTTTAACACTTTTATTTTGAAAAGGTAATCATACAATAAAGCGAAGTGCATTTGCAATTATTGCCGCTGACATTTAAAAAAACGTTTAAGAACTTCTTTATGTCAACTTCGTGTTTTTAATTTCTTCTCTAGAAGTCTCAGTTTGGCCAGGTCTATGTTTTGTAGGTAATTTAAAAGTTTTAACTCTTTAGCAACTGTCAATTACTTACACTTCAATAAATTTTAAGTAAATTGCAGCACAAGCTTACTTTCGCATGGACTGATAATGTATATTAAAAGCGACTTACATGATAATTAATGGTGTTCGAATACATAAATACTCTTCATATGAAATATTCTTTTGAATCTTATTTGCTTTGGAACGTTTTCTTTCACAAAAATATATGACAATAAGCAATTGCCTTGAGTGATTAACAATTTTAATGCAATTAGCTACCGTCAGGTTAGTTAAATGCCACACATCTAATCATGCGGGCGAATTGTAGAAAGTGTGATTGTCTTCTGTGATGATTACCTGAGCGTTATTCGAAATCTATGTTTCACAGTTTTCTAGATGCAACACTTTGCAAAGATAATTAAGTGATTTTCATTATATTTCTATATATATATATATATATATATATATATATATATATATATATATATATATATATAAAGAGAGAGAGAGAGAGAGAGAGAGAGAGAGGAATACTGAAGTGTCAATTTCACTTTTCTATAAACACCACATTACCGAAGAAGCACTTCAATACACGTTCTGTGAATTTGTAAATGTATTATGCCAGAAGCTCATCTGCTCACCACTTTGAACTGGCTATCAATCACTCTCTGTCAGTAGTATTTAGAGCGATCGTTAATTGTCACCTTGCCACACAAATGGCGCTTAGTTTTTTCAACATCCTCGAAGGTCGGTAGCGACCTCAGATATATTAACAAATCATTAAATCATTCACAACAGACTTTTATGTAAACAAGAAAATTTAAATGTAAAAACAAAACTTTTATTCAACATATCACTATTTAATGTATTTTATACTTAAATCAACCAATGATTGAATAATACATAACATATTTCTGCATGAAAAATATTGATTTAAACATGACAAAACTGATTTAAATATAACAATATTAAACATACTTTACTATTATAACAATGGATAACAATTTTTAACATTTCAACAGATTTGTTTTAATCATATCACCAAATTTTAGGGTTAAACGTATATTACCACTACATCAACAACAATTGATTTGGGCATATTTTGTCATATTTCTATCGCGTTCATTCTTTCAGAACTGATGGCAAAGGTCATATCCATTGGCGTCTTTTTAGTTTGAAGTACACAGTGCATGCCAGGAGCGAGGCGAAACCAAGGTAGAAATGACATATCAAGGAATGGAGGATTGTGATTTAAATGAATATGGGACTAGAAACTAATGCAAATATCCAAAATAAAGAAGAAGTATTTAAAATAAGTGTTCGCTAAGTAGAATGAATAAAATAATGAAATTGTGTAAATTAATGATATAGTATACTGTATACCATTACGTAACTTAAATTGTGTAGATGGTTCACTAGTATTATAACAAAGTATTAGTAATATTATTGTCATTTTTTGTGTAAGATAATATTTCAGAGGTTAAAAATGCTACGCGTGTAGTTCATTACTAATAATAACAATGGGTAGTGATCATAAAAAAACAGAAAATCAAAGAACTTAGAAGTATCATTTATTCAAAATATCTTGTTAGTACAATTTATTGGTTTGAAAATATAATAACTTATATCAATAGCTCGCTTGAGGTGTTTCTTGGTGAAGTGTTTTTTGAGTTCATATTAGTAATAAATGTGTTTTATTTTCAAATGGTATTATACCATTTTATAAGCAATTCATGATTTCAACAAGACTGTTACTACCTTCAAGATCCCTTGTCCTCCTTTACTTCCTCGCTACCACTTACGTAGTGTTTAGTTTATTGTGTATTATTAAAAATGTTTAGTGAATTTAAAAATTGCCTATATTTAGCGCAAAATAACACGAAAATTACATATATTAAAAAAATCTAAAATGACTTTGAAGAAAAAATCTTTATCTTCAGTATTGTAATTGTAGATAGAAAACCCCACAAAGATTTTTGGAAGCGTTCTTTTTGCTATCCAAGGGGAAAGTTTAATCAAAATATTTGTTGTCATTTTTTGAGAAAAATTAAATTGATGTTGAGGCCAGATGTAAAATACCCTCAAAAATGAATGTATTCATGCATTTCAAACTTTCAAATCCTCGAATTCGTTCATATCGATCGGAAAAATCAATTTTGAAGAAATTCGGCTGAACTTTCTTGGGCCTTAACATTGACCAGAGACGGACAGTGAGGCGGACAGACATTTTGCTGTCAATCTATTTTTAGGTATTGCAACCATCTGGTTATTCGAACCTAACGTACTAGTGCTGCCAGAAGCAACCACCTTCGGTTTTTAAACCCAAACGCCCCGGCTGGCCCATAGGGTGTTGCATCAATCTCCAACACTCCTCTGACCTGAGTGCCGGTGATTTCATATAGAAATCTACTTACCTCAAACCGCGATGTGTCTGCCCAATTAATTACTTTGTAACTTTCACATATAAGTTTTTTCTCTAATTGTATCTCAGGGTTAGGTGGATAGTATTCGAGATTTTAGTAATTGAAGAAGACCACGATATTCTTTAACACATATCACATGTATTCAAAAAGGCATAGAAACATATAACTACAAAACAAAAAACACAAAACCCTTCAAATCATGTATAGGAAACATGACGCGGAAACAATATGCAATAACTCTCAATTACAACATCCTGTCCCAACTTACAATCAAATTCAATAGGATTATTAATATTTTTAAATGTATGCATACATTAAACTCAGTTTATTCCCTCTTTTTCTTGTATCAACAAAATCTAAAACTTTTATTTAATCTATTTCTTCTTGGTTTAAGGTTCCATGCTGTCGCAATGGAAACTAGAGAAATAACTCACGCAATGAATGACTGCATTTTGTAATGACTTTTCACGACTCTTAGAATTGATTAACTACTTTTTATGAAATTTTTAATGGCTTTCAAAAACATCCTGTTCTAATTCTTCCACTGAATAAAGTAATACTGGAAGCTACAGCCTTATTTTTGGGAATCGACATCTGCTCCCTCGCGCCACCTTCGAAGAACGAGGAGTAACGCGATCCCTCGCTGCAGATTCTCCGTTTTGCAACGACGCCTCCGGCCATGCGCTGGAATTCTCCGACCATGCGCCAAGATAGACGAGAAATGTTCCAATCGCCCCCGAAACGTATTCGGTTTTTTCACTCTTAGATACTTTCTGATCTTTTCTAAATATTTTATATAGTAGGTCTTGCTCCGATTTCCAAGTCAGCCAGCTTTTCACACGTACAAGAACACTTTTTTGCGAAGACGCAGCGGTGCCAAAGGAAATGGGAACGGGGAAGGCGTTGCGAGGTCCGAGCTCCGTACAACCCCTCCGTCACTCCCAGCGCGTCAAGGTTGCGGACTCCTCCTCCAAGCGCCACGTGCCTCACTCCGTTGCGGTGCGAAATCTGGTTGTTGCCGTACCAACCAGAGGTCTTTCATTCTCTGGGCTCTTCATCCGGCTCTGGCTGAGCGGTTAAGGACCCAGAAAACATAAATACTATCTAAATCATCTGAAAACCTACCTAGAATGAACAATTTCATCATAGATGATAAAATTATACCAAAAGTTTCATAGCTCATCCCAATGAAGCAATTCAGAAAGGACTAAACCAATCACAATTAGCTTATATGAATACAATTTAGCTTTTCTGAGAATAATTCAACAAGACGTCAATTCCTTAGACTGATTTCATTTCCTTTAATTTCCAACATTCGAAACATACTCTTTCAATAATCGTGGATATAGAAAATGCTGTTGTTAGAGCTTGGCATAATTGCTTTATTTACAAAGTGAATGAATTTAATTTATCTATTTATATCTATTTAAATATTAAACTTCTCTATATAGAAATTTTCAAGTTAACATAAATTCTAATGTATCTTCTATACATCTTACTCTTGCTGCAACATACTCTCGCAGAAACTCAAAGCTCACCTCTTGCCCTTATTCTATTTAATATGTTCCATCCGTCTTTTCCCTTTCTTCTGTGTTTTCTTTTACGTATCTATCCCTATTTTTCCATATATATATATATATATATATATATATATATATATATATATATATATATATATATATATTGTGACATACCTGGTGGTGCCGGGTATTTTCACTGCAATATAACACTAAGAGAGGGTGTCTTCTACGTGAATGGGTCCCTGGATAAGTCGGTGCAACGTTGGGGAAATTAATCATAAATGAAAATACAATTATAACAGGATTTATTTTAAATCAAAGTTGCTATTTACATAATCAGACAACGTTTCTTATACTCCGCCTTGGTACCAAGATTTAGAGTAAAATATATCTTTCATACCTTCGGGGCCCCGTTTGAATACCTATGAGGTTCGTCGAGCCGCTCGTGCCGACAGGGTTGTCGACCTCTGCTACTGCTGCGGGCCGTCGGCAACAGATGGCGTGGTGATCATCCACGGCTGATGCTCCAACAATTCGTCCCCGAACAGGATCTTGATACCTCGGCTGCGCACCTTCCTCGAATCGCTGTCCATTAGTGGGTTTAATTACACGACCCCCGCCTACTCCGTATACTGGTCACAGTTCTGTACTGCACACTTTCAAGAATGTTCCCTCCGCACCAACTAATAAGAGCGACGTCAATTATTTTACCAACACTAATCTTTTACTATACTGATACTTCTAATGTTCTGTTTACATGTCCATTACTTTGCGATTCCTAATCACATAACTATGTTGCGTATTACATGCGTCCGTTCACTAGCGGAGAGCCCTCGCTACACGTCCGCACTGATCGCCGCTCTGCTAACGTCTCTGATTCTCCTTACGATTCTTTCCTGCTCGGGAGCACGCCGGCCGCGTCCTGCATCGACGGGCGGCACGGCTCGACTGCCTGTCCCAACGGCTCTCGTCCGCGATTCTCGTAACGAACTTTTGCACGTGCGCGGTGCCCAGTTCCAACCGACATTCACACGCTAGCCTCCCGGCGGCGGGCACCGTCGGCGGTGGCAGCGGTGTCTCGCCGGCCCCGGCGCGCCGCGCTCAGCGCGCGCACCGCGCAGTTCAAAATAGCAATTGGTTTCTTACACTAATGATCTAATTAGTGTAATGAAACACATATTATGGGTTTCATCACCCCCCCCTTTCTTTTTTTGAATTTTTCCCGTTTCTGGAAAAATTCACACCAATAACATCGTCACTGCCGATGGTCGCACTGTCTTGCATGTTGCCCAACATCCTATATGCACTTATAACCTAGAATCGACTTAACATGTGATTACTTATATTAACACTAATATTACAGTTATTTACACTTCACTGTTTTCCATTCCTATGGGACAGGGTCTCAAGTTATGGAAATTGTAGTGTCCTACTATGTCTAGTCTCTTGTGCGACGGTTCGTCCCCATTTTGCTGACAGTGATTTCCCAAATCACAGTTGTGGGACATAGCTTCCAGCATGTTGAACACATCTTGATAAGTATCATCCCATTTCCAGCTCCGACCTCTTCTACGTTGGTACCAATGGTTGACCGTACCAACACTCTTCCCTCGCCCCTGACTTCGCTCCATTCTTGACCTGCCTTCGTCTCCTTCATTCCCATACTTTGGGGCATCTGCACAGGTGAATTCGTACCCCTCCAATATCTTCAAACCCCTTCCTAAATCGGTATAATCTGCTCTGCCCCGTAGGCTCTGCACGGTGGCAGGATACTGTCGTATTGACACGCAACTAATTCCTTGATATTTTATAGTGGCAAATAATGTTTTTGGTTCCATAGTGCTCTTCGTTCTGTATTCACTACGACTTCCCGTGATGTAGTTGTAATGGCTATTCCTCTGGTCGTTCTTGATGTTTATTTGGGTTTCTTCACTCCGCTTTCGTACGGAAATCTTGTCTTCAACTCCCTTCAAAAATTTCAGAAATATACCAAATTTCTCTGTCCATGTCCTGGCGTTCTCTTCTAAAATTAGGTGTAATAACTGGATCTTATATCCTTCCAATATGTTGTTTGGTGCTATGTGCCGTTCTTCTACTCGCATAACTGCCTTAGGGTTTTCCGTCCCATCTCCCAGAGATTTCGTCGACTTTGGAGGCATAATTGGTGTCACCCCATACTTGACACTTGGCGACATTTTCCCGTCTTCTTCCTGTTTAAACTCTTCTTGTACTCTTTTCTCTTCGCACCCTTGTATATTTTCCACGATTTCTTCTTCTATTATACGCTCCATTTCTTCTATTTTCATTTCCATTTCTTCTTCCATTATTAACTTCAATTCTTCCGTTTTCACTTTCACTTTATAAACATCCTCCTCGGTCTCGATTTGGACCTCCACCGTTTTGTCCTCCGCTGTCTTGACTTCCTCATGGATTTGGTTCGTCATCCCCTCGTTTCTATCTGTTACCGCTACCCTAACATCTATTTGATGGCATGATTGAACTTTTAGCACCTCATCTTTCCTATCCAGTTCCTCCGCTTTCCCATACGGTTTTTCGCATATTTCGATGAGCTTCCTATTCCGTTCTTCTGTGATTCTTCCCATTTCTTCTGCCGGCTTCTTAATCTGTTCTTCAACCACCTTCCCGTTCTGTTCTTCTATTAGTTTTCTATTCCGTTCCTCCGCCTTCCTATTCTGTTCCTCCTCGGATCTTTTCTGTTTACCTAATTCTTTGCTCTGTTCTTCCGCAAACTTCTCAATCTGCTTCTCCGTTTGCTGCCTCAGCTGTTCTTCTAATGAATCTTCTGCCATTACGCCCGTACACGCTTCGTATTCTTCGTCCATCCCCAAGTCAAATCCTACCGCCTGGCTCCCCAGTTCTACCACCTGCCGTTCTAGATCTATATTTGCTCTGTGATCGACCAGAAAATCCGTCCCTATGATTACCGAATACAATAATTTTTTGACTACCAGGGCCACCATCTCGTATACTTGGTTGCCAATCCTGGCTTGAAACATGATTTGTTTTGTGATGGGGCTTGACTTCTTCTGAGTTGCCCCAATCACATACGCCCTATTCATAGGCAAACACATTACTTCTTTTCCTGTTGCTTTTAACTCCTCATACATTTCTTCTGATACTACTGTAGTCGTGCACCCTGTATCCACTAAAGCTTCTTTAATTATACCTTCACATTCTATCGATATCGTGGGACATTTCCTGATTCTGACCGCTGAGTTCTTACATCTCCGCCACGGTTGGGTATCGTAGGTTACCGGCTGCATAGCGTTTATGGAGACCGCGTTTACGTCATCGATTTCCGCGTCCGCAATGGGGCCACCTATCACCGCGGACTCTATTAGTTTAAATAGTGTCCTTGATCACTACTTGTGCTAGGCTGTGCTAATCGGTCGGGTGCATTCCCGCCCCCGCCTCGCGTCTCCGTACGGTTTGAATTAGATCTGTTCCAGTCCGGTCTCTGGTTCCTCGGCTCTGGTCTCCATCCGTCTCCCCCTCTTCCGCGTTGGTTTCTCTGGTAATCGTTGCTCCTATCATTCCCTTGCCCCTGGTTACGTTCCGATCTAACCATATTAACATTCCCTTCATTTCTGTTCTTTGGTACGCCTGCAAATGTCAAGTCGTACCCTCCTAACACATTCTGGAATCTTTCCAGGTCGGTGTGCTGCACACTACGTAAAAGATTCTGCACCGTAACTGGGAACTGTCTTGTCAATACACATATTATTTCCTGATCGCTCATCGGTGGGGAAAGCGTTTTGTATTCCATAATACGCCTTGTTGCGTATTCCCGCAAACTTCCCATTGACTGGTTGTAATGATTATTCATTAAGCTGATTTTAAAATTAATTTGAATTTCCTCATTCCAATACCGCTCAAAGAATCGATCTTTAAATGCCTTTACTGATTCGGGAAACTTATCAAATGTATCGGCCCATATCCTTGCGTTGCCTTCTAACATTAAATATAATAATTGTATTTTACACCTTTCCGAAGTATTGATAACATCTAGATGTCGTTCTGCCGCCTTCATAAATATGCATGGATTTTCTTTCCCGTCTCCTGAAAATTTTAGTGATCTTGGGGGGGTAAATGGTACCGTCCCGCTTGCTGCGATTGGGGATGCCTTGCATTCTTTTATTTGTTCAATCTCTGTTCGTAATGACACAACCTTCTCCTCGCATTCCCTCTTATTCTCCAGCATTTCTTCCTTGACTACCAATTGTATCCTTTCAATTTTCTCGTCCTGCTTAGCGGTTCTAACATCTAATTGCTGATATAGCTTATTTTCTAATTCTCCCCCCAGATTGATTACTTGGGATTCTAACTCCTTTTTCTGTTTCCCTAATTCTTCAGCGGTCCGTTGCTCGTGACTTTCTACCCGCTCCGCGATTTTAGTCATCTCATTCTTCGTTAACTCAATTTGTTCTTCGGCGCGTCCTATTCGCCCCCCTATTGCATCTAATTTTCTATTCTGTTCTTCTGCCAGCTTCCCAATCTGTTCCTCTACTTTCCTATTCAGTTCTTCAGCTAACCTCCTGTTCTGCTCCTCTGTGAATAGTTTCTGCTCCTCAGCTGACTTCCTAATCTGCTCCACCGTGAACATTTTCTGTTCATTCTGTCCTTCCAATATCTTCCCATTCTGTTCATCTAATTTCCCATTTAGTTGTTCGAACATCTTCCTACTTCGTTCCTCTGCCTTCCTATCCCGTTCTTCTGCTTTCCTACTTTGTTCTTCTAACATCTTCATCAGCATCTGCATTCCATTTGGATGGATATCTTCTCCACCCCCCCAATTTGAATTTCCTGCTGCCTGAATCATCGGTGTTGACGTAACTTGTACATCTTTATTGAAGCTGTCCCCTGACGTATCATCCAACCGACTTCCGATACCACTATCCCTGCTTTCCGATGACATGCTATTGTCGATTCCTACATTTATCTCCCCTACTTCATCCGCCTTCTCTTCCCGGTCCAGCACTACATTTTGCGCCTCCATTCTGTTGCTTTGAACTGTCCGATCGATTCTCACTTCACGAAAATACCGCACAAATTTTCCACTTGCCTCACCTACCAACGATACCACAGTTATCCTATGAATTAACTATACCCGCCACAGCACTGTATATCTTTCGTGAATGGATTAAGTCGCTCCTATTTCAATTGCTAATTGATGACGAACAACCCTCACTCACCACCAAAAACACAATAACACTAGGTCAGTCGCCATATAAATCTCCACTCACCTACCAATGCATAAACATACTCCATACAATACATATACTATTACCATTTACACATATACACTGCTAATAAACTTATTAATACTATTACATAAATACTTTCAAATTATAGTAAATCCCTTATTAATTGGAATTACTTTTCAACGCACTTATTGCTATATTATGTACATAATCATCATTCACATTTGCACGTCATATCTCCTCCCTGAATTTTCCTCAATAATATCATATAGATATTCACAACAAACATTCACACTGCTGGTATATATTTCCCAACCTGGTATCTTTTCTAATAAATTCCCCACACTTTACCATCACGAATAGATAATGCACTACTGAGTGGATGTTCCCCGCAAAAAAAACAATTTTGTGCATAATTTGTGCAACACTATTAACCACCTTTATATTCTCATAAGAATTATTACTACTTCCCCATTTCTTTGATTCCATGTTATAAAAAATTGCCAAGCAGTTCAAATATTATTAACATGTCTTATAAAATTTGGAATTCTATTACATTATATTATTTGTAACATGTACATGTATAGCCTTCATAACCTCAGTAACTACAATATTAACTATATATTGGATGCTCACAAATAATTGCCTATGTCAGCCCGCAATTAATTACGCAACAACATTTTTGTAATTATCAACATTTCATTATGCTTACTTGACTTGTGCATGTTTTTGCTAACACATGTATTGTTATTTTTTTTTTTTTGTACTCTATAATAATACACTTTACACTGCCTGCTTCTCATCTGTACCCTGCATTACTATACATCAATTACATGCACATGATTTTCCAACATTTCACCAACTTTCCTCAGGCCACATTTCTTAATTATACGTTATCCACATGTTCGGGCGCCAGCTGTGACATACCTGGTGGTGCCGGGTATTTTCACTGCAATATAACACTAAGAGAGGGTGTCTTCTACGTGAATGGGTCCCTGGATAAGTCGGTGCAACGTTGGGGAAATTAATCATAAATGAAAATACAATTATAACAGGATTTATTTTAAATCAAAGTTGCTATTTACATAATCAGACAACGTTTCTTATACTCCGCCTTGGTACCAAGATTTAGAGTAAAATATATCTTTCATACCTTCGGGGCCCCGTTTGAATACCTATGAGGTTCGTCGAGCCGCTCGTGCCGACAGGGTTGTCGACCTCTGCTACTGCTGCGGGCCGTCGGCAACAGATGGCGTGGTGATCATCCACGGCTGATGCTCCAACAATTCGTCCCCGAACAGGATCTTGATACCTCGGCTGCGCACCTTCCTCGAATCGCTGTCCATTAGTGGGTTTAATTACACGACCCCCGCCTACTCCGTATACTGGTCACAGTTCTGTACTGCACACTTTCAAGAATGTTCCCTCCGCACCAACTAATAAGAGCGACGTCAATTATTTTACCAACACTAATCTTTTACTATACTGATACTTCTAATGTTCTGTTTACATGTCCATTACTTTGCGATTCCTAATCACATAACTATGTTGCGTATTACATGCGTCCGTTCACTAGCGGAGAGCCCTCGCTACACGTCCGCACTGATCGCCGCTCTGCTAACGTCTCTGATTCTCCTTACGATTCTTTCCTGCTCGGGAGCACGCCGGCCGCGTCCTGCATCGACGGGCGGCACGGCTCGACTGCCTGTCCCAACGGCTCTCGTCCGCGATTCTCGTAACGAACTTTTGCACGTGCGCGGTGCCCAGTTCCAACCGACATTCACACGCTAGCCTCCCGGCGGCGGGCACCGTCGGCGGTGGCAGCGGTGTCTCGCCGGCCCCGGCGCGCCGCGCTCAGCGCGCGCACCGCGCAGTTCAAAATAGCAATTGGTTTCTTACACTAATGATCTAATTAGTGTAATGAAACACATATTATGGGTTTCAATATATATATATATATATATATATTGTAACACTCCCGGTCGTCTCGTGAGAGAACGCCCGGTAAGCGGCCCTGAAATAGCTCAGTCGGTGATGGAAGGAATTGTTAACAAATACTGGTAACATGAAAGAAACACTTGGATCACTGGTAAAATCACTTTTATTCCTGGGCAAGATAATTCAAAATGCCCCAGGGAAGTTACACATGTAAATAGAAACGGAAATTTGAAAATTAGGTGGACAGATAAGAAGATGAAAAGTTAGTAGCCAGTATAAAGCTTAGAAATTAGGAAGACTTATAGTTAGCATCACAATGGTAACAAATATTACAGATCAGTGTGTCTTAGCGCGACACCGCATTACAGGATTTTCGCAGGGATGAATACCCTTTTGTGGGCCCGGAACGGGCGCGTTCCCGTAGAGGGGAGGCGGCAGCGACCTTCGCAGGGGGCTCGGCCGGGGCAATGTCCTTGTTCCCACCCAGGCACGCGCGCCAGCTGTTCAGCCGTCTGAAGGCGTCACCCCCAGAGGCGGCGGCGCGGCCAAGGGAGGCGGCGTTGTAACGGCGCCTGGCCGTCTAGTTGAGCTCGGGGTCGGCTGATGGCGTCACCCAAAAGGCGGTGGCGCGTGGCTGCGTTGAAACGACGTCTGGGAGAACTGGCAGAAACTGGTAGACTTGGAGCGGCCGGGCGTTCACAATCTCAGGAACGTAGTGGTCGATCATGCGTCTCTCTGATTTCCGTGATAATAATTGTCGGACTCAACTTCGTACAGTTTACAACTTCTTCGGAGAAACATTCGCCTCACGACGAATTCCCACCCCAGAGAATTTTCTCTGTCTACTGCAGCCGGCTCAATGCTCAAAACTCGCAGCAAAATAATAAAATCCCACATAGGCACATTCGCCCGAATAATCCCACCCCAGATAAGTTTTTCTCCCAACTGCCCTCAGCCTAGAACTCAGGCTCCTTCCGACAAAAATTACAAGTCTTTCAGAGACACACTGGTCTCTCCCCGACGAATAGTTATCCCCCCAGAGAAGATTCTCTCCCGACTGCTCCCCGTCTAAAAGATCTGGCCCCGTCTGATGCTCTGCACTTTCTGAGATTTTGTCAGTCGAAATTGCATTAGGTTAACTTTTGCCCCCACCCAATTTTTTCGTATGTTCTAGCTCCTTAAGATAGTTGCGTCGCCATTGGCCGAAAGAAATGGCACATTGCGTTATTGCGACCAATGGTGACAGGGGTAGTGAATGGAGATCCGACTCTTTGCATAACTGTGAGCGTCGAGAATTTTCTTTGCCCTTCCAGAACATGCTCGCACAGGACGGGCGTTGTCCGTGAAAGAATTTGTCGATTTCAAAAGTGATCTAGAAGGTTCGCTCAGCTGGGCGTGCGAACACGTGCTCCACAGTAAATCTGTCGGCGACTGACCCTTTAACGACTTTCTTAATGTGCCGGGGGCGGTAATGGGTGTCGCGATAAGCGGGGTTGCGCGCGCAACGCTGTGTCGCAATCTGTTCCCAGTATTACTCAGGGTGGCCGAGTCTGTTTGTTTAATTTAATTTTCCTGGCATGAAGAAATCGGTTTCGCCACAATATATATATATATATATATATATATTGTAACACCCCCGGTCGTCTCGTGAGAGAACGCCCGGTTAGCGGCCCGGTTATAGCTCAGTCGGTGATGGAAGGAATCGTTGAGCAGATACAATGGCAGAAAACAAACACTTTGATCACTGGTAAAAATTACTTTTATTCCTGGGCAATCAAATCTAATGCCCCAGGGAAGTTACATTAGCAAATTGAGTAAAAAATGAGAAAATTGGGTGAAAAGATAAGAGGATGAAAAGTTAGTATTCAGAGTAAAGCTTAAAAATTAGGAAGAATTATAATTAACATTACAATGGTAAAAAACAAAAGTTACGGGTCAATGTGCCATAGCGCGGCACCGCATTACAAGTTTTACACAGGGACGAATGTCCTTGAATAATACTGCCTGGAGAAAGGTCTTTGCGCGCCCGGGGAGGGCGGGCGCGGTCGAGGAGGCGGCTGGGCGTCCTTCAAAAGAATCCAGCGGAGGTCGACGGCCTCCCGTGCCAACAGCTGAGCGGTCGGGTCGTTGACGTCACCAAGGGGTGGTGGCGCGTGGCTGCGGTGGTTTAACTCGGAGCGGCCGGGATTCTCTCGATCTCAGGAGCGTAGCAGTCAACTATGCGTACCTCTGCTAGGGGGCGACGGCGTCTGGTAGTATCTGGCAGAACTGGCAGAACTCGGAGTGGCCGGGCGATCTCAGGAGCGTAGTAATTAACCATGTGTCTCTCTGATTCTCATGGTAATTGTCGAACACAACTTCGGAAAGTCAAGGACTCCTTCAGATAAACATTCGCCTCTCTTCACAACTAATTCCCACTTCAGAGCAGTTTTCTCTGTCTACTGCAGTCGGCTCAATGCTCAGGCTCGCAGTAAAATTATATAAGTCCCTTATAGGCGTACTCGCCCGAATAACTCCCCCCCAGAGAAATTTCTCTCCCCAACAGCCCTCAGCCTAATGCTCTGGCCCCGTCTGATGCTCTGGCCCTTCTGATAAATTTTACAAGTCTTTCGGAGACACACTGGTCTCTCCCCGACGAAAAGTTACCCCCCCAGAGAAGTTTCTCTCCCGACTGCCCTCAGCGTATTCTCCACACCTTCTGACATTCTATCAGTCGAAATCGTATCAAGTCAACTTTTGCCCCCACCCGCTTTCTCGTGTGCTCCAGCTCCTTATAATAGTCGCGTCGCTATTGGCCAAAGGTAACGACGCAGTGCACTATTTTCAACCAATCGCGACGGGGAAGCCACGGAAATTTCCGCTCTCTGTGCCAGCTGCGAGTGCACAGTGTTATTCTTATTCCTTCTAGAACATCGGCCATGCCTGCGCAAGGGGGCGCGTTGTCCAGTGACAGAATTATCGTTCTAGAGATTTCACAGCTGTGCTGGCGCCCGCAGGCCTCTCTCTCCGTTAATCTTTTCACAACTGACCCTTATAACGACTTTCTTAATGGGCCGGGGGCGCAAATGGCTGTCACGATAAGCGGGGTTGCGCGTGTATCGCCATCTGTTTACTCTCCCAGTAGAACTCAGGGTGGCCGAGTTTGTTTTATTTAATTTTCCTGGTATGAGGAAATCGGTATCGCTACAATATATATATATATATATATATATATATATATATATATTGGCACAGCATTGAAAGATAACTCTGTTATAGATTTTTTAATAACCACACGTTTTATTGATCAGATAACACAAATTAGAAATAATGTTTACAATCATTCGTTTTGGTACCAAAACATTATCACATCATTGCATCATCTAAAAATAACAATATTTAAAGGTATCATGGAATCACTTTGTCGATTGTTATAGTAATGGTAGTTATTAACATTAATTTATCAAATTTTGTATGTATTATTAAAACCATCCATCGCGTGAAAGCCTTTGAAACAACCAATAGTCGAACAAAGATGAATAAATATAAAAAGTAAATAAATAACGTTTCGCATTCGTTCATGTCCTAATACTGCACGACATACTGTTTTGCTTTCCAAAGTAACAACCGCCATCTCAAGAATGTAATTTTTCACTGGTGTATACAATGTTAATTATTTTAACGCAGAATACTGTAAACTACCATACTTATGAGTAAAATAACAGGAGCTATCCGACAAAAAATAATACTTATGAAAAAACAACGCATGTCATAAAATGTTTAAGTTTTCGCAGGAATTTAATAATGGTTAAATGAAGCCATCATCGGTTAATATCGGTATCTTAGCATCTCCAATCACTGTTACTTGTTCATAGTTTCATTAGGCGCTGGACGTTTATGCGCCATTCGCTTTCTTATTGCAACGACCTCTGTAATTTCCAAGCAACATCAATAATACCTTGCACAGCGTAGAGAAGTAGAAGAATAAAGAGTAGGAAAGGGAGCAGGAGAGGAATAAAGTAAAATAATGAAAATAATAATTAGAAACTACAGGTGTCACAAAATGGCACAGACCTTCTCGTATTAGTTTTCTATTTTCT